>CM061540.1:18807500-19407500 GCA_030864215.1 Capsicum pubescens | reverse complement strand
TACACTTTCTGTCTCGCATAAGAAAGAGAGTTTAGAGTGCCATACAAAGAACCTTAGATAAGGGGATTCCTCCCATTGACTGAAGTTCAGAGTCAACCTTCCACACAAGGCAATCTTCTGATAGAGGGGAAGAGGCAGAGCACAACCGATTCTGTGGCACAAGATGCGTTGGTATTGCAAAGGCAAGAATGAGTTCACAACGTTCGAATAAGCTACTCGACCGACTAAAGCTAAAAGGAGAAAGGCGTTCTCATACCCTGATACCGCTTTGTGGAAACATAGAACAGAAGAAAGTCTCTTTAGGATGGCTCGGTCTACTTCTCTGATGAATGACATGGCTTGCTTGGCGGAAGTCTTTATATTGCCAAGTCTCGGATATTCCGTAATAGCCGCACATAATCACATAATAGGAATAAATAAGACTATCACACGAATGCCTTTGCTTTGCCCTAAAGAATCTTTTTCGATAGTTGTCCCAAAATAAACCTTCTACGTGGTGCTCCTAACGCAGGTACAAGAAAAGCTTTACCAGAACCCCTTTCCGAGAGAATCTTTGGAAAGACTCCCATGTGTGATTGCTAACTAGAGAACTTCTTAACACATCATAGGTCTTCCTTTAACGCCCTTGGTTGAGAGTGAACTCCCCAAAAGAGGAACCGATCTTGGATTTCAATCTTTAACCGTCCCATTAGCAATTCTAGTACCAACTAGCGAAATCGAGCTTGGGAGTAGACAGACCTATCGACCGATGACCCTATATTATATAATTCTATATTAATTATATAATAGAATGCCAGGTAAAGCTGCACCATTGGAAAAACTGTCCATTCATCGCATAAAGGTGGGTGATCAATTCTCCTCTGACGAAGAATTTGAAAACATCCATTCTGGTCTATTATTTTTATTATTAGTTAAGGAATAGACCTTCCGACGCATGCATTCGCCTTAATAAGATTGCTCGTAGACATGACCACCAATATACTTTTTCTGAGGTGCTCCTAACGTGCCATAGAAAGTGCGACAGAGGCTTTATAAGTATAAGACATCTTCATAGGTACTCTATCCAATATTGCTTTATAGAAACTAAGACTAGGAAAAGAATGGCTAGCTAACCTAACTAGCTAATAGAGCGCCATAAGAAGTCGAATGCAAGGGGGCCAATAAGATCGAAGAGGAGAGATGGTTGATAGCTTAGATTTTGCAACTCAATTGGGGATGAGGAGCTCTCGGTACTCGACCGTTAAGTAAGGTCTGTTACGGAAGACCCTTTGCCTACTTTGCCTATTATTAAGACTACTCCCCCTAAAATTTCGAGAAATATAGAGTTCGTAATCCCAGGACGTGCAGCATACTGCTTCGAGAGGGATAGGGTTACCCACACCAAACCTTCGCGCTTATACGATTGGTGATATCCCGCCTAGGGAAAAGATGATCAAACTCCCATTTTTCGAACCTTTACTCCAACCATGGGTGGGATCACTGCCTTTACCCAACCCTACCTATTACGAGATGAGGAGATAGATTCAAGAACTGGTCATGCCGCCGTTCAACAACAAGCTGAAAAGCAAGGACGCTAAGGATTCAAAAATCGAAAATGTTGTAGTAACCAATGGTGCTATCGTACTAGCCCCTCCCCCCTTTTTTTTTAAGTCATTAGCCCTTAGGGAAGTCACCTTTCTCTTAGAGAAAAGATAGGTTCAAAGCAACCCCCCCCCCCCCTCTCCTAAGAGTCGAGATCTCCCCAGTGTGAAACTAAAGGAGGATTCCCCGAATACTTGAAATAGAGATAATCATAGAAAATGTGAAATATTTGATAGGATCCGTTTCGGGAACGTGGAATGGTTGAGAAATTCAAATGTGAAAACTCCAGTACCTCTCGTTTCCCGAAAAAGAAATCCATAAAGTCTTCGGTAGGATTGGCAGCATCCCCCCTCAAGGCACGATTCCGAGACAGAATCTCTTGAAAAGGAAAAAAAACATGAATGTTTTCTCTCCCCGATTTGCAGATCTCTGTTCTCGAAATACAGTAACCTGTAATACTTTTTCTGAGAGCCACAATTGTGGAGTGTGGTCTTTACTTCTGACCAATACTCCCCCTTTGCTTTAGAAAGCAGAAAAAAAGCTATTTTGCCTATATAGCTTTCTTATTCGATTGAGCATAGAGGCCTCCATACTTTCATTTCTTCTTATGAAAAAAGGTTCCCCCTTTCTTGCCCAACTATTTTGGGTAGAGGAAAATTGGGACCCTGCGATGGGGCTTCAGGTAGCGCATCGGGAACCTGCGGGTTCGCCCCCTGTCTCCCGCTCAAAGTTTCCTGGAAACTTGTCATAAAAGGCACAATAGCTTCTAATAACTCGTTCATTTTTGTATTTTCGAATTGATTCTGCCCCTAAAGCGAACTCCTACTCCTCCTCTTCGTGTTTTATTGATCAGAAGCATCCAGCAGCCCCACGTCGGCCGGTAGAAAGAGTGTTGCTACTAAGCTAAGTTGCTGTTGGGGAACTCGGTATAAGCGATTTTCCGCTTCCGGCTTTCTAGGCTTCACAATAGCTCCCCCTTTTCTTTTCCAATTCCTTCTTTTCGTTCTACTTAGGTGGAGCAATCCGAACTTTCGACAGAATATAAAAGAGGACCACAGGCATGTGTAAACACCTCAACGAACTCATGTGGACACTCCTCAGCTCGAGGACAATTTCTCAAATACAAATGTTGATGTTGTTGACCCGTTTTTCTTTTCTTTGCTGATTCCTCTCAATGAAATTTTTCATGTTGCACTATGTTACTTACGGATGTATGCATGCAGTCCGGGAACACTTTGGGGTGAACACCCATCCGAACAAGTAGGGTCAATAGTTCAGCATTTAGGTCGTAACATTTAGCAACCAAAAAATATTGTTCCCAACAAGTGCTCTCCGAACCAAGCTAGATAGTCTCCTATCACTAGGCTCACCAACCAACCTGGACTTTTTTATTATTATTCCTATCGGATATCAAAACAAACCATAAGGATTGTTTCCATCCATGAGTTCCCCTATGACATAAGCGCTCTTGGGTAGGGTGGGCCGTTCCATCAAATCTTTGAGAAGGGGCCCAATCTCCTATTTGATGGTCGGCGTGGCGATAGGCTTCGTTTCTACGACTGCCTTCCCAGCCGTTGAAAGACTGAGCGAGAACGGTAAGGGACGCACAAACAAAGAATGTCGTTGTGCGGGGATGCGATTCACCAAGCTGGGGCAAAGAAAGCCGTCCGACCCTACCGGATTAGGAATGTGAAGGCCTCTCCTTCGAAAGGAGACCGGGGAAAGAAATAACTATGCTATTGACCAGACCTTTTTTTCTCATTTTGTTTGAAGCGGGCCAAATAGAGAATGAAATACATAAAAAAAAAATAGGGGAAGGAAGTCAGAGACTCCATTTTTTTTGGTTTAAGGGTTGCTCTCCCTACCGAAGTACCAAAGGCTTTCGAGGCTTACACCTCCCTATTACAGGACCTAAAAAAAGGCTTTCAGTAGCGCCCTTAGAATCTAAGCCTTTTGAAGCGCTAGTAGTTGTAGCTGTGGCCACACCAACCCTTTCGTTCTTATCACTCCGGATTCTGATCTATATGACCTCCGGGCGGTACAAAGTAAACCTCTTCCGTAGAAGCAGGTAGTAACCTAACCTTTAAGAATTTGTTCAAGGTAGGACCCTCTGATCTATCAATGGAAAGATCTCCATGTGTGGCGTGATAAGGAATCCTAGAAAAGATCGATTGAGACTCCCTCCACGGTCCCACGAAGATCTCTACGTACTTGTCCAGGATAAGTGAGATCTTCGGTCTGCGTGCCTGGGAACAACTCAAACAAAGAAGAGTCTGGTCCGGTCTGAATTCAGGGCCGGCCCGCCCGTCAACTGCTAGGTCCAGAAATGGCGCCGGGCAAGGGTGCCGCTATGCCCCTTAATGAATCGAATGGTCCTTCGACATTCGTTTGATTCCGACGGCCGGCATAGATCTCATGAGACCGACCCACTATTACTACGAAAAAAGCCTTGCCCTCTCCTTACAGTGGCTTTCAGCTTATTTCCTTCGCTACTAGGAAAGTAAGCAACTTCTATTAGCGCCGGACCTTGAGTCGAATTGATCGTGTTATGTGCAACGTCCATCAATGATGGTTCATTAATGTCCATTGATTTAGACTCTTTCCCCCTTCTCAACTACGAAAAAGATCGAGAGGGGCCCGAAAGCCCCTAAATAACGGAAACGGAATTCGATTCACTCCCCATTCTCTCAACAATAAATAAAGCTCGCCCTGGGCCGGGTCTTTCCCTGTTGTTTTGTTCCTGCCACGAGAAAGACGCACGGAAGAGGTATTCCCAGCGCGCGGAGGATCCGTTGAGAGTTTGTCTCGGTAGGGAACTGTACGATCTTTTCCCCTATTGTATTGAATCAATAAAAAAAAGAGGTCAGTGCTACGGCCCCCTATTGTTTGATCCAATATTGACCGGGGACGAGCCCCCACTTCCATAGATCCTTGGTTTGACCTCCCATAGTGGTCCTTGCTTTTAAGAAAGCGGAGCGGGGCCAATTTCTCGTACTTGCTCAGTGTGCCCCCCTTTCTTCGAGTGCCCCGCCCGGTTCACTGGGTTGTTGGCTTACCAAGCACTTGCCCGCTGCTCCTGCCGCCCGCTTGGCAGGCGGAACGCTTGTTATCTTGACTTTTCTCTTTGCTGGGGCCCTCTCATTGCTATAGCCATAAGCTATGGCATCTCCAGCTCACAACCACAGGGGCCCGCCCCGCGAGGCCAAAGTGGGCTCAACGGTCAGCCTCCATTCGAATTATGTTAGGGGGTCTTTCGCTTTTGCCAGATCTAGAGAGATACTACAAGTCCTCCGTCCCAGATTCCATCGCCGCGGCCATCTTAGGAAGCTAGTATAACTATTTAACAACGAAAATAGTTATTACTAGAATTAACCAATCCTTAGCGTTTAACATTTTAAATTTGGTCCAAATTGATTCTATTCTGTAAATAAAAACTATCAAACACGATGCAATAAGTCTGCATCCGCCCGCTGAACCAGTGTGATGAAAATTGTGAGGCATCTGTTTTCCCAATCTTCTTAGATGGGGTATGGTTTTTTAATACTAGTAATTCGTTCTGAGGACATTAATTGCAATATTGTGATATAGACATGTCGTATTAGTCTAAAGTCTTCATAACAAGCCTAAGTCAACCCCTTCACATTGGTCAAGGTGTGATGGCAGCATAATTTAATTTTAGAGTCTGCTTCTACGACGCTGCCTTCTATGTGTGAGCTTATCAGAAAAAATTCATTTATCTTTCAGGAAATTCGACTTTTTATCATAGCTTATATTGTTAGACTATTTCTTTCTTCCATCTTTGGCTGTTGCTGAAGATAATAAGCTCTTGTATTTTCTGGAGAAATTAAACATACTTTTTCACCATGGAGTCCAAGATCATTTGGAGCACATATACATTTATGCTTCTTGTGCTATGTTCTTGTGCAGGTATTGCATTTAATCCCAACATTACCTACCTCTCTGCATTCAAAATTCAATCCGAGTCATGCTTGTTAATGTACGGATAGTTTTTGTATATGCTCTAATTTGAGTTTCCTACTCGTAAATGCAGCTGCTTATGACGCATTGGATCCAAATGGAAACATAACAATCAAATGGGATGTGATTTCTTGGACTCCAGATGGTTATGTGGTAAGGGGAATCACATTTTAAGTAGCATTTTGAAATTCTTTTTGGTTCATGAACATTCCCAATATTTCAGGCAGCAGTGACAATGAACAATTTCCAAATGTATCGTCCAATAATGAGACCCGGATGGACTTTGGGATGGACATGGGCAAAGTATGAGGTGATTTGGGCCATGATGGGAGCCCAAGCTACTAGTCAAGGAGATTGTTCGATGTTTAGGGGCAACATTCCTCATAGCTGTGAGAAAAAACCTGAAATTGTTGATCTGCTGCCAAATACCCCTTATAACCAGCAAATTGCTAACTGCTGCAAGGGTGGTGTTTTGGCATCTATGGGAAAGGACCCTTCTGCTGCTCTCTCTGCATTTCAGATAGCTGTTGGCTCTGCGGGGACTACAAACAGAACCGTCCAACTTCCCAAGAATTTCACTTTGCTCGCTCCAGGAGGTGGCTATACCTGTGGTCCTGCTAAAATCATCCGTCCCACTCTTTTCATCACGGCTGATGGTCGACGAACAACAAGTGCTATGAGTAAGTTTGGCTCTTAAGATTTTGCGCGAGATTGGAAGTAAATAATATACCTGCTAAGACTAAACCTTTAAGCTCAATATGCAGTGACATGGAGAGTTATTTGCACTTACTCTCAGTTCTTAGCCTCTCCATCGCCAACATGTTGCGTCTCCTTGTCTTCTTTTCACAATGGAAGTATCACCCCTTGTCCTTCGTGTACTTGTGGCTGCCGGAACAGTAGCAACTGTGTCATGTAAGATTTATATGCATTTCTCGTAGTTCATATCTTCAATTAGTAGCCGTAGTAATGCTTCCTCTGTTAAACGAGTAAAGACTGGCTCCCGTTAAGCGGCTATAAAACTTTAAACCCCTCTCGGATGATTCTCGTTAAAAAAATCATAACCGAAGAGTGTAATTGTAGGAAGACACCGAGTGGAAAGGGAGTAAATGTGCCAAAGGCAGCGCTGCGATGCACAAAACACATGTGCCCTATCAATGTGCATTGGCATGTTAAGTCAAACTTCAAGAACCATTGGAGCGTGAAGGTTACCATCACAAACTTCAACTACCGATTCAACTATACACAGTGGACACTCGTTGTTCAACATCCAGACCTCAACAACGCGACTCGAGTCTCCAGCTTTTCATACATGCCCAATCTATCAACCAGTAAGCTCCCTCTCCCTTTATTTGATTCATAAACAGAAAGAGACATGTATTCTTGATCATTAGACCATCCAGGCGTTCGTCGGGCTGATGATATATTCTAAACTATGCAGATGATACTGCCTTGTTTTATGGGAGAAGGTCATATAATGATGTCCTGATGCAAGCTGGAGCAAAAGGAAATGTCCACTCAGATTTAACACTTGAGAAGGATGGTAAAACAATTGCACTAAAGAAAGGCTGGGCATTCCCTCGGAGGGTCTACTTCAATGGCAATCTGTGTGTGATGCCATCTCCTGAATCTTACCCGTATCTTCCAAATTCTGCCGGCAACAAATAAAGAGCGTTGTCCATGTCCAACACTGGTTGTTCTGTTTCTCTTTGTATTCCTAGCTTGTGGTGTTACAAGTGATAAATATTCAAGAACAGGAATGTACTAATTAATGAGTATTACAATATGCACTTGACAAGATTTGTGAAGAGTTATAATGATAAATAAGGTGCTTAATAATAGAGCACAGTTCAATTATCCAATTTTCTTGTAGATATCAAATGAGTAACATTAAATGTCAATGATTCATAAAGCAAGTTTGAAGGATATTTGTTTGGGCATGAAACAAGGAGCGCCTCTAGCTGGATATACAAGCGTTCACAAAATTATGTTGTTTCTATCGGGTTTTTTTGTGTGTGTAGAATTCGAACTCACACCTTTGGACCCATTAAGTACATTTATTTTTTATTAAGATCTAGCCACTTATTAGTCTGAATACCTCTTATCCGTTCAGATCCAGGACAATGTGTCTGGAAATCTTTCAGACCTTTTTTAAGCTCTTTTATTATTTTAATATTAAATCCTTCTATCAAAGATACTTCTTTCTTCTCTGATTTTTATCTCCCTGCAGGCACCCAAATCATCCATCCATGGCTAAGGATTTTGAACCTGCCTCTTCATCTCATCATTACCAATATTAAACTTGCAGACACCCAAATCATTCATGGCTTAGGACTTTTAACCTGCCTGTTCATCTCATCATTATCAATATTAAACTTTCAACCTGTAAAACAATGAAAGTAAGAAGCAATTTCTATTGTTAATGATGTTCCTTCACAATCATCACTCCTCCACCGATCATGAAAATATCACTGAAATAAATCGCCAACCATGGACAAGATCTAGAAACTTATCAACCCGGTGACCTTGACGGAGGTAATATTTTTGACAAAAATGGTGGGTTTGTTAGTGAGAGTAGACGACAGAATGAATTTTGGAAACTGAGGCGACAAAACTGAAACTTGATTCATTTTCTTCCTTTATTTTGAAATTTGAGTTTATAAAGAATGATTTTTTTGTTCAAATTTGTTGGTGAATATTCAGAATTGTGATTTCTACAGATTAAAACTAAATTTACGAAAATATCAAAGGGATATATAATGACATAATTTTTCGACGAACGAGAATAGAATCTGATAGTGAAAGTTTTTTGACATAATCTGATAGTGAAAGTTTTTTACTTAAATTGTATTTTTAAAATTTTATTATATATATAAATATTTTTTTTTTCGTATATTCAAATGTTAAAAAGTAAACAATCTAAATTATTTACTTTTCAAATCTAGAGACAATATTTTAATTATTCATATGTGTATTCAGATTCAGAGGTCTGAATGTTTAAAAAAAACAAATACAGCCGCAGTTAATACCATAAAGGCAGCAAGAAGGCATTATTTTCGAAAATAAGAGTATCATGTACTGGAATTTGAGTACCTCTATTCCAGTAAGGCGATATAATTTTGTTCGGATTAAATTTCTTAAAAGACACACGAATTCGGTGGTGTGAAAATATTTTTGATTTATATTTAGCGTGTTGTTCATACAGGCAGCTTTCGATTTGTTTGGTTGAATTGTTTAATATCGATTCGATTTTTCAATTTTTGGATTGACGAAAATGACAATTATAATCAAAGGAAAATAAATTTGGTTTGGTTCGGTTTATACAAATTCAGTTCGATTATTTCAGATTTTTATTTCGATTTTAAAGATTAAAGTAGTATTTCTTTCTTTGTCATGACTGGTCATTTAAAATGGATGATTTTTTGAAAAAATAATTTTTTTCAAACCTGTTTTTCATTTTCAGATATAAATAACATGAAATAAAATAACCATTAGATTAACATAGTACATAATTGTATTATGCCTAAGTTTGGATTACTTATTATATATTTATACAAAATATATATATCTATATATTATATAATAAAATACATATATTTTATACATAAAATAATATATATATATATGTATATATAGTAAAATATATGTTATTTATATAATTTCGATTTTTTGGTTTAACTATTTTTTATTTTTTTTTGAAAAATCAAAAAACGAACTGTTTAACCGAATTTTTAAAATTTGAAACCAAAATCGATTCGAAAAAATAAAAAACTGAAACCAAAATTAAATTTCGATTTAATTTTTTAATTTTTTCGATTTGAACCAAAATATGCTCAGCCCTGCATTCGTATTTATTTTCTGGTTTAGGACGCAGTAACTAACAGTTTAACTCTATTAACTTTAGTAATCTGTCACTTGAATATAATATTAATAGACTAAACATGAGAGTCTAACCCAAAAAAAAACAAGTTTAAGGAGAGAGCAGGGTGACTCAAGGGTAAGACTGGTAAAACGTTTATTTTAGGCTTTCAAAATTTGAGGTCCCAAAAAATTTAATATGAATTTTATGATTTTAATTTCACTTAAAATAATATTAAAGATAAAAAATTTAAATTATATAAAAAAAGAAAGAAGAACAATCTACATTGTATTAAAAATATTGTAGAACTTTTTATTAAATCTTCATATTAATAAATAAAGTTTTCACTATAATATTCAAGGTAATGCTTGCAAACAAATACTAACACCTTATTAACTAAAATTAGCCCTTACTTTTATAAATAATAATATTACTATGTGAAGTTAAATGCTTAATGTTACCACACTAAAAAAAGTAGTATAAGAATTAAAAAAAAAAAAAATTTAAATTATTGATAATATTTTTATTATGTGCATATATTTAAGGCGGCCTTGGGTGGGAGAGCCTGTAGAATTCAATATATGTATTATTTTTCCTTTTTTTAATATATGAGGAATAATTGACACAGAACGATCGCCCACGTGAGAATCGACAACATCTTTGATCGCAGCTGACACTATTTCATTGATATAAGTCATTACTCGTGGTATTCAATATATCAAAAGGCAACATTATCTAAGTTAAAGGTTAGGAAAAATAAAAAAAATTCTGTTAGCAACACGACAGTGATAATCGATTCAAGAATTACTCGGCTGCTAAGCACTCTCACTTCTAACCTTGAGACTCTGAATTCGGACAATCAAGGAGCTAAAAGAGTGAGAAATTTGGTAAGAATTAAAGAACCGTTACGTTAAACGTGCATGTCCTCATTTTGAACCTGAAATTAGGAAAATAACAGAATTTAGTAAAATGTTACAGAATTTATCACAATTTAGCTAAATGCTTATAATGAATATATTGTTGTTGATGAATGATAATGAAAATGAATTGAATAACACAAATTAAATTATTTATGAAGAGATAGTGATTTTTTACTGAAGTTTCAAAGTGCTATTTACTTTTTTATGATTTATATGGGATAAAATTTGTTTAAAGATACGTAATATATTTAGGAGAGATAGCTAAGAAAATAAAGCACTTTCTCGTAAAAGATAAGGACTTAGCTGCTCTCCTCCTATTTGCCTCTTATATGGAGCATAAGAGGCAAATAGGAGGCAACTCAGTTGCTCGGCATTCGAAAGAATATTAGTTGTCTCACTAATTGGATCGGACACATGTCACTCTCGCATAGGTTATAGTCTTTTAAAGCACTATTGTTGAATTATAATTGACAAATTGTAAATTACAAATTGTGGTCTTTTTTTTCACTTGTAAAGACATTACTCCCTCATTTTCTTATTCAATACAACAATTCTTACTGTCCCAACGATTTTTCTTCATCCACTCACTGATTTTCTTACTCAATAAAACAATTTTTATTGTCCCCTACTCCCTGATTTTCTTATTCAATACAACAATTCTTGTGTCCCCAAGAATTTTTTTGTTTGTTATTTGCCTAGTTAGTCTTGGTTTCCCGTCGTGGACGTCTCGTGTAGATCTGATGCGTTCTCGAGTGCACTCATAATCTTCTCATATACGCCCTTGACTCGTTCAGATTTGTTTGTTTTATTTATTTGCTCTGTCTATTTCATATTTAATTGTTTTCCTTTATCACTTGGTAATCTAGTGTTAGTAAATTAAATCTAAAACAAGATTAAATCATAACGCATACTTTTGACTTACATACAAATTTAATTGCAACAAATCCACTGTAAATATGATTCTTATTATCTTACTTGTAATTCCATACTTGTTTATTTGAATGACATATCTTCGTTTCTTTAAATATAAGGATAATCCTTTCTTTCGTGATTTTTACCTGACATTAGAGCTAAACTATTAAACTTTTTATCTCTTGAATATATTTACTTGGTGCATTATTTTTTTATTTTTTTTTCATTTTACAATTACTTGGTGCATTGGTGGAGCCCTTTTCCGAACTATGTGCAGAGCAAAAACTTTAATGCATCGAACTGTTTTTATTGTTGAGTCCTGTGATAGAGTGTTTGAAGGATTGGATCAGATAGATGCGATTTTCTAGATGAATTTTAGGGGTTGGACACGAACTTTGAAGAATAATGTAACATGGCTGATGGTGTCTTGAGTTATCAGTCTGAAGTCAATGAGCTTCTTTTCAATTTATAAAAGCTTTTGTATTTAGTCACTCGTATGTTTTCTTTTAAAGAAAAGCTCATTCCTATCTATCCATCAAGTTATATGTCCAAGAATGATCTTATTTGGCCCACTGTATTGTAATCTACAATCATTCCACATTTTTATTGGCTTATTCAATTTTGTGTTTGTGGAGTAAGAGCGATGTACTGCTTTAGGGAAGATCTGGAAGGCATGCATGAGACCGACAAGCCAAGCGGTGCTCTGCCCCTGGCAGCTGCCTAACAATCCACTTGTTGTCAATTCATCTTGAAATTCCCCCACACCTAGTTTCACATTAGTTATCTCAACATTTTGAGTCAACATCATCAAAACCATGTACCAATTTTTTGCCTAAAGTTTGTTTTAGTTTTATTATTATGAGGGGAGTCTGGATTTGTCTTAAATAGTACTTATAATAAAGCTTTTGTAAGATTATTAACACACCTTTTCTTTTAAAAAGGAAAAAAATATAGACAGAACGGATTCGTATTGCTGTTTCTCAGTGTGCTAAATACTAGTAGTAGTAGTGTAGATTCAAGTACATACCATGCACGCCAGCTGATTTGTTATTGACAAAAAAAAAAAAAAGAACTGACTTGTAATGAATGGGGTTGAGTGTTGAGTACCAAGTACGTACTCCCTCTGATCTTATATTGTGCAAATCTTGGGCACATTATTTGAGAATCTACTCACCCACTCCTACTGTTCATAAATATTTATTTATTTTTAACTTGAAATATAGTATTCGTTTATAAATATTTATTATTTTTAACTTGAAACATATCTTAAGAAATATTTGCTCCATTTTAGAATAAATAAATTAAAGTATTAAATTATTTTTTAATATTTAAAATAAATAAATTATTCATTCTCCAAAAAACATATTAATTTTTTTTTTTAATTTTACCCTTTCAATATTAATTTTTTTTTTTAATTTTACCCTTTCATTTAATAAGATTCTTAAGTACTTCACATTTTTTAAGAAAGTAACTTAAGAATAATTAAAAGGGTAATAGTAAAAAATAATCTACAATTTATGTCCTAAATTTTTTTTTCTTAAGGGGTACGGTGTATCATACCCAAGGATTCAATTATTTTGAAATTGAGAGAATAATAAATAGAGGAGTGATTATTATATCACTCTTTGAATATAATGAATTTTTGCTTGAAAAAAATAGAATGAGTGACATATTGTATTTAATACTAAGGATAAAATAGATAAAAATATGTAAATTATGCATTGATTCTATAAATTGAACAAATATTACTGGACATCTACTTTTAGTATATTGTCCAGTTTAAAATATTAATGAATAATTTACATGTTTATCGATTTTACACTTACTATTAAATACTATTCATTACTTAATATATTTCACGAGATATTAAATTTATTATATTCAAAAAATGATAATAAAATTATAATTATTATTTTTTAATATATGTGCTAAATTAATAATGAATAAATATTATTGAGCGAAAGAATATCTTTTCCCATCACACCTTAATACTATTAAATAGCAATATTAAATACTACTCGTCAAATTTAGAAATCAAAAATATTCTTAATAAAATTAATTTAATAAAAATTACAGCTCTAATTAAAGTTTGTTAACAGGTGTGTCTCGTAACACGAGCAAGTAATATGAAATGGGCAGGTTAACCATCGTCCTAAGCTATTTTCACGCTGTTTAAAAGTAATAAATAAATATTATAATGCATAAGTTACGCATCTCAAAATAAATAATGTTTCACAAAATTAAGAAAAAAAAAAGTTGTTCCAACTCTATCCATAATTTAAATAAATTATATTTTTATATAGCAAAAAAGTCATTAAAGAACTACTCCCTTCATTTCTATCTAGTTGTTTGGGTAAGGATTTGTACAATCATTAAGAAAAGATTAAAGAGTGTGATTTGATTGATATTTTTTTAGGATCACAATAAATAAATTGTTGAGCTATTTTAAATATTTAAAATAAATAAATTATTTATTTTAAAAAAATTAACTTTATCTTTTTATTTAGTGAGATTCTTAAGTATCTAAAATAATTAAAAACGTAATAGTGAAAAGTAACCGATAATCTACTATATCCTAAAAAAATTCTTAAGATGTGTCATATATCCCAATAATTTATTTATTTTGAATTAGAGAAAGTACATTCCTTTTAAGTCTTTCATATTTATTTATTTATTTATTTATTTATTTATTTATGTGTCTCTTGCTTCTAAAACAATTAATGTTAAGGATAAAATTGATAAAGAATAATTAATTCTTTCTTTATTTTTTAAATTGACAAGTACTCCCCCGTTTTAAAATAATTAGCCCTTGTTGACTTGACATTCTCATTAAGAAAATATTTATTAGGAATTTATTTTATCAAATTAGTCTCATTAAATATACTTTAAAAATATAAATTTGAATATATACACTTTGTGTAGTCATTCAAGGATAGAAGGAGTATTGAAAAAATATAATAAAATTTTCTTGATTTATAAATGGGATAACTAAATTAAAATAAATACTTTTAATTTTAGAAAAAAAATCAATTATTTTAAAATGAAGAAATATTTAAAAATTATTATATTTAATAATATATATGACAACTAAAAAGAAATAGAAAGAATACTTATTTTTAAAGAAATTGATAAAAAAAATATTATTTATATTTATTTTGAAATGAAGGAGAATTACTTTTCCTTTCTCCCTTGCCACTCCAAGGAGGCAAGTACTATGTGAAATTTGATAGTTGGAACCACTATTGTCTATAACTCAACCACTATTGTCTATAACTCTTTTTAGAAATTAGTACATTTCGTCTTGGTCGGAGAATATAATTAATTGTAGTAAAAATTGAGTTTGAAATTAAAATGAAGAATTTATAATTTATTTGATAAAATGAAGAATTTATAATTTATTTGATAAAATGAAGAATTTATAATTTATTTATAATATATTAAAAGTGTAAAGTCCATTGGAAAAGAGATTTAAACTTTTTACAGTTCATTAAATAATTTCATAATAAATAAAATTATCTTTTTATTATTTTTTAAATGTTTCTTATTTAAAATAATAATAATAATTGAAATAAAACTTGAATAGGTCTTGAACCCTATTTCAGTTCTAAACCTCTATTTTTTTTTCCTTTTTTATATCAACTAAAACACCTTTCCTTCTTTATAAATTGCATACTTAAACATAAATCTAATACGTAGGAATAGCTAATTTTTCATCTCCAAGTCGGTCATGGAACATAGTATGTTTTTTATTCGTTATGATATCCTGTTTTTCATCTTTATTAAGTTACGTGCTAAATCTTTGTGATGATTTCAATTCTTTATTAAGTTATGTGCTAAATTTTTGTGATGATTTCAATCAGTTTTTTAGCCATGAAAAGTTATAATATGATTTCAAACTATTTTTCAGCCAATTGTATAACCAATCATGTAATTATTTCTAGCAATATCAAAGTTCACCATGGCTTAACTCGTCAAAACTCACAGTGAACAATAAAGATATATTCAATGTTGATATTATTACGTTTTCTGACCTATATGCAAAAAGATATATATAAGCTTTTGGGAAAAAATTGTTTAGAGATTTATCATTTTTCAAATTATTTTCTTTGTCTCAATTTGGGTGGTATAATTAAAATTTTGAGATTCAAATTATTTTATTTTTAAGTACATATAGCATGTATTTTAACGTTAATTGCTACATTTTAATAGTGTGTTCTTCTTATGAATATATTTTTAGTGATCGATGTGACACACGTGCAAAGCACGTACACTAAGCTAGTTTATTAAAAAATGGACAAACTATAACTAATATCATTAACACCATCTAACAAACATTTGGTGAAGGAAAAAAGATATTAATAGGGTTTGCTCAAAAATGAATAAATCACATTTTCATAAATCTTTTTTTAACAGTTTATCCATTTGTGGGTAAACTACTTTTATTTAGGTATACTATAATTTTTTTCACTGAGAGAACTGATAATTGATTAAACATCACACTGTTAATATTCCTGAAAAGATTTTTGTTTATGTGAACGTTTAGTCACTTCAATTTTTTTGCTACAGTTTTTCACTAATAAATATGTGTTGCTGTTCATTCCATTTAATCTCATTGATCTATCATATTATTCTACTAATATCATCTCTTTTGGGCTTTGAGAATTGATAATTGTGTCTCGACAGTTCAAAATGTCTTTATATTCAATTGAATCGGATATATATAAATGCAATCTATATTGTAAAATAAAAACATCAAGGACTCCCAAGTAATTTCAATCCTAAATTTTGAAATTGTGCGCATTTGAAAGGTAAAAATTTTAAGTTCCTCAACTAAAAATATGAGTATAATAACATTTTTTTTTCTTATTTTTTTGTTTTAGAAAAATAGTGGATTCGATTATTTCAGTGGGTAGAAGGTATGTTAAAAAATAAAATGAACATCATTCTATCATGATTGAACAAACCCATATTTGATGGTAATACCTCGACTTCACAGAACACTATAAAGTTTGACGCTCTATTTAATCTCAACGAAATCATAGAAGATAGAGATTTTTTTAGGACATTGCTAAAAGAATTCGAAGGAAAAACAAAATCATTTGAAGGATATGCTTAATAAAATTGAGCAAAAGAATCGTATTTTGAAAAGAAAATGGAATGAAGAAGAGGGAAAAAAAAACTATTAAAAGATTTTATGTGCTATGTTGTTTTGATGTTTGATTTTAAAAAAAAATTATCGTTGATTAGTTATCATGTAGTCTTTCAGTAAAATTAATGTCATGCAGTATATTTTTTTATGTTTTTATAATTTTAGTAGTTCGAATCTGTCATATAATAATATGTTTTTTAATTTTAATTAAATTGATTCCTATATAGTAATTGTTGTTCATTTACTTCATTTAAGTAATTATTCGTTATTTTTTATTACACCTTTAATGAATGAGATAAAATAGAGTGAACAATAACACATATTTATTAGTGAAAAATTGTACCATTTCTAAAAATTGAAGTGACAAAACATTCACATAAATAAGAATCTTTTCAGGAATATTAACAGTATGATGTTTATTTTAATCAATTATCAGTCAAATCTTTTATTAAAAAAATTATAGTTTATCCAAATAAAAGTAATTTATCCACAAATTGATAAATAATTAATTTTTTTTTTATAAAAATATGATTTGCCTATTTTTAAGTAAATCCAGTTTTCTCCACAAAATATTTGCCGGGCGGTGGTATTAATAATGTTAGTTGTAGTTTACCCAAATTTAAGCAAACTGTTCATTATTTTGTTTTACATAATTTTTTTTTTATTTATTTTGACTCCTAACCTTGAAAAGCTATCCCTTCTGGCTCCGAATCTGCGAAAACTCTACCTCAATACCAGCAGCAAAAAGCAAAAAACAAAAAACCAAGCTTATCTCAAAAAAAAAATAACAAAATAATAAAAATAAAAAATTCAACCTTATCAAACGGGGAAGTCATGTGCTTGTATCCCCCACCCCAACCCAGGCCACCCTCACACACTATATAAGTAGGTAGCGAAGCAAGTCCATGAAATTAAACACTCTCCTACATGCATACAAAATTATTGTTACTTAAGAAGGCTTCCAGCTAAACTGAAATGGGAGTTGAGTCCTGCAAAAACTTTTAGGAATGGGTGGGTTGGTAAGCTTTTTTTATACTCCGTTACGTTGTTCCTTTAGCCTACCAACTCCACCCATTCCTGTGGGTTTTCCGGCTTCTCTCCCTTTTCTCTCGCTGCACTTTCGCCGGCATCTGTTATTCAACGGAACTTTATATAAATAGCTGGATTTATTGTATATAATTAATTGCATGTTACGTTATATATGGATCGAACATGCACTTGCTAATTATAATGATAATACACATATTATAAGTACTATCTTTAATTTAAGAGCTTGCATAGACAGCCATTTAAGTTAATTATAATGATAATACACATATTCAATCTCAACATACATGATCTTTTTCACTTTATATGACAGTGCTTTAATTAATTGGAATATTGGATCTTTTTATTTTACCATTAATAATAATGTTACGGTTATGAAAAAACGTCAACATATGTTCAAAGTCATCATTTATAGGATACTTCTAGTATGTATGTACGTGCCAACAAAAGTTTTTTTTTTTTTTTCCTCTTAATTGAACTTTGTGTCAACACCGTCCTCAATGAATGAAATATCAATAATTTTAATCGTACTTCTTGTTAGCGTAATTACAATTAATTTGCTGGTGAAATTTTTGATAGGTTGTGCAGAGTATGTAGGAGGTGAAGCCATGCATGATTTGGATCGCGTGACTATCTAGGAAGGATCGGAGTACGTGATAAGAACGTATAGTGTATCAGTCTGACCCGTAGAGAATATCAATTGACACCTACAACGGATACAACACCTGGAACCAATAGAAACTATATAGACTTTCCTATTGGTTGAGGCACATTAATTGTAGCCTATAAATAGTCGATCCTTATTACTTGTAACACATTCTGATTCTCAAGCAGTACAATACATTCTCGTCACTTGCTCGTCAAGAAATATATTTCTTTATTTACTTGCTTCCATAATTGCTCCCTCTCTCATAACACGATCACGATATTAAGAGCTCATATGTTAGATCTATCCTTACTCATTGGTAAATGAATCTAACAGTTTAGTTAAAAAACATGTTTTTGACCTAGTACATATTTAACTGACCTCATACAAATTTAACTGTACTAATTTTAGTGAAACAACAATGTATAAATCTGACATTATTAATGTTTTTATATTTATATAGTTTTCAGCATCAGAGTCGTCTCAGTAAAATTCGTGGCCTTAATAAGAGGTCTTAAGTATATATACATATAAAAATAACACTGTAATAATTTTAAATTATCCTTTTTATTCTTATATTTTAGTTTTTTTTTTGGTGTAATATTTTCAAAAGACACATAACCTTTAACTTCATCTATTAATATAATTATTAATGAAAGTGTTTTCGGTATAATATTTTCAAAAGACACATAACCTTAAACTTCACATATTAATATGATTATTAATAAAAGTAAGCATTAATTTTAGGGAAGAAGATGTTAGACATTTATTTGTAATACATTAACTTAGATATTATTGTTAAAGCTTATTTATTGATATGAAGTTTGAGTTATATAATTTAAAGTTCTAAATATTTTTGGTAAAAAATTAAATGACTTTTTCATTGTTTATTCTTTTTTCAAGTAAATTTGAAATCATAAAATTTATTATTTAAATTTTTGCGGTCTTAAAGTTTTAGGGCCTAAAGCAAACGCTTTACTAATCTTACCTTGAGTCACCTCTGTCCAGCAGAACTGTGATAATAATACTAGATAATGGAGCTCGGGCCAGCACGGGCCAATGTATATTATTTTTTTAATTTAAAAATTACACAAACTCACAACTTAAATTTCACTAATTACAAAAAATTTCATCTCTCCAAACATATTACAAAAATTCCATTTTTCTCTAAAAATACATATACATAACTTTCTATATATATGTCAGCCATGTTATATATATGAATCAGCTTTGTTATGTATATGTCGGCCTTGTCACACTTGTTATGTATATGAATCGGCCTTGTTATGTATATGTCGGTCTTGTTATGTATATAAATCGGGAGAGAGAGTAAAATAATTTAAAAAGTGGGAGAGAGTGTAAATAATTTTATTAAGGTTGAGATTTATGTTATTTTTACGTTTTTTTTATCTCAATCTATGTGGCACAAATGAAATTTAAAAATCCACCAATTTTTGGTATGATTTTTAGATATTTTAAGTTATTATTTATTGATTTATAGTACATTTACATAATTTTTAGATACTATATGTTACTATTTTGATCTCAATTTATATGGCACTGATAAACTATTTGAGAAAGTCAAAACAAATTAATTATATGATTTTAGATATTTTAAATTATTAATTTTATGATTTATAGGATTATCTACATAATTTTTAGGTAATATATGTTACTTTCTTTATTGTAACAATTTATATGACATTGATAGACTTCGAAAAGTCAAACAAATTTTTTATACATCTTTTAAATACTTTAATTTGTTAATTTTGTGATTTATATCACTTTTGATAAAATTTCAAATAATATATCCTAATTTATTTATATTGATAGAATTTTGAGTCAATCAAAAAAAATTCATATTAAGTTCTTAATATTGTTATTTACAATACATTTTATCTTATTTTTAAATAATATATGTTACTTTATTTTCTCTATCTCATCCCAATTTATGCGACACAAATATAATTTTGATAGTCAACTAAATTTGTTATGTTGACATATCACTTTGTGTCTATTTTACCTTTTTTTAAGAAATATTATTAATTTTTTTTTGCTTAGATGATCATAATAATTAATCAGGGATGATATATTAAATCACGATTGAAGCTGCGAAGTGGGCACGTCTTAAATGACCCATAATAACTTATTAGAAGTGATGTAGCAAAATTATTATGAAAAAATAGGTGTGAAAAAAATTTAAGAGTGCCTCATATAAGATGTCAAGTTAATTTAAAACATCAATCGTTAATTTATTTTCTTATTTCTTTATCTTTTTATTAAATATTATTAATTTTTTTAATGCTTAGATAACTTATAATAATTAATTAGGATGAAATAGTTAAATTACGATTGAAGCAGCTGAAGCAGACATGTCATAAATGTTTATTTTAATTTTTTATTAAATATTATTAATTTTTAATACATAAATAACGTATAATAATTATTTAAAGATAATATATTAAAATCAAGGAGGACACAGATATGGCGACCTTCACGTGCTTCCATCACTCTTCTATATATTAGATTCGTCGGCAAACGTCAATAACATCTAGTTTTATTTTTTAATAATTAACTTTTACTTTTAAAATTTAAAAATCAAATTGTGTAATTACGCTTGTGAAATTAAACATTATGTTTGTAATTATAGTTTAGTACTTACATTATGACCATAAAAACAATTTTTAACGACACTAGTAATTACAATCCATATTCAATTACTCCGTCAGACTCATTTTAAATGTTAATTTAGCTTTTTCATGCTTATTTGAAAAAGAATAAATAATAAATATAAGGTATAATTTATTAAATTATTTTTATTAATAAAAGTAAATAATTTCCTCTTAAATATTGTGCATACTTATTTGACGTCACGGATGTAAGAAGTATATTGGAAATATTTTTTTTACTTTAATACTTCCTTCTGTCCATTAATAGTTATCTACTGTTAATTATATATATATATATATATATATATATATATATATATATATATTAAGGAATACTAATTTTATCATATTATCCTTTAAATATAATGAATTTAATGCATTGAAAATTAATTGGATAATGAATTGTATTTAATATTAAGGATAAAATGGATAGAAATGAATAAATTATCTATTGATTTTTCAAATTGGACAAATATTATTGAACATATATTTTTAGTACAGATAGCAAGTAAAGATGTACAGATGAAGTAATGGATTCTAAAGTAATGATTATTTGAAATAACTTTTTTTCGCTAAAACTAAAATAATACTCCCTTCATTTTATTTTAGTTGCCACTTTTGTTAAAAATATTTATTTTAATTTTGTTATTTTATTTATAAAATCTTAAAATATTTTTTCAATACTACCTCTATTATTAATGATTACATAAAGTTTATATAGTCAAGTTTTATTTTCAAAGCATAATCAATTAGATCAATTTAGTAAAATAAATTTTTAATAAATATTTTTTTTAAAGAGAGCGTCAAATCAACAAAGCTCTAAATTTCATGTCTCTTTTTCTGATAGCAGTCTTCTAAATTTCAAATATCATTGTTCTTGAACCTAATTTTAGATGTCTTGGATAAGTTTTACTTGATTCTTCTTGCGTACTAGTTTTTATAGTAAAGTTGTTATTTTGTTTAAATTAAGTCAATCCTTCGTAGCGTATTTTTGTGATTGTCTTGACATTATTCTCATGAAATGGCGTCAAAATAATAAATTTTCATATATATATATAAAAATCTATATCTATAATATATTAAAATTGTCAAAATCTTTAGAAAAGTATTTTGAACTTTTTGTCCTTCATTAGAAGACTTTTGTCCTTCATTAGAAGACCCTCCTATAGATAAAACTGTTTTTTCACTATTTTTTTAATTTATTGTTCAAATATTTTTATTATATTAACTAGACTCCTAAAATATATGAAAGGAGAATCAATTAATATTTTCTTGATCAATTAAAAAAATACTCCTAAAATAAAACTCTATTAAATTTTACCTTATTTCTAAAAGGATTTCTATAAATAAATATAGTACTTTGATGTTATTTGTTTGTGCACGTTACTTCAAACAAACAAACTAACTAAAACTATTTTTTTTAAATTTGGTAGCATAATACATAATTATCATAATTAGAGTTGTAAATAAAATTGACTTTGCGTCAGATTCTCGTGTCAAAAAATTCATCATTATTAATTAAATCTGACACAATTAAACCATATTATTTTCACTATGATGGGGCTCAATGCAGTAACGTGTTGTTGGCTTTGCAAAACTTTGAGAATCATGTGCATTTCATTGCGATAGAGAGCTCTTTATACATATATAGGAGCATCATGGGTCTTCGACTGTCAACTAACTTGATTCGGTTTACTTATTGAAAAAATATGATTGATGCTCATCTAATTTGATTCGGTTGCATGTCTAGATTAGTGTATGTTTAATTTTGTAACCTTCACCTTCTTCACTGTTTTTGTCAACATAATTGAATTCAACGTGTGTGTATATATATATCTTCTTTGTTTTCATTCAAGTCATTCTTTAGTGTCATCTTCACTGTTTTTGTCAACATAATTGAATTCAACGTGTGTGTATATATATCTTCTTTATTTTTATTCAAGTCATTCTTTAGTGTCAAAATTTTCGCCCAGACAAGAATTATTTTCATCAAAATTGAAGCTTCGTGATCATTATTGTATTATTTTGTTGTAGTTTACAGGTCGTAGATGAATTTACAGGTGGTAAATGAATGTCAGTCGACTTCGAGGAATTTTTTTTAGTTAAAGGTTAGGTTTAATTGTATTGTTTTTATATCTCTGTTTTGAATTTTTTTTGTGTGTGTAAAGGTAAAGTTTAGTTGTATTATTTTGATTCTCTATTATCGTATTATTATGTTTGTGTAAAGATTAGGTGTAATTATATTATTTGGATGTCAATTCATCTTTATTATTTAAATAAATATCATATTTAGTATAATGTTTGAACCAAATAAAGTGAGATACACGTGCGAGACGCGTACACATAAACTAGTATATATATATATGGGAAAAGACTTTTCCCTTCTGAACTTGTCCTCCTAACTCACTTTAGCACTTAAACTTAACTTTCGTTTATTTACCCCCCTTAACATCTTTAAAGTGAATTATTTCAACCCCTTAACAACCCGCGTGTAAACAAGCGTTGCTGGGCGCGTAAAAACTCTTTTTTGTCTTTTTAATTTCTTTTGTCTTTCTTTTAAATACTCGTTTGAACCCCCTAACGGTTATATCAGATTTTTCTATTAAAAAACCTAATTTATCCTCCTTCTTCTTCATCTTCAATCCAAAATTTCTTCAATTCATGAAAGTGATGCAAAAATTAAAATTGTTTTCTCTTTATTTGTATGAAGCCGCATAAATTTGAGATTAAAAAACATAAAATCGAATTGATTTTAGCTTCGTCTCTTTCCGTATTAAGGTATAACCTCATTCATTACTTTGACTATGTTTTATTAGGAATTACTTTTGTAATGAATTTCTGAATTACTTTGTTTATCGTCTCCTTTAATTTTGTTTCTAAATTTTATCTTATTTGTTGAGATGAATTTCTTGTAGCACACAATAATGAAGCCAGTTAACCCTATGTACGGAGGAAAATGATTCTGCTTTGAAGCAAGTTATTCATTATAATCACGGAATTTTATTGCATTTGAAGACATCTTGAACTTCAAGTAATCCCGGTAGAAGATATTGGGCATGTCCTTATTATGGGGTAAATATCAAATTTTGCATTTTCTCTTGTTATTTTGACAGAATTGATTAAGAGAAATGAGGTTAATTCATTCTTTATTTGTCACCATTGAAGGGTCCAAGATATTGCGACTTTTGGCGTTGGAGGGATTCAGAAGACATTGATCCGAGGTTCAAATATGTGATTCCTAAACTAATTGAAAAACGACACTACTAGAAAAAAGGGAAAAACCGATCACAAAAATCGACCACAAGTGGTCGGTTTTTCCCAAATTCCGACCACAAAACCGACCAAACTGTGTGGTCGGTAAACAATTGGTAGTTTTTTAAAAACCGACCACCTGTGGTCAGTTTTTCAAAAAAATATATTTATTTTTTAAATTTATTATTATGTTTTTAAAATTTGAAAAAATAATTTTTTAAAAAAATAAAAAAAATAAAAACCGACCACAAGTGGTCGATTTTTTATTTAATTAATTAGTTTAATTGAAAATCGACCACAAGTGGTCGTTTTTTTTTTCTTTTTTTGAAAAACCGACCACATGTGGTTGGTTTTTCTGGAAAGTTTTTTTTTTTTTCAAAAATCAGCAAATGTAAATGCTTTCAAAAGTGTACAACACAACAATAGTTTCAAAAGAGTACAAACTACAATATAATGTCTAAATTCAAAGTACAACAATAGTTTTAAAAGTGTTAAAAACTACAACAATAGTTTCAAAAGTGTACAAACTACAACATAATATCTAAATTCAATGTACAACACATACAAAAGTCAAAAAACTAAAAGTCATCATCATCGAATTCGTCCTCGTCCTCGTTTTTATATCCTCATATGTGCTGATATCATCCAGTGGGCCTAGTCCTTTTGCAGCCCGAACAATATCACCAGGACACGGAGGAATAATTCTTGCAGTCTGAATGAAAGAGCTGAACTGCTCCTGTAACATCCTGATTTATGACGAAGTTTCCTCATCCCTTTTCTGCGACCTCTCTCTCTGTTTAGCAAGCTCTTCAGTGAGTTTAGAAATCGTATTTTCTAGTCTTTCATTGGTTTCTCTATCAACTGAAGAGGTAGAGTATGCAGGGCCGAACGAACACCTAATATTGTCGCCAAAAAAATTATTGTGGTATCCGTAGTAATGGCCTCTAACTGCAGGACCCACAACTTTTTCCCATAACTCCTCCTCTACATGTCGGGGTAGTAGGTCACCCTGACTTTTAGGAGGCTGAGTACTATGATACTCACTAACGAGCTGCCTATATTTGTCCTATATTAATTCAAAGTTAAGATAAATTAAAAGTAAAAAAATATTAAAGTACATATAATTGAATAATATCAAATTTGAGAAAAAGATTCATAAATGCAATATTTGCTTCTTACATGGGCAACTTTTGCACGAGGTTCAACCCAGACATCTTCATCAGTAGGATTCTTTTTTTTTCTAGATGAGTCTGCTCGAATAGCTCATCCTGTGGTATGCTCCTACCCTTTTCTTTTTCCTGCATATCAAAAAATTATCAATGTTCAAACAATTCAAAATTTAAATAGAAACAAACAGTTAAAACTGTAAAAGTTACATACCAATTTTTTCTGCACATCAAGGGTACTTCTGGAACCCGCAGTATGTAGGGAGCCACCCTTCGATGATGTCCGGGCTTTCCTTCCTCTTTTCCTCAACAATTGGTATCCTTCGTTATTCCAAAGGCAAATATACTGTTGTCATAAGGGTTCACTAATCTAGTCAGGTTTTACCAACTTGGTTCGAGCATAATCCAACAGACCGTTAAACCTGACTCTACATCTTCTGAAAAAGTTCCTCCTTATAAGACATGTATTCGCATCATCCCACCAGTAAAATTTCTACAACAAAAATAAAAATATAATATTCAATCATTTGTTCTAACAAAGTGTTAAGTAGTCGATAAGTTAAATTCTTACTTTAAATTCTTTAAACATTCTCTCCCTGTCAAGTTTTGGAACTTGACGCCAACTGGTCCAATGGTCGTTGAAGTTTCGACAAATGCATTTTCTCACAGCTTGTCCAACTTTAGCATCCGGCCTAAACCTACAACACAAGATCAAACAGTAATTTCATAGAGCATAATAATACAGTTATGAAAAAATTAATAATGTTATTATATTTAGAAATCTTACCCTGTCGCAAATGAAATGAGATAAAGCCTCCCATAATCATCTCAGTCTCCTGACTGCGGATCAAGTGATGGTGGATGCACTAGCTTGGACGGATCTGAAGCACCAGATGAAGTGCCTCCAAGTTGAAGATCCGACAACTCAATAGATCCTGCAGAATCACTGCGTGTAGCTGCGTGACTGCTACTGGAGGGTATCGATGATGGCACATGTCCGAATGTGCCTGCGGCAGTCTGATAGTACTGTGGTGGCCGTGGCATGGTGATTGGAGCAGATTTAGTTGGTGTAGACCTATGAAGTGGCCCCACATGCATAGGAGTGGGAATCAAATGCTGGGACGACCTAGAATACGAGGGTCGTGCTGTCGCGTCAGCAAATTGACCCTCAGATATATGAATACCTGTCGGTCATCTATAAGGCGGAAGTTTTCTTTTCTTTTTTAGTTTTGTAAGATCAACTTTTTCCTTACCTTTGTCACCTCTGCCTGACATCTAAATTATATAAAGTTAACAAGTAGTTAGTTCCTATAAAATGAATATATAAGAAAACATTCCTGATAACTAATTTTAAGTTACTAATTCACATTTCAAATCTCTCCAACAAAACGAGATAGAAAAGAATATTTTTATTACTATATAAATTATGGAACAATGAAAACAACAATCGTAAACAGTATATTACATATCAATCTTAAATGAGAAACATAAAGGTAAATATATAGTACAAAGCATAAAGACATCAATACACAATAAAAACAACCTACACAACTAATCCTCCTCTTCTGAAGACTCTCCACTAAACCATTCATCCTCTTTGAAAGTTTCCTCATCTCCTACCCACTCAGCTTCTTCTTGCGCAATATTAACTTCTTCAAATATATTTTTTCGGGTGATTTAAATTATCCACTAAGTAAACATCCACTAGCTAGTGATCAAAATGCATTTCATTTTGATATGCAGTTTCCAGCACATTCTCAACTTCCACCCGTCCCATACGCTTTGTTTTGATTATAGCCTACCAATCAGACTTGTCACTGCGCAATGGATAAGGAACATAATACACTTGTTTAGCTTTTTACGCTAGAACAAATGGATCGTAAATAAGATACGACCTATTGTACTTCACTTCAATGATGTTATGCTCCTTATGTACTCTTGTGCCTCTTGTGCTTGGATCAAACCACTTACATCCAAAAAGAACAAGTTTTTTTATTGGGAAACTAGCATACTCCAGTTCTAAGATCTCGTGTATGATGCCAAAGTAATCAACATCATCATCACCCTTAACCCAAACACCACTATTGTTTGTTTTGCTTGTTTTGGAGTGTTGTTCGGTGGAAAATTTGAACCCATTTACTGTGTAATGGGATATTGCATGAGCTTCAACTGGACCCAAATAAATATCTCTCAAGAGTTGATCATATGCAGCTACATTTGGTGAGTGATGTACCTAAAAATATTATACATATATATATTATGTTAGTTGAGGAATGTGTAAATGTTTAAAATTTGTAGAAATATTAATACATCTACGAACCTCATATGAAAACCATGTTGCAAAGGATGCGTACATTTGATTTTCGCGAAATTGAGTGTTAAATGAATTGAAGATCCAACATGCGAAACACAATTAGTTTCTTTAAGGGAATGAGTAAACAAATAAGATATGTTAAAATTTTAATCTCCTTACTTCAGAAAGGGCTCAACTTCTGGGCAATTCAGCAAGACATACAAAGTTGCTGCTTTACGTTCCGTGGGAGTGAAACGGCGACGTATTGTCATTTTAGCCATACAACCAGATTGATTGAAAATTGATATCGGTTGCAAATGAGGCTCATTCACATCGTCCTGATGATGATTCGGCCGGTTTCTTGAACAAGCAACTTCATCACAAAAGTAGTATGAACAAAATTAAAATGTTTCTCTTGCAAGATATGCCTCAACTATAGAGCCGTCCACCCTATGTTTATTTTTGGGACCCTTTTTTAATTTTCCAATTGCCCTGCACAATCTTAAGATTAGATATTTACTATATTTAAAAAAGATATGTATGAATTTAAATATGTTGCAATTGCTTACCGTTCGAATGTATACATCCACCTAGTTTGAACTAGACTGCTTAGCCGAGCTTCGTGCACAAGGTGAATGGGAAGATGTTCCATCACATCGAAGAACGCTGGCGAAAAAATCTTCTCCAGCTTGTTGGTGATAACAAAAATATTACTTTTCATTCGCACCAGATTTTCTTCTTTTAGTGTGGTGGCACATAAATCTTTAAAGAATAAACTGATCTCTGTTGTTGGTTTCCATATGTTTTCAGGTAAACCAATAAAAGCAATTGGAAGTAATTGTTCCATGAAGATATGACAATCATGGCTTTTCATTGCATGCAATATTCCCTGTGTCATATCAACCCTCTTTCCCAAATTTGAGGCATATCCATCGAGCATCTTCAAACTTTGGACCCACTCACATATTTGACGCTTTTGGTCCAACTTAAATGTAAAACTAGCCTTGGGCTTAAGAATATTTTCATTGGGCCCCTCATGTAAGTGTAATTCGTTGCGTTTGCAATATTCTGGTAAGTCAAGTCTAGCCTTAGGATTATCCTTTGTTTTGCCGGTGACATCCATAGCTGAGTTGAATAGGTTGCCAAAGTAGTTCTTCTCAGTATGAATGACATCAATATTATTTCTAAGTAAATTATCTGGTCAATATTCTAACTCCCAAAATACACTCTGCTTAGTCCAGTTATGCGAAACACCATATCCATCAAGCCTGTACAGTGGTTCTTCGCTAGCTTTAGACAAATCCTGAACTATCTCCCAGATGTCATGACCAGACAGCCTTAGAGGTGGACCATCATATTCCCTTCTATTCCTTCTGAATGCATTCTTGAGTCTCCTAAATTCATGATCAGGTGACAAGAAACAACTATGATAATCAAACCATGAATTTTTCCTGTCATGTCTCAATGTGAAAGACTTTGTTTTTTCCATGCAGTATGGACAAACCAACTTTCCAGCTGTCATCCACCCAGACAATATTCCATAAGCGGAAAAATCATTAACAGTCCACATTAGATATGCACACAGATTGAAATTTTGTTTAAGAGAGATGTCCCAAGTTTCAACCCTCTCATGCCATAAAATTTAAAGTTCATCGATCAAAGGTTGCAAGTAGATATCTATTCCATTTTTAGGATTACGCGGGCCAGTAACGACACAATTCAGAAATATATAGGGACTAGTCATCAACATTTCAGGAGAAAGATTATAAGAAGTGATAAATACAGACCAACATGAATATGGCGCAGCACCAACTGAAAAAGGAGAGAACCCATCCGCACATAATCCGAAATGAATGTTTCGTGGCTCAGCTGCAAAATCTGGATAAGTTGCATCAAAATGCTTCCAAGCCTCTCCATCAGATGGATGACACATAACACCAATGGGTCTTCTATTTTCACTGTGCCATCTCATATGAGGAGCTGAGTTGTTTGAAGCATACAACCTCCTCAACCTTGGTATTAGAGGTAAATAATGTATCGCCTTAATAACAATTTGATTTCCACTAGAACCACACTTATATTGAGGGTGCTGACAAAATTTACATGACTCTAGGTTAGCATCTTCCTTAAAATATAACATGCAACCATTTTCACAACAATCAATTCTAACTGAGGAGAGACTTAACTTTGACACCAATCTTTTTACCTTATAGAAAGAATCAGGAACCTTCAAGTCGGGGTCAACTAAATATTTAATTAGGTCTATCATTGAGTCCATTCCTCCTTCAGCAATATTCTAGTCAGATTTAATACTTAATAATCTAACAGCAACAAACAAACGAGAGTGCGAACACCCGTCAAACAAAGGATGACTAGAAGGATGCAATTGTTCATAGAATTTGTCCGCTTCGCTATTAGGAACATCTTCGACATTTTCTCTAAAGTCACCCTCGTGTTGCATCCCAAAAGCATCGTTCACCATTTCTGTCATCCTAGTATCTTGATATTCATTATGCCCTGCAGACCTACTACTTTCTCTAACAACAAAGTTATTTTACGCAACATCACCATGAATACCACACAATCTTAAAAAGTTTTCGTGAAACCCCTTTCTATAAAGATGTTCCTTTACAACTTCTTCACTTACAAAATTTATACCATCACATCTAACATAAGGACAACGAATAGCTCCAAAACGTGTCCAAACATCAAGTGTCTTAACATGTTCAACAAATCTTTTGACACCTTCAATAAATTCCTCCCTAATACCCATTCTATTATCATTGTTCAGTTGATATATCCAGCTATAATCAGGTTCCATCTACGCAATCAATCAGATTCAACTAATTAGATGAAGTCACAAAAATTTAATGAAGTCACCAACCAAACCGCATTCAAAACAATAAAATTTCCTTTAAAGTTCCTACACTTAACTATTTTCAACCAACTAAGTCACCTACCAAACCACATTCAAAACAAAAAAATCCACTTTAAAGTCCTCACACTTAATCATTTTCAATCAACTAAGTCACCAACCAAACCGCATTCAAAACAAAAAAAATCCCTTTAAAGTCCCTACACTAAACCATTTTCAACCAACTAAGTCACCTACCAAACCACATTCAAAACAAAAAAATTCACTTTAATGTCCTCACACTTAACCATTTTCAACCAACTAAGTCACCAACCAAACCACATTCAAAACAAAAAAATTCTCTTTAAAGTCCTTACACTTAACCATTTTTAACACACTAAGTCACCTACCAAACCACATTCAAAACAAAAAAATCACTTTAAAGTCCATACACTTAACCATTTTCAAGTGACTAAGTCACCAACCAAACCACATTCAAAACAAAAAAAATTCCCTTTAAAGTCCCTACACTTAACCATTTTCAACCAACTAAGTATTAAAACAAAACCACATTCAAAACACAAAATCCACTTTAACGTCCCTACACTTAACCATTTTCAACCAACTAAGTCATCTACCAAACCACATTCAAAACAAATAAATCCACTTTAAAGCCCTCACACTTAACCATTTTCAACCAACTAAGTCACTTACCAAACCACATTCAAAACAAAAAATCTCCTTTAAAGTCCTCACACTAAACCATTTTCAACCAACTAAGTCACCTCCCAAACCACATTCAAAACAAAAAAATCCACTTTAAAGTCCTCACACTTAACCATTTTCAACCAACTAAGTATCAAAACAAAACCACATTCAAAACAAAAAAATTCACTTTAAAGTCCTCACACTTAACCATTTTCAACCAACTAAGTATCAAAACAAAACCACATTCAAAACAAAAAAATCTCCTTTAAAGTCCCTACACTTAACCATTTTCAACCAACTAAGTATCAAAACAAAACCACATTCAAAATAAAAAAATTTCTTTGAAGTCCCTACACTTAATCATTTTTAACCAACCAAGTATCAAAACAAAACTACATTCAAAATACAAAATTCACTTTAAAGTCCCTACACTTAACCATTTTCAACCAACTAAGTCACCTACCAAACCACATTCAAAACAAAAAAATCTCCTTTAAAATTCTCACACTTAACTATTTTCAAGTGACTAAGTCACCAACCAAACCACATTCAAAATAAAAAATTCTCTTTAAAGTCCCTACGCTTAACCATTTTCAAGTAACTAAGTCACCAACCAAACCACATTCAAAATGCAAAATCCCCTTTAAAGTCCCTACACTTAACCATTTTCAAGTGACTAAGTCACCAACCACACCACATTCAAAATAAAAAATCCCCTTTAAAGTCCCTACACTTAAGTATTTTCAAGCAACTAAGTCACCAACCAAACCACATTCAATACACAAAATCTCCTTTAAAGTCCCTACACTTAACCATTTTCAACCAACTAAGTCACCAACCAAACCACATTCAAAACAAAAAATCTCCTTTAAAGTCCCTACACTTAACCATTTTCAAGTACCTTTAAAGTCCCTACACTTAACCATTTTCAAGTGACTAAGTCAACAACCAAACCACATTCAAAAAAAAATCTCCTTTAAAGTCCCTACACTTAAGCATTTTCAAGCAACTAAGTCATCGAATTTGGAATCTGTCGAATAGTAAAATTATTACAAAGAATAATCTTTCGCTTAAATTATTACAACAATTTAGTAAAGGAATATGAATAAGATTTCCCCAAAAAATTAAATAATTAATGAGTAAAATGGATAAATAAGTGTCAAGACTAACCAAAATTTAGGTAATTCAAAATCAAATTAATGTAGGAACAAGCCTAAAATTAGCTAATTCAATCTCAAATTCCAAAAATTAGCTAAAATCTAGCTAAATAAAATAAATATCCAAATCCTAAAACTCAAACCACAATCAATTTAGTTAATAATTATTACCTTGCCCAAAATTAACAACCCAATATTTGAATTGAACAACCAATTTAGCTAATTGTTACCTGTTTTTCCAAATTTAAAGAAAACCAAACAAGGTACTAACTTCAACTACCTCAAATTCCAATAACAAGTTTAAAGTTAGAGCACTTAAGGAGAAAACAACAGAGGAAGAAGTTAAGTCTGCTGAAGGTAATTTGGTCTACAGAATATTCACAAATTCACATTACTTGTAGGTAATTACAAGTAAATCTACTTACGACAATCAAATGGGTGATTGAGACAATGGTTGTTGCTGCCGTTGGTGACTTAGATAGTGGCTGAGACGGCGGCTGTGGCTGAGACGGGGAGCGATCTTCGATAGGTGTGTTATTGATGTACGTTATTGTGAGCTGAGGGTGAGGGTGGGTAGTTGTGAGGGGGGTATTCTGATTAGGGGAATTAGAAAGGAAATTTGGAATTGGGTTGGGTTGGGTCAGGTCGGATAAATAATTGGGTGTTATATTTTTTAAAAAAATATTACGAAAACCAATCACATGTGGTCGATTTTCAAAAATAATTACAGAAAACCGACCACTTGTGGTCGGTTTTCGTAATATATAAAAAAAATATTTTTTAACAAATTAAAATTTTAATAAATTCTATAATATTTATAACAACATTCAATTAATTTAATACAATTCATATATATATAAATACACAGTACATACACTGTGTATGGGACCGGGACAACATGCATCCAATTAATTTAATAAAATTCGTATATATATAAATCAGATAAGTAGTTATTTTATCAACACATACGTACTATAAATATCACATACACGATTTTTTACTATCCCATAATAATATACAACGTATTTCATAAATACTCAGATGAATTATAGATTACATTATCTTATGTCATTAATATACCTTCACTGTATAATATGTATATACTATATATATATTTATCTATACATACACACATATAAACACTATCGACTATATCAAATTCTAAAAACGTACTATATTTATCACATACGTACACAAGTATATTATCCAATAATATAATGCGATGTATTTCTTATACATACTCATATGAGTGATCAATTAATTATTTTTTATTAGTTTAATATAGTAGGTTTTGACTACATCGTTCATCAATCGATCACTACATGATATATATATATATATATATATATATATATAATTATTGATTACATATAAAGATTATGTTTAGAAGCATTTTTTTTAAATTAAAAACCAACCACAAGTGGTCGGGTTTTTTAAAAATAAATTAAAAAAGAATTTTTTAAAATCAACAACTAGTAGTCGGTTTTGTTATTTTTTTTAATTTTTATTTGTAAAATAAATTATAATTAATATAATAATTATTTTGATTTTTAAAAAATAAAAATAAAAACCAACCACAAGTGGTCGGTTTTCGACGATTTTTTGTGGTCAGTTTTTCATTTTTTTTTAGTAGTGTAGGTGAGCTTGAGAATGTAGTTGAATCTTGTCGTTTCAATGAAGTTGAGAAATTGATTGGATTGAGCAAATCAATCAAGGAAGGTTCAGAAGAAGTTGACAAGTCTAAAGAATCCAAACACAATGATAATGGGATTAATATAAAATTGGAGAAGTTGGAAGAAGAGATTCGAAAGATCAAGGAGAAAGAAAAGAATTGGAGACGAATAACTGAAGGAAGGACTAGAGACAATACTCACTTCTTTGTTGTGTTTTTTTATTGTATATTAGTAATAGCTTTAAGCTATTTGGTTGCGAGGCTCTATATGAAAAATGGTTCAATGAGGTTACCGTAGCACTAGGTTGTTGTTATATGATGTGTTGCAAATTATTGTGTTAAGTAGTACAACTTCTTTTGTATTTGGATTCTCTTATATATATGAAGAAGAGAAAGGTTGTTAGATGAAGTGAATCATGTTTGTTTATCTTTTGTAATGGTGCAACTTATACTCCTTTTGTGTTTGTTTGAGTATTTATTATTAAATTGATTGCATTTGAATTATTTAGTAGCCAAAAAATAAGTGCAGGCAACAAATTGCAATTTGAGACTGTAAAATGTCAAAATACTGCAGGCATAACACAATAGAAATGCAGTCACAACTGTTGATATTTCAACAGAAGCATTAGCTAAAAAAATACAGTCACAACTGCTGATATTTCAACAGAAACATTAGCTAAAAATATGCAGTCACAGCTGCTGATATTTCAACAGAAACATTAGCTAAAAAAATGCAGTCACAACAGCTGATATTTCAACAGAAACATTAGCCAAAAATATAGTCACTACTGCATCATTTTTTTCAAAATATGTCAAATTAGTGTAGTCACAGTTGTATAGTTGAAGTCACCACAAATGAACTACTAGCTAAGTTAAAATCATACTGTTTCATTACACACCATTAATACATAAACAAGAAAAACATAATCAGGCTTCTACTGGAAAGTTGTTGAACTTGTTTGGCTTAGATGATTCAGTACAACAACATTTGACCTTGTCCTCATTCTTTTTTGGGCTCTTATGTTTTCAAGTCCTTGTTGGGTCACAACTTTTTTTCCTTTTTATTTCACACCTGAGGTTGGTTTGTGATGTCCAAGATTTTCAGTCACTATGGAGGTGTTCATAGGCATTCCAGGCTGACAAAAATAAAAGAGAACAAATTTAACTAAAGACTTGAAAAAGGTTTACTTTAAACTAGACAAATATAATCAAGAAATTTTAACTTACATTGAGAATTTTAAAACCACTCTCTGTATGAAACACCCCTATTCCAACCATCTTAGGTCTTTTATAAGTTGTCCCTCTACCTTTGCTAGCACCAGTGACACCATCTCCTCTTGATGTACCAGTACAACCAATAGCACCAACTCTTCTACCCCTACCAGCTCCACCAACAACTGCAGCACCAGCTCATCTACCTCTACCAATAGCACTATCAACAACACAAGTTGCAGTTCATCTTCCTTTATCAACACCCATAGTAGCAACAGTTGCTGCAGGTGATCCTCTTCCTCTACCAATAGCTGCTACTGCTGCTGCAGCAGCCTACAACGCATAAGAAAATATATAATGTGAGTGAAAAATGAAAGAAAATAAAAGAAAATTAAAATACTAGTAAATTACAAGTCAAATGTTACCTTGGTAGATTCTTTAGGTCTTCCTCTTCCTCTACTTATGCTTGGTGCTGCAGAAGAAGAAACCACACTAATTTTAGTGGAACTTGAATTCAATGGACAACTTCTTTTATTATGACCATTGTTATGACATGTGTTGCAGGTCATCTCAGCACCCCTTTTTGACAACTTTTCAGTCTTGTTTTCATTCTGCTCTTTTTTTTCTAGATTTACTGGGTCTACCTGAAAGCTTTCTTATTGTAGGTGGTATAACAGAAAAATTGGCTGACTTGGGCCACATTTTCATACCAGTAACAAGCTGAATGAAGTAACTATAAGTCTTAAGGTAAGTTTTCTTAGTATACCAATATGCAACATAGTTAATGGGTTCTAGCCTACTAAAGTGTAGTGCAACTATGGCATGACAACAAGGTATACCTTTTAATATCCAAGACCTATATGTACAAGTATTATTCCTCAAATTAACTATAAAAGTATTTCTCTATCTATCCTTAACTTTAAAATCAAATTCACAATTCCACTCAAGAGTATACTTCATTGATTTTGATGTGTTATCTTGCAATACTTTTAGTGCCATAGGAGAAATATCAGTTATCCATGTTTCAGAAAACTGTCTCAACTGTCCTATTCTTCTCATCACCTTAACCCTTATTTCCTCAAGCATTGATACGATAGTCTTGTATCTTGCCCCTAGTATCCATGAGTTAAAGCTTTCAGCCATGTTGTTGTCAACACTATCACAACAACTGTGATATTTGAAGTAAACCTTAGACCATCTTTCTATGTTGTACCACAGAAGATATTCACAAATTTTATCTCCTAACATCTCCATATGATCCAAATTTCTTCTCAATTCTTTCTCATATGTAGATTTGGCACACTTTAAAAAATAGTTTCTTCTTTCAATACCTCTCCAATCCTTAGACCAGTTGGCTAGAACATGTCTAGCACACATTCTTTGTTCTGTATTTGACAGTAAATCTAAAATTGCACTGTCAAGACCCTTGAACAAAATAAAATATATCAGTTGACATAAGTATAAAACAGGTGCAAAATAAAAAATTCAGAAAATGAATAAGAGAATAAATGAGGTTACCTTCTGCATATCAGTAATAGTAGTCACTTCAGACCCATCTCCCAGCTCAAGATTATTCTTTACAAGTCTAACAAACCATATCCAAGTGAATTTGTTCCAAACTTCAACCACTGCCCAGGTTGGTGGTAGCATCTGGTTATTCTCATCCTTACAAACAGCCACAAGTAATTGACCCTTACAAACACCTTTAAAAAAACAACAATCAAACCCAATACATCTCCTGGCACCAGCTTTGAATTCTCTTTTCAAAGCATCAAAACATATGTGAAATGATTGGAACTGTTTTCTTCCACCTTCAAAAGTTTCTTCACTAAGCCTCACTACACATGTGCTACCTGGATTGATCTTTAAAAGCTCATTCCTATAATCCAAAATTCGTTTGAACTCCTTTATATGATCACCCATAATTTGCTGCAACACAATATTTCTAGCTTTTCTTGCTACAGTCCTCTCTTTATACACCTCCAAATCATTTTTTACTAACTCTTGAAACTGATAAACTCTAATTTTAGGTTCTGATGTGATTGTGTTCTTGTACCTTTCTGCCAAGTACTTAGAATTCACCGATTTGTTCTTTGTTGTGGCATTACACCTGTGGACTGGACTGTACTTCTTAACTTAACAACCATGGATAATCATCTACACACTTTACTCTCACCCTTTTTGGTTCATTCATAAACTTATCTAGCTCTACATGTTCTTGAACAGCATATCTAGTAAGAGCTTTTCTAAACTCTCCAACATTTGCAAAACAAAGTCCAAGCTCCCAAACTATTAATTTACAAGTAGGATCAAACAAAATCTTCTTATAATTTCTTTTTGCTCTCCTTGCTTTTCCTTCTCTTCTAGCAGGTTGTTCAACCTCAGCATCCCCATAATTATCCTCATTAGAATCTATTTCAAAACTTACCTCATCATCTGAATCAATATATGGCCCATCTCCAGCTATCTTGCCTTTTAGACTATTTTTCTTCTTGAATAAAATCTCATTATATCCCACATCAACTCCCTTTTTACCTAAACTAACACCTTTTGCTCTAGGCTTTTTTTTTTTCTCTTTTTGATTTCATCAGATCTCTTCTTTTTGGAAGCCCTCTTTTGTTTCCTCAGAATCCTTACCTCCTCATGAACATCACTACCATACTCACCATCTTCACCTTCATCGAAGAAATCACAATAATTTAATTTTTCACTAACATCAATTTCACTTTCCCAATCTGATGGAATGACTAGGACATCTGTTGCAATAACAAAAGAAGTGTCACCTAAATTCTGATTAATACTAGCAGAAACACCACCCAAATTCTCACCAGTTGTAGAAACACCATTTACACCACCCAAATCATCACTCCTAGAACTACCACCACCACCACCTAAGTCCTCAACCGTAGCAGCAACACTATCAGCACCAAAGTCCCCACCAGTAGCAAAAAATTCACTGTCACAACCAGCTAAGTTCTCACCCTTACCAGCACCACCACCATTATCTAAGTCCCCACCAATAGTAGAAACACTACCACCACCTAAGTCCTCACCTCTAGCAGCAACACCAACATCACTAAAGTTTCCACCACTAGCAAAAAAATCACTACCACTACCACCTAAGTTCTCTCCCCTAGCAGCACCACCACCATCACCCAAGTCCCCATCAATAGTAGAAACACCATCACCACCTAAGTCTTTACCTCTAGCAGCAACACCAACATCACCAAAGTCTCCACTACTAGCAAAAAAATCACTGCCACCCCCACCTAAGTTCTCACCCCTAGCAGCAAGACCACCATCACCCAAGTCCCCATCAATAGCAGAAACATCACCAGCACAACTACCTAAGTCCTTACCAATAGAAGAAACATTATCAACACCACCTAGTTCTTCACTCCTAGCAATACCACCACCACTCAAGTTTTCTGTAAAAGTAGGTTCATGAGGTATTGCAGCTTCTACAAAGTTCTCTTCAAACCCAAAATTATCACAGTCTCCTAAATCTTTACTTAACTTTTTATCAAAAGTGGGACAAGATTCTTCTCCCACATGGGGTCATATTCAATAGATGGGATCACATCAGCCTCATCAACTAAATGTGTCAAATATAACTCAACAATATCTCCATTTTTAAGTTGAGGTAAAATATTCAAAATGTCCCTATCACAGTTACTATTACTAATTATTTTTGGAGGTCTGAGATAAATAATACACGAGGAACAATTAAACTCTATTTCCTTCACGATATCAATAAATTTAAAGTAAGAAGGTCTATCTATATCCACATCGAAACAGTCAGTAACAGTATCTCCATGATACTTAATACGGAGTTTTTGTTGTAATTTGCCTCCATGGTGAAACCCTAATGTAACATACACAAAATACATGGTTAATCTGAAGAAAAAAAAATGAGCTTAGAATTTATTCATGACAAAAACCCTAATATCAAAGTAAAACAACCCTAATAATCACCTGAGTAGTCAAATTTCATCATGGAGCAACACAGAAATCATAAAAAATCACAGAAATAACCCAATTTAAAGTGAAATCGAGAGGTTTTAGAGAAAGAAAAGTGAAATGGGTTATTATTTAGGTTTTGGGGTATTTGATAAGAGTGGATCGGATTATAAACAAGAATGGGTCGGATTATAACATCAACCAATCAAAGGGCGCGTGCTTAATAACATCCATACTTGACTTGGGTTAGGCTGTTAAGGGGTTGAAATAATTCACTTTAAAGAATTTAAGGGAATAAATAAACGAAAGTTAAGTTTAAGTGATAAAGTAAGTTGAGAGGACAAGTTCAGGGGGGAAAAAGATCTTTTCTCTGCATATATATATTTGAAAATATTGAGTTTTAGATGAACCTGCTAGCTGGTGTTTGGTCCCTTACTTGTAGCTAGTTTGATAATGGGCCCCATGCTCACTTGGTCAGGAACTCAGGAACATCTTTTCTTGATTTTTTTGTTTGAAAAAAAAAACTCCACTTATAAAAGAGTGGTTGTTTTTTTTGTGTGAAAAATGTGAGATAATTTTTTTTTCCACTTCATATAATATTGTATTAATTAGTTGGATCTTATAACTTTTACTAGTCAGCTGACGCCGTGCTATGCACAGCCCAATGTTGAACCTTAAAAATTCTACGTTGTATACAATTCTATTATTTAATTAAAAGCTTCATTTGTTTGATTGATAAATTCTAAGTTAGACATATAATATTATATTTAGATTGTTGAAATTTGTATAACGATATTTTAAGTTGTTCAAATTTTTGTTACATTGATAGTCAATTATATTTTTAAAATAATTTAAATTTTTAATTATTGTGATTTATAATATTCTTTCTTCTATTCTACTAATTAGAAGTGACATAATAAAATTATTACAAAAAATACTTGTGATTTTTTTTTTAAATGGTCTCATATAAGACGTCAAGTTAATTTAAAACATTAAAAATTAATTTATCATTTTACGTCTATTTTATCCTTTTTTATTAAATATTATTAATTTTTTAATACTTAAATGACTTAAAATAATTAATTATGGATAATATAGTAAAATTACGATTGAAGTAGTTGAAACAGTCATGTCATAAATATCTATTTTAGATTTTTAGTAAATATGATTAATTTTTTAATACATAAATGACTTATAATAATTACTTAGGGATAATGTAGTAAAATCACGATTAAAGAAGCTGAAGCAGGCATGTCGACCATGAGCAGCCTGTTTCAACTGCTTATTATGACTTCTTATATGGGATACTAATAATATAACTTTTTAATGCTTAAATAACCATAATAAGTAATTAGGTATGATATAATAAAATCACGATTGAAGATGCGAAGTAAACATGTATTTGAAGTGATATAACATAATAACTAAGGAAATTACTTGTGAAAAAAAATCTAAGTGGGCCTCATATAAGACGCCAAACTAATTTAAAACATCACGAGTTAATTTATTATTTTATGTCTATTTCATCCTTTTTATTAAATACTATTAATTTTTAATACTTTGAAGACTTATAATAATTAATTACGGGTGATATGACAAAATTACGGTTGAAACAGCTGAAGCAGACATGTTAGAAATGTTTATGTTATTTATTTATATTAAATATTATTATTTTTCTAATACGTAAATGACTTATAATAATTAATTAAGAATGATACAATAAAAATACAGTTGAAGCAGCTGAAGCAGGCATGTCGACCTGCTGCCTGCTTCAGCACTCAAACTCTTATAATAATATTGCATAAATTACAGTCGATTCAACTCATTGAAAATTGAAGAATATAAAGTACATTTTCTTGATAACATTCATGTTTTTTCATGTTTTCCTCTATTAGGTTATTATTTGGTCTCACAAGCATACTAAACTATTCAGTAACTATATTGGTTTTCTGGATAAAATTCTTAACCAAATGAGTAGATTAAACTGTGTAATTTCATTGATTATACTTAATTCAATTTCAATTGTGATATTATTGCGGTGTTTGAGAAATAGTTAGCGGGAGAAAAGGAGGTTGAAGAAGGAGAGATATGTTAAGATTATTTTGTTGACATTGACATGAAGATTGAAAGATATTTGGGTGATTTTAAAAAAAGAGTTTGAAGGAATTATTTCTTTTGAGAATTTGGATAAAAATTGAGATGTATGATAGCTTTTCGCTTTGTTATCAACGTCCTCCTTCCCTTCTATTTCATCCAACAATTCAATGTGTTCCGCTTCACAGTTTTCTTCTCAACAATTCAATAGTATTTTATTTTATTTTATTTTTTCTTGATTTTTTTTTTTTAAAAGATTCACTTATAAAAGAATGGTTGTCTTTTGTATGTGAAAAATGAGAAACAATCTTTTTCACCTTATCTGATACTACTTTAATTAGTTGAATCTTATGACGTTTATGTTATTATATATATAAAAGCAAAAAAGAAAACAATTACAACAATATCGCGTAAATTACAATTGATTTAAATCATTGAAAATCGAAGAATATACATTACATCCTTCTGATTACACCTATGTTTTCCTCTACTAGGTTATTATTTGGTCTCACAAACATACTAAACTATTCAACAATTATATTGACTTTCAGAATAAAATTCTTAATCAAACAAATAGATCAAAATGTGTAATTTCACTGATTACACTCAATCCAATTTCAATTTTATTCTGTTTAAATTGATAAGAAGATTGAACGATATTCGAGTGATTTTAGAAAAGAGTTTGAAGGAATCATTTCTTTTGAAAATTTGAATCAAGAACTGAAATATATGATAATTTTTTGCCTTGTTATCAACGTCCCCCTTCCTTCTATTTCATCCAACAATGTCACAGTTTTCTTCTCAACAATTCAATAGTGTTTTCTTTTAGCTTTTCTTAATTTTTTATTTATTTTTTTATTTTTATTTTTTATTTTTTGAAATTTTGGACCAAGATTTTGGATCTATGGTAGCTTTGTCCCCCCTTCCCTTCTATTCCATCCAACAATTCAAAGTGTTTCTTCCGATTCATAGTTTTCTTCTCAACAATCCAATAGTATTTTCTTTTATCTTTTCTTGAAAATTAAAGAAAAAAGAAACTCCACTTATAAGAGAGTGGTTGTTTTTTTGTGTGAAAAATATGAAGCATCTTTACTATTTTCTCCACTTCGTTCAATAATATTTGTCAATTATTGATTTGATATATATATTAAGGAAAATTAAATAATAAGGATAGTTTTGCTATATATTACACTTTGAATATAATAAATTTTATGCATCAGAAAATGCATTGAGTGAGAAATAGTATTTAATAGCAAGGATAAAATGAATAAAAAATAATAAATTATTAATTGATTTTGTAAATTGAACAAGTAATATTAAACATCTATTTTTTAATATAGTGATCAAATATTATTGAACATAGTACCACAATTTTCTCGCAATCAGCATAAATCATCTGTAACATGATGATTGGCTATAGCTGTTAAGGATTCTAAAAGTGTAAATATCTAGAATGTGACAGTAGGCCACTTTATGGGCCATACAAATGAAGCGGGTCAAGCTGAGGCCCACTTTCAAAATTTCGTAGAACTGGAATCACAATGATAAAAAAATCAAGCGATAATTTCGCCGTAAAAAAACACTTGTGAATCACAAGTTGAACTGAGGTGATTATCAAGTAAGCGCTCTCACTCACAATTCATAAATATATAAAATATCTTTATCGTCTTTCTTTAATTGTTACTTTAGAAATTCAGAATTAAAGTTGACAATTATTTTCAACTATATATTTTAATGAAGTAAAGAAGTTATCTTTAATAATCCCCCGAGAAAATGATCAAATACCCTCAATTTTTACCCCAAATCTTAACTACACACTTATACTTTGTGGGGTCCTATGACCCCCTGAACTATTTTAAAGTGGAATATTTAACCCCTGAACTATTTTAAAGCGGAATATTTACCCCCTAAAAGTTCATGCCCAGACATTGTTTCAGGCAATGAGCTGCACTCACTGCCACATCATCGCCACATCATTTTTTCTTGTCACGTCATTAACACGTTATTTTTTCTTTTTTTACTCTAAAAAATTAATTATTTAACTTTTTTCATTTCCTTTTCTCTTTCATTGCACCACTTCTATGGTCATTCTTTCTCAAAAAAATCTTTTCTTTAATTTTCATTTCACTTTGTTTTCCACCTATTTCTTCACTTTCCACTCTTGCTATTTTTAGAACTTCAAAATGGACCACTCAGTCATGGTGACCTCATCTGACGGAAGTTAGGAAAATGTTAGTCTGCAGTGGATGATGCTGGGCAAATTGCTTCTTTTTGAAATTTTTTTTGTGCTTTTCCTTTTCGGTGATCAATTGAAAAGGAAAGAGAAGATTTTACGTTGTTTTGGTCAATTTTATGGGGAAGAAGGAAAATTGCAAAGTTCATTATAGATTTTTCTTTTCAGCCAAATTTTCGTAATCGCATAGCTCGTGTTGATATCTTCTGATCTATTGTTTTTTCTTTAATTTTTTGTTATGATTTTAATTTTATCAAATTAATATTTTCAACTGCAATCCGTTCAGTTGTCGAAGCAGCAGTTCTAATGGATGTAGTAACTAGTAAATTGCGGTGACCTGGATAGAAAAAGATGGCTTTTGGGAGAATTTACTGCGTGCATCATATAGGTGTTGCTCGACTGGTAGAGCGTTCCTTTTTTTTTTTTTTTAATTTCTCAATTATGAAAATTGATGTTGAATTTATGATTGTGAAAAAAAATTGGTGTTGATTTTGATTATGGTGTTGATTTCATTGTTTCAATTTCAAGAAATGTGGATTTGAATGATGGTTTATGATTTGAAATTGAAAATTCAATCAATGTAAAGTTAACAGATTTTAAGATTCCACAAAATGTGTATAGAGCATTATTGGAAGTTTATGTTTCATTTCATGAGAATGATGATTCTTGGTATGGTAATTCGGTTAATGAGTATATAAGTTTGATAAATTAATTTTGGATTGGATGTCATTGTTGAGTTCTTGAAGATGTCATTATTGAGTTCATGAAGAAGAAGAAAAAAAGAAAATGAATAATAATTAAAAATTCTTGAAGATGTCATTATTGAGTTCTTGAAGAAGAAGAAGAAGAAGAAAATGAATAAAAAATAATAATAATTAAAAATGAATAAAGAAATATTTGGCAATGTCAGCGTTCTCACTCTCTTTAAAGAGAGTGAAACACACTCTCTAACCATGTCAGCGTTAGAGAGTGTGTTGGGAGAATTTACTGCGTGCATCATATAGGTGTTGCTCGACTGGTAGAACGTTCCTTTTTTTTTTTTTTTTTTTAATTTCTCAATTATGAAAATTGATGTTGAATTTATGATTGTGAAAAAAAATTGGTGTTGATTTTGATTATGGTGTTGATTTCATTGTTTCAATTTCAAGAAATGTGGATTTGAATGATGGTTTATGATTTGAAATTGAAAATTCAATCAATGTAAAGTTAACAGATTTTAAGATTCCACAAAATGTGTATAGAGCATTATTGGAAGTTTATGTTTCATTTCATGAGAATGATGATTCTTGGTATGGTAATTCGGTTAATGAGTATATAAGTTTGATAAATTAATTTTGGATTGGATGTCATTGTTGAGTTCTTGAAGATGTCATTATTGAGTTCATGAAGAAGAAGAAAAAAAGAAAATGAATAATAATTAAAAATTCTTGAAGATGTCATTATTGAGTTCTTGAAGAAGAAGAAGAAGAAAATGAATAAAGAATAATAATAATTAAAAATGAATAAAGAAATATTTGGCAATGTCAGCGTTCTCACTCTCTTTAAAGAGAGTGAAACACACTCTCTAACCATGTCAGCGTTCAGGGGTTAAATATTCCACTTTAAAATAGTTCAGGGGGGTCATAGGACCCCCGCAAAGTATAAGTGTGTAGTTGGGATTTGAGGTAAAGGTGGTGGATGGGTGGGTGGGTGGGGGGGGGGGATTTGGTCATTTTCTCATAATTCCCCCAACAATACTTGTTCACTATACTAAAAATAAATTTTCAACAATACTTGTTCAGTTTGAAAAAAGCAATGAATAATTTATCCTTTTTTACTCATTTTTTTCTTGCTATTAAATATTATTTATCACTAAATACATTTCTCAAGACATCAAATTTATTATATTTCAAAATTAATATAGTAAAATTATCTCTATTATTTAATATTTCTTAACCTATATGTCTAGTCAATAATAGACAGCTATTATTAAACGGAGGAAGTAATTCTAAATTCTAATAACACATCTACTAGTAATAAATCGAGAAACTTAAAGTTATACCATGTATATATTGTTTTTCTTAATGAGCTTGAAAAGAGATAAACAATAGGTAAAATAGGATGGAGTAAGTACCTACACGCCATTGTTTACGCCAAATAATATAACTTACTATGTGATTAAATATAGTAGTAAAACTGTATATTAATTAAATATTGAGTACAAATAAATATGACCAAACACATCGTCAGATTTTTAAATTTGACACAAACTTTTATTTTGATATCTAAAGTATACGGTGTTTATTTTAAACACCTCAATTAGAATTTCACTGTATCACTTTGACATTTTTTTGTTGACGAAGCATAGAATGTGTCGCACACGAATTTTAAGCGCGTTTAAAGGTTTTTTTTTTTGTAAATTTTCTTTTTCTCTTTCTCCTTCCTCACTCTTTCTTTCTAATGCCTTCTCCCATTTTTTTTCTTCTCTTTTTTTCATTTTCTCATTCTTTCTATTTCCACCTTCCACCACTCTCCATCATTACACAAAATTTTAATAAATTTTATACTTTTTATTGGGCTACGCTATTTATTTTTTTTTGAAGTCAAATTTATTTTCTAACAATCATTCAACACCAGTACAAAATATATAGTTTGAATTTAAATTAACAAACTCCAAATACTCATTATAACTTGAATTTGAATTGATAAACTCCAAGTACTCATTATAATTACAGTATAATTTTAATAAAAAACAAGAATAAAGTTCGAACACCATTACCATCCTTGCACCTCAATTATTGGCATGATTTTCTCTATTTTATTTGATTTTTGCATTTTTATAATCTGACTAGTGAAGATTTAAGCTGTAAAGGGTGCTATTATTCAGTTTGATGTTTTGGAACTTTCATTTTGCAGCTGGGTTTTCTCTATTTTGTTGATTTAGTGTAGATATATTTTTTATTTTGAGTTTGTTCAAACGAATTTGGAACACAAGAAGCTTGGGGTGAGTTTGTTGTGAGTTTTGGAACTCAAAAAGCTTGGGATCGGACCACAAACTTTTGAAACACAAGAAGCTTGGGGTTGGATCACAGTTTTTATCTGAGTTTGTCCAATTGTGTGTGAGTTTTTTTTTTTTTTTTTTGAGTTTGTTCAATCGAATTGAACTCTATTAGTAATCAAGTTTTTGTACGGCATGGTTTACCAGGATCTTCTACTCTATGTAATATTAGTACGCCTGTATCTTCTACTATATGTAATATTAGTACTCTAGTCGAAGGCCCTATAGGGTCTATTCCGCAGCTTTGTAATATGTATGAAGCATATTAAGTAATAAATAAAAATTTTTGCTACCAACAACAAAAAAAAAAAAGACAGAGATAAAGTTATGGGGTTAAAAAAAATAAAAATGAGTTTTAAAAAAAAAACAATAAAATTTTTTTTTACGTGTAGCACGTGAATTTGTTCATTTTTTTTTTACGTAGGAAGCGTTTAGCAACACACAGTTAAATTGACAATAAAAATATAAAAAAATTGTCAAAGTGATACAGTGAAATTCCAGTTGAGGTGTTTAAAATGAACACTATCCACTTTAAATGTCAAAGTGAAAGTTCTTGTCAAGTTTAAGAGTGTGTCAAGCCAATGTGTTTTGCGAATAAATAATTATGATCATCTACTATCAATTCATCAACATATTTCATCATTTCATTTCCTTATATGCCCTTTTAACTAGCTCCATTTTGTTGAATGATAATATAATGATTGACTTCCCAAATGATAAGATTTGAGAACCAAATTTCTTGAAACAGAAGTACCATGAACATCAATTGATATCACATGGAAAGTTTCCACATCCTTGTAACACCGACAATAAACAATGATATCGATTTCATTTTGACAAAGCACGAGTCCCATGTTACTTTCACTAAACGAATATCCTCAGGATATTCTTATAACACAAACTATGTGCATCTTGCTATACTATTGCAATTTCGTTAAAGACGAAGAATACTTCACTATATTTTAAAATGTAGTACAGAAAAATAAAACCAATTTCCCATTGGTAGGTACAAGGACAGTAAAATTTGTGGGGACCCGGGAATGAAGCAAGTCATGAATAGGCGTAATGGTAATGCACTACTCAAATCAACATAATTAGTACGTGCCATATTTGCTAGCATTTTAGTTTTTGATTTATAATCCACATAATTAATATATTTATAAGTTATAAACAATTTATTTGTTATTTATGTAGCATATAACTACTACTTTCTCGGTTTCATTTTATGTATCACTATTTTTTATATTATTAATATATGTATAACATTAACTAGCAACCAATCAACTCAATCAATTAATATCTTGTGATATCCACATGACAGGACATTATTAACAACTCAGCTTCCTTGCTCTTTCCGCCACACCACAATTTGTCTTTCTTCCCTTATAAAAAGTCTTTGTTTCTGCTTCAGTTTTCACATACTCAAACTAGGTTGTCTTCCTGGTGGAGAATGTGAGTTTAGCAGATCTGAAAAGGGAGACGAGTTTATCGAAAATCTATGGGAATTGGTGGGTTGGAAAGCTTTTTATTTCATGGCATGGAATGTATGAAAACTTTCCAATTCCACCCATTCCTATGGGTTCTCGTTATTCTCTCCCTTTTCTCTTGCTTTGATTGTTGTTATCCCTTACAGATCATCAACTTTAAAAGGGAAATGGTAAGTCTGATCCACTAACTGTGAAGTTCCAAAATACTTAACTACTATATATTACTACATCTCCATGGTATAATTGTCTTCGATTAAGATCTTAACTGTCCGATCCTGAAATTTAAAAGTAAATGCACGAAGAAGTTGAAGAGATTAATAACATCTAGTATATATAAAATAATAATGATTTTAGCTATGTATAAACGGTATATTATAACTTTCTGATCCCTTGCCCTACTGGATGCAGCTAATATAACTCAGGCATATACTGATACTGTCATTTTCTCTCCTGATTGCGATGACGACGTTTTTGTGATGAAGACCTCTCAAGCAAACATAGATCTAAAATGAACATCGTTATCTCATAAATTGATTTTCGTGAATTTTAAGGCCTGTCCAGCAAACACCAAGTTGGTTATTTATGAAAAATGGACCATTTTGCAAGCTAAGTGAGTGTGTGAGAGTAATTTCATTGAGTCCTATCAATATTAAATAGGACGAATCCTCCTAATACAGGTTTCTACAGGGTGTTACTGGTCGTCCTATTGCAGGGCATGAAAGTAGCAAAAAGAAGAAAAAAATCTGCAAAATAAAAGATAATGAGGATTCTTTCAGTCTGCATTTTTGAATAAAAAATCCTGAAAGCAGCCAAAAGGATACTGTTGGTTTAAAATAGTTAAAAGGGAAATAACGCATGAATTCAATTTAAAAGTTGGCCGTAGAAACAGAGATGAAGTTTAAAGAGAATATGCAGAGCCGGTTGATTTTCTCTTGTAAAGTTAATTTTTATTGATCATAAAATTAACAACTTAAATAGTTGTTATTATAACTAAAAATAGGACAAAAAAATAACCTGATTCTACCAAAATTAAAACAACTAATTAGTTTCCTACCAAAGATAGGACTCCTGATTTAACTAGGATTGTACTTAAAAAAAATTGCTGGAGAAAACAGAAAAAATAGTTGCATTCTTAAAGCAACTTTCAACACTCCTCCTTACTTTATCAAATGCAAACACCAATTTTCTGTCTGAGAAGCTCGGATTTGCTGACATCAACTTCAAGGCCACCCCGCCCAGCAGCTTTGAGATGACAATCCAAAACTTCCGGGTCTGCGCAGATGACTTGTTGCCCCTTTCGATATTGGATTAACTCTAAGCCCTGGGTGGACAAAATATCTTCTGCCTTGATGGCTATCATGTCACTTAGTTTCTTGATAGACATATTGCCTTTGAGCTTTTTCAATATATCCAGAAGCACATGCGTCTAGTAATCACTATAGCTCAACATTCCTAAGTCAGAAAGTGGTCTTTCTGGTGTGCCCACTTTACCTTCTTTCTTTGAAAGTTCATATAGGAATGCAATTAGGAATTTTCCATTGTCTTTCCTCTGATAAGGTGGAAGTATCAGAATGCAATCTAAGTTATAAAACTCTTCTGAATACTTTTCCTTTGAAAAGCAACCAACAATATGGCAACCTCGGTCGTCACATTCACGAAGCACATAAAAGAGGAACAGGTTAACATCATAATACAGAGTCTTATGATCAAGAAACAATTTGGCCCAGTAGTATAGATTTTGCCCATAAACCTTGTTCTTTTTGCCATCAACCTCAAACATTGGCAGTGTACCACTTCTATAGATCTCATCACCTGGAGAATTCTTAAGATCACATTTCTTCATGTGCCTCTGAAGCTGCTCTTTGCGTTTCATAAAATTGAGACAAAACTCGCAAAAGAACAGTTTCGAGCAGTCATTGTATTCTGGAGGAAATGGCGAGAAGTACCACATTTCAATCTCATATCTTACAAATTCTATTGTAGCAATGTTCTTGACTTTTGTGAACTCTTCTTGCTCTCGTAAACTAGCCGCATCAAGCTCCTCATGGCCCTCGACACGAATCTCATCAATTTTACGTTTCTGGTGGCATGTCATTTTCAAACTTGTCACCTTATCCTCGACCTTCTCATCCACAACAGTCTTTACCGAATTAAGATCAAATTGTTCAAGTTTAACCCACTCATTAAGTCTCCGGTTGAATTCAGTATCAACTATTAAACTAAAATCCTCAGAGTCGAACGTAAAATTAGAACTTGAACTTTTGTTTTAACTGACTCATACTTATCTGGATCATCAGGATTAAAGTCATCATCTTCTGAGTCTTCAGAGGAAAGCCCCAAGATCCCATCATCTTTAGGAGGGGCTTCTGCCAGCTCTTCAGATGCAGTAGAAACAGCTTCCTTGGGATATACTTTCTCCCAGTTGTCAGTAACGGAAAGATCTGTTCCTTGAAGATCATTAAGCAAGTCAATGTAGTCAACTTTGCAATCACAACCAGGACAAAGCCAGCCTTCATCATCAGGTGGAATGTCTTCTTTTAACAGAGGTGGCTCCACACACAACTCGTGAAATCCACGTTCTTCTTCCAATGGATTTAATGAGAAACTTTTGCCGCTCATTTTGACTTTAAGTAGGTCTTGTCCAGATGCCTCCTTGATCAAGCAGTGTTTATCTTCGAAATACAATTTGAAATCTTTTTCTAATAACTGACCAACACTTAACAAGTTCTGGTCCAAATCGGGTACATAAAGAACATCAAAAATTGTTTTAGTGTCTGATTGTGTTTCAATTGTAATGGTTCCCATTCCTTTTGCTGGAATATAACCACCATGATCGATTCTAACTTTTGTAACTTTAGTAGGGCTCAAATCTTTAAAAAGATCTTTATCGCAAGTCATATGATTTGTGCATCCGCTATCGATCAGCCACAAATCGCTTGAGACACTGCTTGTTAAACATGATGCGAGAAAGAGTCATCAACAACTCGAGCCTCTGCATCTTGTTGCTGAGTTTTGTTCTTGCAGATTATCGCTTCATGCTCAAGATGATTGCACTTAGTGCACTTGGCATCAGGCCTTTCCCAATACTTAAAAGGTGCATGTCCGAGCTTGCCGCAATGCTTACAAGGAGGGTAGTTTCTTTTGAAACCACCTGTTTTGTTTTTGTTGCTATGCGTTGCACCTTCTCCATCAGTTGGTTGGTTCTTATTATTCTCCTTCTTCTTAGAACGTCTATCATTGTGATGTTTGGTTGGTAAGGCACCTTCGACAGCTCCTCTTTGTCTCATAACGCGTCGTTGCTCTTGCGCTTGAAAAACACTTAAGAGCTCTGCAAGTGTTATCTTGGACAAGTCCTTAGTATTTTCTATGGCTGTTATGGTAGCTTCAAATCTTTCAGGTGCCGTTACTAGGATTTTCTCAACAATTCTTGAATCATTGAAAGCGGAACCCAACAATCTGATGTGATTTGCTAAATTAAGGAGTCTATCGGAGTACTCCTTTATGGTTTCACTTTCTTTCATCTTTTGCAGCTCAAACTCTCGTACCAGATTCAACACTTGCATCCCTTGAATCCTTTCATCTCCTTCATACTCAGTCTTGAGATAATCCCATACCTCTTTCGTTGATTCCAGAGACATGATACGAGTGAAGATATTAGATGAAACTACAGTAAATAAGCATGCCAATGCCTTTGATTTTCTGGTTTTCCTCTCCTTATGAGTTTTAATCTGCACCATCGTGGGATTGTACGGCAAGGGAGCTATCTCGTATTCATCTTCAACAGTTTTCCATAGATCCAAAGCTTGCAGATATATCCGCATTCTAACTGCCCAGATTTGATAACTTTCTCCATCGAAAGTTGGTGGTGCCATTGAAGAAAAATTTGTTTCTTCGTTCATGGTATTTACTGGATCAGATTGATGCAAACACTCACAGGTCTCTTAAGATTAAGGCTTTGATACCAATTGTTGGTTTAAAACCGTTAAAGGGAAACAACGCAGGAATTCAATTTAAAAGCTGACCGCAGAAACAGAGATGAAGTTTAAAGAGAATATGCAGAGCCGATTGATTTTCTCTTGTAAAGCTAATTTTTATTGATCATAAAATTAGCAACTTAAATAGTTGCTATTACAACTAAAAATAGGACAAAAAAATAACCTATTTCTACCAAAACTAGAATAATTAATTAGTTTCCTATCAAAGATAGGACTCCTAATTTAACTAAGATTGTACTAAAAAAAAATTGCTGGAGAAAACAAAAAAATAGTTGCATTCTTAAAGCAATTTTCAACGGATACAAATGGTGATTCAGAAGAACCCAATAAGAAGATGAAACGTGGAATCTATCAACACAAAATGTTAGTATTTCGGTTGGCCCTTATTTGGTTGAAAATGTAACCATTGGCTTATACTATTTCTGTTTGAATGCCATTGCACCATTTTTTGTTTCGTCACCCACATGGGATGATTCGCCTTAAACATAAAAAGTTGTATAACTTTTTATATCTATTTATTATATATTTATTTTTAAGTTGAAAATGGTATGTGAAAAATTTAAAGTTGGTGTTCGGATACAAGTATAAATTTGGAATGTTTTTAAATTTTTGTAAGTGATTTGGAGTGAAAATAATCAAAATGGGTTTTACGGAGGTTTTCAAATTTAAAATATTGATATAATTCTATAGAAAAACAATTGTTTGAAATAAAATCTCACAAAAAAAGAAGAAGTAAAAATTATCCAAGGCCAAGCGGGCACTAATTAATCATTCAGTTGAGTGCGTTTGTTGTTAGGTCTAAATTTTGATGTCAATCGTGGAGCGTATTTTTTAAAAAAAATTATACTCCTACTCTAATTCTGAGATCTTCAAGCGTGACCCTACACTATCGTGACATTTTGAAAATTGAATAGAAATACTGCATCAACTTCCTCTAACATTATCTTATACCTATTCAAATTATGAGTTGAGACTTGGGATAGTTCTCCTCATGTCTCAATTTATGTGACACATTTCAATTTTAGCATGTACCATAAGAATGTCATGTCATGTATCTATAATTGAAAATAATTTAACTTTAAATTTTTCTCTAACACCTGATGAAATGAGTTATAGTTAAATAAATAGTGAAGAAAAGTTTTAAAGACAAAAAATTTTAAAAAAATTCTTAAATTTGTGTTAAGTCAAATGTCATATAAATTGAGATCTAACTAAATACATAATGTGATGGTTTGCTCTGTAGAATCAAATTAACAAATTATTAGGAAGGATTATTTGACTAACTTTGATGCTCTTTAAGCATGTTTGAAGTGTTATAAATTGCTTAATCCCCTTATTCTTAGCTCTTCAATCCTGATCTCTTGGAGTTGTTCGAGTGAAATGCCTCTTGAATTCTATTTTGAGTTGTAGGAGTTTATTCTACTGATGAGATTTCCTTTACAAGACCTTTTCTAAAGGAGAAAAAAAGGCACCAACTTGTCCTACTTCATTGAACAATGTAAAGAACACTATTAATCCTCCTTTTCAATATACTGTATTTGTTTGGTTTTGATTTGACAAAGAGTTTGTCAAAATAAAGTATCACTTTTAAATTTCCTGATTTTAAACTAAAGATAGACAGAATGTATCGAAGTGTCCTTTAATCTCGTGATCTCGTATGAAAAGTTGATATTATAGGTGTCAAGTGGGCCGGGCCGACCCGGCTCTCGTAACTAACCCGGCCCGATAAGCCCTAGGTCTTTAGGGTTTCGGGTCCCGGCCCGATTATTTTTTTTAAATGGGTCTGGCTAACCCGGCCCGGACCAAGTCCGATCCAGGCCCGCCGATTTTTATTTTTTTTTTAAAAAGGGCTTTTGGGCCAAACTAGACGTTGGCCCAACGGCTATATAGCCATATTTGGATCCAAACGGCTAGTTTGGGCCCATTTATTAAAAAAACAAAAGACAACTTTAAAAAATATTTTTTAATCCCAAAAAAAATTCTATAAATACCCTACAACTTCAAATCATTTTTCACTCTCTCAAATCTCATTCTCTCTCAAATCTCAATTCTCAATTCTCAAATATTCAATATATTTAATTTCTTAAAGTGTTCACTTTAATTTTTTAATTTTTCGTTTACAAAGTACGAGCGGAAGTTTCTAAAGTCGCAATCTTCGGATACTTCCAAAATTTGGTATTGTCGTTCCATCTCTTACGTTTAATTTTTATTTATTGTATTAATTGTTTAATATTTAATTTTATTATATTTGTGTATTTTGAATATTTTTAGTTTAATTTAATTTATATTATGAATAAATTAAGAAACTTCGCTACTAAAGGTGTTAAAAAAAATTGTCCCGGAAGCGGTAGTGGTAGTAAAAAGCGAATTACTAGCGGTAGAGGTAGTTCAAGTAGTAGATATACTTGTGTGCCTTCGCCTCCGGTACCGCTTGGTACACCTTTTGAGGAAGAAATAGGTGTAGGTGCTCACGATATGGATTATGTAGAAGCTCAGGAAAATTACGGTATAGAAGAAGAAAATGAAGTAGATGCGGTTAATTTAGACGAAGACAGTGAAAATATTGCTGAGACACCCGCAGTAGGAGATGCTAACATTAGATCTGAATCGGTTAATTTTCATCCCCGTCCTCCCAGTGCCCCAAGACCTCGTAAAAGAACTAGTATTGCATGACAATTTTTTGAACGTATATCAGATATTGAGGTGCAATGCAATATTTGTCAACAAATATATAAGCATAGAAGTGGAGGCAAACAAGGGGTACGGGTACGTTAATGAGACATGTAGCTGAAGATCACAAAAGAGAGTTAAATATTGCAAAAGGTGGTGGGGATGTTGGTGGGCCAACGCAAACTAGAATGGACCCAGCAACCGGTCACGTAGCGAAGAAGTATAATAAATTGAGGGACCGAGAAGAAATAGCTAAAATGGTAGTTGTGGGTTGTTTGCCTTTTAATTTTTCTTCTTCTGATGCATTTATTCGTTATATACAAGCAATTTATAATCCTATGTTTAACGGTATTCCTAGAACTACTTGTCGGTCTGATATTTTTAGACTTCATTCACAATATTGTTTTTATTTATCAACATTGTTAAAAAATATTCAATGTAGATTGTCTCTAACTTCTGATTTTGGTCGTGCTGTAAATAAAAATGATTATTTAACAGTTACTTGTCATTGGATGGATAGTAATTTCGTGATGCAAAAACGTATTCTTGCTTTTTTATATGATGAAGATCGTAAACATACTGAACAATTTATTGCTGATTCTATTATTAAAATTGCCGGATATTATGGTATCGAAAATAAAATTTTATGTATTGCTTTTGATAATGCTTCTAACAACAACACTGCTATACAAAAATTAAAATCTACGCTATCTCCGCCCTTGCCTGAAATTTTTCATATTAAGTGTGCATGTCATATATATAATTTAATTGTAAAAGATGGTCTTGAGTTTTTTGAGTTTTATATTGAAAAAATTCGTCTTGCTGTTGGTTTTATTCAAGAAAATAATCGTAGATCGAGAATTAGAGAATTTAAAGTTAAATGTCAAGAAAATGGACTTACACCGATTTTGATGCCTGAGGAAATTGATACTAGATGGAATTCTACGTATGAATTTTTAAAAACTTGTTATAAATATAGAATTCCTATTACACTAGCTTTTAACCAACATTGCGGTTCATTTGCTGATTCTGCTGATTGCATGTTACATAATTCTGATTGGGTTGTAATTAATGATCTTGTTAAGTTTTTAGAAAAAATTTATGTAGCTAAGGTTTAATTTTCCGGTGCTTATTATCCTATTGTTTGTAATATTTTGGCATATATAGCCGATATTTCTGGTTTGCTCAAAGAATATAAAAATAAAGAAGGTTATAAAGAAGCGGTTGGCGTCATGTTTACGAAATTTAAAAAATATTTTTTCCCGATTCCCCCTATTTACTTGGTTGGTGTTATGCTAAATTCGTGCATGAAATATAATAATATGTGTCACTTTAGTACTCTTATTTATACTAACTTAGAAATAAATACTAACCATGATTCTGAACAAGTACAACCTGATTTGTGGACGGCTACGGCTGATGCAAAGGATTACATATAAAAATTATATAATCACTATGCTGATTTATTTGATTTAGCCGTACCTACAAATATCACTCCAACTGTCGTTCTTCATCCTCCCGAGGAGCCATCATCTTCTAAAAGGTCGGCACATAGTGGTTTTTCTGATTCGTTTTATGATTTAAATTGTTGGAACAGTGTTGATGAGAGAACTTACACATCAACTTATCGGGAAGAGCTGAAATATTATCTTCGGACGGCACCAGAGGATCGCAGACAACGGATCAACACGTTGGATTGGTGGAGGAGTAATGAAACACAATATCCTATGCTTTCAAGATTAGCTAGAGATATCTTGAATGTTCCAATGTCAACCGTTGCATCAGAGAACGCCTTTAGTCAGGGACGACAGCAGCTTGGAGTCAACCGACACTCATTGGGAAGCAATGCAATGAATGTTCTAGTTTGCCTCAGAGATTGGATTAGAGCGGAAAGAAATCAAGGAATGGAACCGGAGCCGAGCGACGAGCTGAAACTTGAAGAAATTATGACTTCACGGGAGAACTCAGCAGAATCAAGTCCAATGCATGGTTTTGCCCCTGTTGACTTCGACTATCCTATGCAAGTTCCCATTAATATTAACATGAATGAGTTGGAAAAAATGATGCATAATTTATAGATTTTTCATTCATGTAATTATAAATTTTGGATCATTTTGCAATCAATAAAATTCTCCAAATTCATTCACTCCTTAGTCCTTGCTTTTTATATTTTTTCATTTAACGATTTAAAATTTTAAATCGAATTTCTAGTTTTCTATTTTAAATTTAAAACTTACTTCTAATATATTATTAATTTACTACCAAATATTATTAATTTATTATATTAAGTAGCATATGTTTTGTATATTTGTGCATATATCTTTTATAGAAGTGTATATTTAACGTATACATGTGTATATGTTTTATAAATTAGTATATAAGTATATCTATATATATTGTAATGTATATATAATGTAGTATATTTTATAAGTTGTAGTATATATACATTGAATGGTGCGTATACACGTGTATATATCTTCTATAGAAGTGTATATTTAACGTATACATGTGTATATGTTTTATAAATTGGATATCTTCTATAGAAGTGTATATATGTGTATATATCTTCTATAGACATATATATTAAACATATACAAGTGTATATGTTTTACAAATTAGTATATAAATATTTATATATACATATTGTAGTATATATATATGTATATTGTAGTATATATTTTATTTAAAATAGTACATATATATTGAATGGTGTGTATATATCTTCTACAGATGTATATATTTAATGTATACAAGTGTATATGTTTTACAAATTAGTATATAACTATATATATATACATATTGTAGTATATATATATGTATATTGTAGTATATATTTTATTTAAAGTAGTACATATATATTGAATGTTGTGTATATATGTGTATATATCTTCTCTAGACGTATATATTTAACGTATACAAGTGTATATGTTTTACAAATTAGTATATAACTATATATATACATATTGTAGTATATATATATATGTATATTGTAGTATATATTTTATTTAAAGTAGTACATATATATTGAATGTTGTGTATATATGTGTATATATCTTCTCTAGACGTATATATTTAATGTATACAAGTGTATATGTTTTACAAATTAGTATATAACTATATATATATACATATTGTAGTATATATATATATATGTATATTGTAGTATATATTTTATTTAAAGTTGTACATATATATTGCATGTTGTGTATATATGTGTATATATCTTCTCTAGACGTATATATTTAACGTATACAAGTGTATATGTTTTACAAATTAGTATATAACTATATATATATATATATATATACATATTGTAGTATATATATATATGTATATTGCAGTATATATTTTATTTAAAGTAGTACATATATATTGAATGTTGTATATATATGTGTATATATCTTCTCTAGACGTATATATTTAACGTATACAAGTGTCTATGTTTTACAAATTAGTATATAACTATATATATATACATATTGTAGTATATATATATATATGTATATTGTAGTATATATTTTATTTGAAGTAGTACATATATTTTGAATGGTGTGTATATATCTTCTACAGATGTACATATTTAATGTATCCAAGTGTATATGTTTTACAAATTAGTATATAACTATATATATATACATATTGTAGTATATATATATGTATATTGTAGTATATATTTTATTTAACGTATGACATATATATTGAATGGTGTGTATATATGTGTATATATCTTATATAGATGTATATATTTAACGTATACAAGTGTATATGTTTAATAAATTAGTATAATATAACTATCTATGTATTGTAATCCATGTATATTGTAGTATATATTTTATTTTAAGTAGTACATATACATTGATTGGTGCGTATATATGTGTATATATCTTATATAGATGTATATATTTAACGTATACACGTGTATATGTTTTATAAATTAGTATAATATAACCATCTATACATTGTAATACATATATATGTATATTGTAGTATATATTTTATTTAAAGTAGTACATACATATTGAATGGTGCGTATATATGTGTATATATCTTCTATAGACGTATATATTTAAGGTATATAAGTGTATATGTTTTATAAATTAGTATATAACTATATATACATACATATACATACATAGTATATACATATATATTGTAGTATATATTTTATTTAAAGTAGTACCTATATATTGATTTAAAATGAATTTCTAGTTTAAATTAAAAACTTACTTTTAATATATTATTAATTAACTATCACACACACGCACACACACGCGCACACACACACACACACACACACACATATATATATATATATATATTATTGTATATACTTTATTTAAAGTAGTACATATATATTTAATGGTGCGTATATATGTGTTTATATCTTCTATAGACTTATATCTTTAACGTATACAAGTGTATATGTTTTATAAATTAGTATATAAGTATATATATATATATATTGTAGTATATACTTTATTTAAAGTAGTACATATTATTGAATGGTGCGTATATATGTGTATATATCTTCTATAGACGTATATCTTTAACGTATACATGTGTATATGTTCTATAAATTAGTATGTAACTATATATATATATTGTTGTATATATATATGTATATTGTAGTATATATTTTATTTAAAGCATTACATATATATTGAATGGTGCGTATATATGTGTATATATCTTCTAAAGTAGTATACATTTAACGTATACAAGTTTATATGTTTTATAAATTAGTATGTAAGTGTGTATATATATATATATATATATATATATATATATATATATATATATATATATATATTGTAGTATATACTTTATTTAAAGTAGTACATATATATTGAATGATGCGTATATATGTGTATATATCTTCTATAGACGTATATCTTTAACGTATACAAGTGTATATGTTTTATAAATTAGTATGTAACTATATATATATATACATATTGTTGTATATATATATATATATATGTATATTGTAGTATATATTTTATTTAAAGTAGTACATATATATTGAATGGTGCATATATGTGTGTATATATCTTCTAAAGTAGTATATATTTAACGTATACATGTGTATATGTTTTATAAATTAGTATATATATATATATATATATATATATATATATATATATATTGTAGTGTATATATATATATTATACTATTATAGTATATGTTTTATTTAAAGTAGTACGTATAGTCATATATAATTATATATTGAATGGTACGTATATATGTGTAATTGTTTATATATTTTTTTAAAAATATATATTGTATATTGGAGTGTATATTGGAGTGTATATAGTGTATATTGGATTTTTTAAACGGGTTTGACCGGTTTTTAACCGGGTTTGACCGAATTTTGGTGGGTTTGACCGGGTTGGGTTAAGTGGGCCGGGGTAAGGTGGGTTTTAATTTTTTTACTGTTTGGCCCGGCCCGGCCCGGCTAGCGTCAAAACCCGCCCTTAACCGGCCCTCAACCCGGTTAAAATGGAAGGGCTGGTTCCGGGTTGGCCCGGCCCGATCCGCTTGACACCTATAGTTGATATTAAAGAGTTGACGAAAACGGAAAACATATTTTTCTGAAATGAACTAAAAAGAAAGTAAAACAAACAAATAGAAACGGGAGTAGGTAGTTTCCTGGCAAGGCAAAGTCAACTCCTTTATAGTTGTTTGACAATTGCATGTAGAATCATAGAAACAGCCTTCTTTGCAACCTTTTCACTTTCTTTCTTCTAAATTTTTTTGCTCGTTCTACTTCCTATTTGCATTTTAATACAATGGCATAGACATGTGCCATTGCATCTCAAACTGGTTAAATATATTGATGGAAGCTCAACACGAGATATTCTGGTGTGAAGACGGATTCATTTCACGAAATTTAGACCGTTTAGCTCTTCTATATTCTCGAAAAAATTAACGTAGTTTCTACTTTTTGTGCTATGTTCTGGTGCAGGCTGCAAGGGAGGTGTTTAGAGCTTCTATTGCATTCATATTTCTAAATTGAGTTTTGTGTACTTGTAATTGCAGCTGCATTTGAGGCATTGGATCGAAACACAAACAGAACAATCAAATGGGATGTGATTTCCTGGACCCCTGATGGTTATATGGTAATTATATGTGAACTACTATTATTTAATTAACGGTTTGAGATTTCTGGTTCATGAGTTTTTCGAATTTCAGGCAGTAGCGACAATGAAATATTTCCAAATGTGTCGTCCAATAAAGAGCCCTGGATGGACTTTAGAATGGACATGGGCAAAGAATGAGGTAATTTTGTCCATGGTTGGAGCACAAACTACTGAGCAAGGGAATTGTTCCAAGTTTATTTGGATACAACATTCCACACAGTTGTATGAGAAATCCTGAGATTGTTGACTTGCTGCCAAATGTACCTTTCAACCAGCAAAGAGCTAAGCCTAGGGTGGCGTTTTGGCATTGTATGGAGAGGACCCTTCTGCTACTCTTTCTGCATTTCAGATAAGCGTAGGCTCAGCTGGGACTACAAACAGAACCGTCCAGGGGGTGGCTATATCTGTGGAATGGCTATTATTGTCCCGCCCGCTCGCTTTGTCACGCATGACACAGGCTAGAAGTAAGTCTTTCAAGATTTTCAACCGTACATTCAAAGAAAATACTGTTTGATAAGTCTGTCTCAAAAGGCCTGAATCTTTCTGCTCATTATGCAGTGACATGGAGAGTGATTTGCACTTACTCTCAATTCTTAGCCTCACAGAATCCAACATGTTGTGTCTCCTTGTCTTCTCTTAATAATGGGAGTATCACCCCCTTGTGGCTGCCAGAACAGTAGCAACTGTGTCAGGTAAGATTTATTTACATTTCCCATAGTTCATATCTTAATTAGTAGTAGTAGTAATACTCTATTATATGAAAGTGCTGATGCGCAAGTACATTAAACAAGTAATAATTGGCTCTCGTTTAGTTGCAATAAAAACTTTGAAGAGTTCTTGGACGATTCTCCTTAACAGATCTGGGCCGAAATCAGTTATGGTAAAACAGCCCAATATCACATTAAGTGGCTATGTGTGGGATACGGGTTAATAAATAGCACATTTTAGGAAGAATAGTCTTATGCAAATGGTGATAATTGCTTAGGCAAAGGCTATGCTTCTCATCCCCGATTCTCTCTAATCCTCTCATCCCCTTCTACTACTATTCATGTTCTTTCATATTGTAATTTCTCCATTCTGTATTAATCAAGTTTATTAGTTTCGTTCACTTTGTGTTTCGATTGTTGAGTTGAGAATTCGGGTTCGTTTCATTTGTGCTTTCATCCATAGGTCTTCATGGAGGACCCAAATTTTTTAACTCCCTATGATTCAATTAGCGTCGGAAGGGATTCATGGTCAAAGGAGATATGTGAAATTCGTTCCTTATTACATGAGTTGATGGAAACCCCACAAGGAGTAAACCTACTCCGGTGGAGTTTCCACGGTTCTGTGGAGAGAATCCCGGATTATGGATCTCTAAGGCTGAAAGCTACTTTGATTTTTATGAAATTGCAGATAACCACAAGTTATCTCTAAAGTCGTCCTATCTCGATGGGGCTGCTTTGTCGTGGTACCAATGGCTTTTGCAGAACAAGCAATTGGTTGATTGGGAACATTTTACTGCAAAAGTATTGCTTCGCTTTCCTAAACTACATCTCGAATCACTGGAAAATCACTTGACTAATCAGATGCCCTCCATGACTGGGTACTCCAGTCGTTTTGAGGCTATTTCGTGGGGCTTCACTGAGACAGATGTACTTTCTTCATGCCCTACACATGTTTATACACAAGGGAGAAGTAAAAACAACCCAGTTTTGCCTCAGAAATTTGATATGAAATCTGAATGCAAAAGCAAAATGGATGCACACAATATGTTCGATGAAATGTCTACCAGAGTTTTCACTGAAGAAGTGGAAGAACCGTCTTCTGCTGCTATACTTCTAGGTGATTTGGACGATATTCAATCGACTAGGGTGCTCGACGAATCTGTTCATAGTTGTTGCCACAAGCTAGTTGCTGAGGTGCAACCCGATACTCCAATCAAAATGCTTGATGAAGAAGCATTATGCCTTGAACGCAGCAAAGTCCAACTGTTCGATGAATGTTCCCCAAGAAATATGTCAGAGTGTCGATGTTCATGGAGCTGCAATGAATCTCTGTTTATGGGATCCGGGTATAAGTTCCAAGCTCAAGGTTCTCACTGACTATACATTGAACACGAAGCTACTAATATTGTTGGGCTCTACTAGTACGTTTGGCTTCATTGCGAATGCTAATTCTGTGACTCAAGTGTGGGATCCCGGACAACAAAGATATGAGTTGGTAGTGAGGAAATCAAAAGTGGATGATACATACTCTGATGTGAATCGTGTGTTTGTTGACAGTTCCCAAGGAGCTGCGTCGAGAGAGCTACAACCAATTGCACTTCTACATATTATATGCCTTCCCAAATTATTCCAATTCCTGCAACAACTATTAGCTCAACTCATTTTTGTTCTTCAAGCTCCAAAGCGTAACGTATGGTATGCTGCAATAGGAGGTGATTTCTCTTTCCGAAAGAAAATAACTGAGCAGGCTAGTGCATTGAAAATGACAATACAGGGAAAGGAAGCTCCAAAAGCTATTTGTATTGCACGGCTTCAAGGTTGTATCAGGTCCATGGAGGACTTGATTGGGCTGGAGTTGCGTAATTTCACTCCGCTTGCGGAACTCAAAGGTTTAATTGGTGCTCAAGGTGATAAAATAATTGTCTGCCCTCCCACTTTCTCACTGTATGAAGTTGTTGCACTACAAACTTGTCAAAATGATCATGGGAGCTTGTATGTGATTGAAAGTGAGCTTGAGTTGGTGAAAGTAGCTTCAATTGTTGTTGCTTATGTTGTTCACAAGGCAATACTCAGTGAGAGTAAAAGCTTTTCTGTCTTGGCTAGTTGTGGGAAATTTAAGACTATGATGAGGCTTATGTGCTATGTAGCCCATCTTGGGGGCCATAGACGCGTTGAAGAGTGCACCATAGCAGCTCTCTACACACACTCAAGTCTTGAAAGATTCAATATTATATTGTCCGTGTGGCTCCACTCGAACCTTGAGGGCAAGGTTCTTATTGGAGAGGGGAGTATTGTTATGAATGGGCCGAAATCAGTTATGGTAAAACAGTCCAATATCACATTAAGTGGCTATGTGTGGGATACGGGTTAATAAATAGCACATTTTAGGAAGAATAGTCTTATGCAAATGGTGATAATTGCTTAGGCAAAGGTTATGCTTCTCATCCCCAATTCTTTCTAATCCTCTCATCCCCTTCTACTACTATTCATGTTCTTTCATATTGTAATTTCTCCATTCTGTATTAATCAAGTTTATTAGTTTTGTTCACTTTGTGTTTCGATTGTTGAGTTGAGAATTCGGGTTCGTTTCAAGAGCATAACGAATAAGTGTAATTGCAGGAAGGCACCGAGTGGAATGGGAGTAAATGTGCCAAAGAACGTAAATAAGCCAGCCAGTGTTGCAATGCACAAAACACATGTGCCCTATCAATGTGCATTGGCATGTTAAATCAAACTGCAAGAAGTATTGGAGGGTGAAGATCACCATCACAAACTTCAACTACCAATTCAACTATACACAGTGTACACTCGTCATTCAACATCCAAACCTCAACAATGCGACTCAAGTTTCCAGTTTTTCATACAAGCCTCTTATGCCGTACACATCAATTAGTAATACCCTCTATCTCTTTATTAGATCCATAAGAAAAACAGGCATATTCTTGGTTGTTAGACCGCCAAGGCGTTCATCAGGCTAATGATATTCTAACTATGCAGATGATACTGCCTTATTTTATGGGAGAAAGTCATATAATGATGTCCTGATGCAGTCTGGACCGCATGTGTGCCACTTTCGACTATTTGACCATCCGAAACAACAGCTACATTGTTTGCACTCTCGACTGTTGAAAGCCTGCGATCTGTGACAAGAGTGGTTCTTCCTTTCATCAGAGAATCCATGGCATCCTGCATAGCATATAAACACATTTATAATGTCATGTCATTTTATGGTTAATAGAAGAATGGTATACGGTGAATATTAGCTTCAAGAACATTATATTTAGTTCCAGTATTACCTTGTGGTGTAGGTGCTTATGAGATATTTGAGAAACCCCATTCAGCAAGATCTTCCCTCTAGAATTAATATTACCAAATCTAAAGAGAGCATTATTGTATTGCTTCTGGAATTTCAAATGCAACTGCTCCATCAAAGACAATTTCGCTATCCTCCTTATGTCAGGTTCAGCCTCCCTAGCAAGGCCTGGTGATAGATATTGATATAAAACAGAATCATATTTATCAAACGGATGTCTAGAAAGTCCTAATTAAATAAATGTTGTAATAGATATAAGTCAACAGAAGGTAATGTAGGTTTGTTGGAGGACTCGATGATAGACCTGTATGTAGATAATGCACGTCCTCCAAGGGTTGAAGGTTCTCACCACAGCCACCTGTAAATGCAAGAACACCTCTCTGGTGTGGATCTAAAAAATCCCCAGCAACTGAGAATCTGGCGGATGGGCCCTGACCAATGGGGAAGACCTCACGCCATGTACGAGCAGCTGTATGGACAATCGGAAGATACCAACAGCATACAGTTAATCGATTATAGATCATGCAACTCTTTAATACACAACAATCATATAAACAGCACAGAGAGTCGGAGAAACTCTCAGTTTAGTAGTTTAGTCGTTAACAGAAGCATATATTTCCCGAATATAAATCTTACAGCTGAAGCCATCACATCACAGTATGATAGTTTCAGTTGTTTGGTTTTTCTTTGATATATAGGAAAAGATTTAGAAGGGGAGCCTTGGAGTAACTGGTAAAGTTGCTGCCATGTGGCCAGGAGGTCACGGGTTCATGCCTTGGAAACAGTCTCTAGCAGAAATGCAAGGTAAGGCTGCGTACGATACACCCTTGTGGTGGGGCCCTTCTCCGGACACCGCGCATAGTGGTAGCTTTAGTGTACCGGGCTGCCCTTTTATATAGGAAAAGATTTAACAAGCTATATATATATGATCCAACAAATTAAATAACATACCAACATCAAGAACATAAACGTCGTCAAATAGGCTCTGATGATCAAAACCCCCAAAGACAAACTGCTTCCTGCCCAGCGAAATGGTTGTATGCCAAGTTCGTGGTTGCAAAATATGGCCTGTGGTGTTCAACTTGCACCAAGCAAAGGTTTCTACGGAAACAGTATGCTAAAATAGTCATAAATTGTAGACCGACCTAGTACGAGAAAAATAACTATGATACAATTGTAACTTTTTCTATATATATAACTTCAAGAGCGAGTTTCTTTAATACCTGTGTCAAATATATGGACATCTGACTGATAAAAGCCAGATGCGTCTCGACCACCTATGACAATGATCTTCCTATTCCAACATGAACAGGACTGGCCTTCACGCTTACTTGGTGGAGTGCCTGATGGCACAATGTGCGTCCAAACAGATTTCTCTGAAAAATGACAAGAAATATTAAAAGAAATTGCTTAAGATATAGCACCAAACACTTGCTTTTATATATATATATATATATATATATAAAGAATTTAGAATTTGTATTGCTACCAGAAGTTAGAATTTGTATTGCTACCTTCCCCAGTGCCCTCATATTTCTATCAGTAGTTGCATAGTTTTTAAAGTTTTTGACACCATCACGTTGTTACGCAAGTCTTAATGAAAAAAATCTCCATACTTAAACATACCATACTAGCTAACTGCAGTCTACCATTACCCACCTTAATAACACACGCGCGGACAGAGAGAGAGAGAAAGTGGCAAACCTATATCCAATCTGTGAATATCATCATAGTATATTTCAGCGTCATCAAATTTTGCGCATCCACCAAATATGAAAAGCTCATGACCAATAAGTGCTGCACTGTGACCTTCCCTTGGGTTGGGGGCATCGCCTATTAGATCAGGCGATACCCATGTATTTGAAGCTAAAAGAATGTAGATTCAGCGAATTATTAGGTAGCGTGTAAATCATTGGGAACAACTGATAGAATTCCTAGTATCTGCTAACTTTCAAAATTCAAACTAAGAGAAGAACAGAACATTATATTTTTCATCTCACGCTATCATCTCTCTTTGAAATACATTGCACGTACATGTGAAAACAAGTAGTTATATATATTGAAGAACTTTCATGGTTTCTGATATGAATGAATCATGAATGACTACCTCGGATCTTCGTGGATTTTCTTTTTCACACAGTTGTTTCTGTCCACATTTTTGTAGTACACAGCAACAAAGAGAGAAATGCAGATAAAGCAGCACAAAAAGTGATGACCTAAGGGTTTGTCCTCATGCCATAAGACTATAGACTACCTCAGCACATTTGAAAATTTTAATCTAGCATCAACAGACAACAGAGGCAATTATTAAAAGATTAAGCAATATAAAAGGAATGATGGTTAAGATCACAAGCACTAACAAGTGAACAAAATATGCAAATCATTAAGAGGTCCTGTCCCATTTGTGCCTCCAAACATAATCAGATCATTTCCAGTGGTTGTACAGCTGTGGCCACTCCTGGGTGAGGGCAAACCTCCATTCATCAATGGCTCACTCCAAATTCTATTAACTGAAAATAACACAACAATGTAACTTGTAAACGTTTTCTTGAAAAAAAAACTAAGAAAGGGAACAAGAATGCAAGTAAACAATTTTTAGTTGAAAAAAAACGTAAGAAAAACAACCGCACCAGTGTCAAAGACATGAACTATATTGGTCTGTACGTCGTCTTTGTCATAGCCACCAAAGACATAGAGAAGTCTACCACCTTGTACAGCGTTACAGGTGTGGCCCCACCTTTTACTAGCTCCATCAACTCCATGAACAGCAACTCTTTCCCATCTCATCATGTTTAAAAACTCCAGTGAAGAGAAAAAGAAAGCAAAGCAAAAGAGATGTGAAAAGCACAACAGCATACACAGGAAAGGAAGATTGATATCTCTTGGGCCAAGAAAAGAAATGAACAAAACACAGATGTGAAAAGAAGGGAAAAGAGAGTACTGTATGTATAACTGAAGTTTGATGGCATGCAGGCAAAGACAGAAATTGATACTAACAAGTGTCAATCTTCAGGTGCACTAGAGTAGAAGATGTACTGGTTTCACATACTGTACAATAAAAATCAAGATTGACTTATTTATTTATGTTAAAGAAGTAACACTGTAGAGCATTTAATACAGATTATTTTTAGTGAACAAATAAAGCAAATTTATAATTTACTCCCTCTCTTTGATTTTACTTGGCCTTATGTATGCTATAATTTTTTTCAATTTACTCGTTCAGATTATTTTTAGTGAACAAATAAAGCAAATTTATAATTTACTCCCTCTCTTTGATTTTACTTGGCCTTATGTATACTATAATTTTTTTCAATTTACTCGTTCATTTTCAAAAAATCAAGAGAGTTTTATTACTTTTTTCTATTAATATGATTAATAAAGCTAATTTAGTAAAAACACATCTTTAACTAATTCTTTTTAAGGAGTGTGTCAAGTCACCTTGGGCAGAATAAAATAAAAAAGATTTAGTTCAAGATATATAGAAATTAAGCAATTGTTATAAGAACTTTTAGAGTCAAGTTTAAGAAGAATGTGAGCGTCTTGTTGCAAGGCTCATTTTTCCTTGATGGGTCTTGAGGCGTGATGTAAGCTAATTAATATTCTTTTTAGTTCAAATAATATTAAGCAGTACTCATAAATGACTCTTAAAAGTTTGATTCAGAATAAAATAGTTCTCACCCATTAAATAAATTTGTTTATAATCTCGTGACATTAGCTAATCACTTTTTTGTTTGATTCAAAATATGATTAAGCAACGGTCATAAAAAAAAAAATTAAAGTCGGGTTTAGATGATAATCTCTCACGCGGTAAATAGTTTGTTTATAATCATTACATTAATATCGTAATGTAATCTAAGCAATATTTTGTTTGGTTCAAAGTACGATTAAGCAACGATCATAACGAGCTTTTAAAGCTTAGTTTAGATTAAATTTATTTTTACACAGTAAATATTTTGTTTTTAATCGCTACAGTTGTGTAAAGTAAGCCAATCAGACTTTGTTTAATTCAAGATATGATAAAGCATCTGCCATAAAAATCCTCTTAGTCAAATTTAGGACAAATTACGTATTGCACAATGCATATTTTGTCTATAATGCGTATATTTACATCATAAAGTAAAGCTAATTAATATTTTCTTTAGTTCATATTACGGTTAAGCAACAACTATAAATGAACGCTTTAACTCAAATTTAGACGAATTACATGATTTGAGGCATATGATATAGAACAATTGTCACAAAAATCTTGTCATTTATGGAATGATGATGATGTCTTCTCCATACACTTTCTATATGTGAATGCAAGTTCACTAAACATTTTTGCAACAAAGATGAAAACTAGCTATCAGATTTATGTCCCTGCAGCTGCCTCCTCACCAGTGCTGTGTAGATCCCATTCTTGTTCAGAAGGTCATCATGTGTGCCACTTTCGACTATTTGACCATCCGAAACAACAGCAACAGTATTCGCGCTCTTGACGGTTGAAAGCCTGTGAGCTATGACAAGAACGGTTCTACCTTTCATCAGAGAATCCATGGCATCCTGCATAGCATATAAACGTGTTTATGTAAGAGATGTCAAGTCCTTAGTTGAACGTCCAAAGGAGATCTAAGGCAGGCAGGGTAGGTATCAAATAAAAAGCAGACCTGAACAAGATATTCACTTTCAGCATCCAGAGCACTCGTTGCCTCATCCAACAGTAAAATTGTTGGGTTCATCAGCAGCGCTCTAGCTATTGCAATTCTCTGTTTCTGACCGCCAGAAAGTCTCAATCCTCGTTCACCAACATGGGTTTTATATTGTTCGGGAGATTTGGATACAAATTCATGAGCATTAGCCATTTTCTGTTCAAACAGAGATGTTATAACAGTCAGAATATTTGCAGAAGACTTAAATCAGACATTAACAGCATTGGAACTTACAGCTGCTTTTTCTATGTCATCACTGCTTGCTTTGCCACCCAATCCATAGGCAATATTTTCTTCGATGGAACAGTTAAAAAGAACAGGCTCCTGGCTCACTATACTAACCTGAAATTTTTTGGAAGAAATATGTATTAGGAATAAGCTGAAAGAGAGTCATTCTTATCTTCGAGGAGGAGGGGGGTTAAGGAGCCTTAGGATATGGATATGCTGAAGAATGGTATGGTGACTATTAGCTTCAAGAGCTTTATATTTAGTTCCAGTATTACCTTATGGTGGAGGTGCTTATGAGATATCTCAACCAAAGGAACCCCATTGAGCAAGATCTTCCCTTTAACGGGATCATAGAATCTTTCTATCAAATTTGCTATTGTGGTCTGCAGCAAAGAATTCATGAGTTCTCCCTCTTTGACGAACTATAGAAACTTGAATGGAACTTTAATGACACAGGGTTTTACCTTTCCACCACCACTTGGACCAACCAGTGCAACCTTTGAACCAGATTGTAGTTTCATTGTTATACCCTGAATCAACAGAAGGTTTTCCCTTTTCTGTCAACAACTATTTTTTTTCATGTAGGTATAAGATAAGAGGAGATGCTCCTCACCTTGAGGACCATGTGGCTTGGGCGGGATGGATAGGCAAACCAGACATCATCCAGTTCTACTTCTGCAGCTTGATCACTGTAACAAAAGCAACCAACATTTGATTTGATTTTGTGGGACGTGACTGGCTATAAGAGTCAATCTGAATATGCTAGTCACAATTTTGCCTCTGATCATGAGAATCGGAGAGATTTAAGTGTTTCATGCTGAAAGTTCTGATATGATGGAACAAAATATAATGTTATGAGGAAGTGCATGGATGCATGTCAGAATTGAGGATACGAGAACAGCTTGATGTAGCAGGACATGCCAGCTTTTAAGCAAACATCAAAAGAAATGATTTTTCTATTACAATGTGAGAACCATCAAATGAGAACACCATCAAAATGCATGCTTTTATTTCTAGGACAGCTAGATATTTCATTATAAACAGAACTTTTAACATCCACATAAGTTAAAAGGCATTTTCACATCGGTCACCAGTTGCATATTACCCAGATGAGTTATCAAGCATCTGTTCATAAATTGTATCCCCATGAAACTAATTATTGTTTATGCCACAATTCCTTACAAAGCTGGAATCTTTTAGCGGTAAAGAGGTATTAAACAACGAACTATTGGATTAGGATAATAAAGGAACAAACCCCAATGGACATAGGTCTCCTGATTTTGGCATGGAAGATGTGCGATCCAAGAGCTGAAAAACCCTTCTGCTGGCTCCAGCAGCTTTCATTGCTACAGTATACAATCCGGAAAGCCCAGATACAGATGATCCAACTGTAAGAATGTACAATTGTTTATCTCAACAACGGATCTAAGATAGAAATTAATAAATGCTAAAATATTACATAAGTTATGGGGCATCAAAGGTACATTTCTTTTTGGACATTCATTAAAAGACAACCAGTGAGGGAGTCACCTGTTAAGCTATAGAGTATGAAGGATGTAAGAGCACCAGGTGTCATAGCGCCTTGGATAGTCAGAGTAGCTCCATATATTACTACCACAATAACTGATAGAGTAGATGCTGCATTCAAGCTTCCGGAGAATAGGCCAACCACTTTCTGCACAAGAAAACACGACATATCAGGTTTTCCTTCTCATCCTCATACCATCTCTCTCACTCTCTTTCTCCCTTCTTTTCTTGTCAGAGGTGGACGAATTAATCAACTTACTGCTTGTCCAAGCCCAAGCTTTAAGGTCTCATCAACTTTCTCTGAATAGCGTGAAATCTCATAATCTTCCTGCGCAAATGATCTCACTGTGCGTATGGCGCCAAAAGTTTCCTAAACACAAACTTCACCTTGATCACATGAGAATAAATTCTTGCCATTGATAAAACTTCTAAAATACAATATTGCTTAGTATATTGAGAAAAAATAAGCAAAAAAGTGAGGTGGTAAAGGATACATATTTTTGTAAAAAGACAGATATGTAACTACCAGCAAACATGTACTTCCCAGCAACATGAATATTCATACAACACTGCAATAGGACCTCAGCAGCAACTTGAACTCAAGCATAAGTAACAAGACTTTATAGTATCATTTCTTTGTTGATAGTTATCACACTGCTTCAACAAGTATAAATAACACGACTTCTCTTGGATGGCAATCAAGTGATGGCGCATTTATGAACTACTTTAGAACTAGTTCCAATGAAAACTCCATGCAAACATTCATTCAGAGGATGTAATATTTAGTTTCTATGAACTCCTTTTGAAGTACGGTGGTTCATTGCTAGGGGTCCAAACAGCATCACTCGAAGCAAATTTGCGAAGTGTACTTCCAAGAACTTCAACTAGAATAGAATAGTGTATTTAACATGCAAGAATGAATATTAACAGAACCAGTTAACATCATCATACTTCGTATAGAAACAACTACTTATATGAGCAGAGTGACAAACCTCAGCAATGGACGAGGCTACTGCTGCAGCAGCTTGAGTTTTGTGGGAAAGTTCACGCATGTAGCGACCAAATCTGCGGACTGCAACTGATATGACCGGTACAACAGCTAGCGACAACACTAGATTTTGTATTTGAAAATTAGTAAGGATTGAGATGATAAAAAGAAGCTACAAGGTAATAGGAAATCAAATACTATCTTCTCTTAAAAGGTTTTTATTGCTTTACATGTTAATTTCCATGATGTTTGAAACATAAATCCAAGACCAATAAATGCAGTAGCAAGATTCCTCAAAGCCTCTGAAAGATTAGTAGTTGCAGCATTCTTTATGATCTGGGTATCTTCAGATAGCCTACTGAGGAGCTCCCCCGTTCGAGTAACATCAAAGAAAGCTATCTCCTGAAGAATGTATTTGTCTTTCAGAAAAATCTCAAGGATGGAAAGAAAAACAAGACCAACTCTAACAAAGTGAGAAAGATAAAGCCAAATTAGAGGAAATTAGCCAGAAGTATGTCTTTACCTGGTGAACAAGGTGACTTAGCAGGTTCTTTCTCAACCGGGCTACAACCCTTTCACTAGCAGAAGAGAATAGCCATGCTCGAAGCGCTGTGCAAACAGAACTGAAAGAGGCAATTGTTGCAAAGTCAGACATAACAAAATGCAATTGAAGGGGAAAACATAGTGGAGGGCCAAGTGTCTCATATTGCCCCTTTCCCCCTGAAACCCTACAACAACGACAACATGCTCAGGGCCCCGTGAAACCCTATAAAAGTAGAATACAACCTCCAAGCAATGATTCAAGCTACCGATAATTAAATTGAAGATTATCATTAGCAGCGTGAAAAGAGAGAAAATGAATGTTGGCCAAAAGTTGCAGGGAATACCCAACGACGACAATCAGAAAGATTTCAAGTATTGTGTTCTTGACTGCATTTAAAGCTTCTGATTTCTGTTCAGGTGTTTGGATATCACCTGAAACAATATCAATTATCTTTCCCCCAAATTTTGGCTGCACATTGAGCATTATAAAGTCAGGGATAAGAAAATCTAGGAGATCCAACTATTAATTCAGTAGGAAAGCAGTGAACTGAAGGAGGCGCCTACAATCAAAATGCTTGATGTTGCTGCAATCAGCAACGCAATTGTCGCAAATATCAAACTTCCTGCTTCAGGCTTAGCCTGTAAAATAGGAGCATGTTAAACGTTCAATTTAACTCCACTGCACAGTTTGCCAACTACAGACACAAACAACATCCACTTACAAGTGAAAGGACTCTGCCAAATCCCACATTTGGTGCCTGAAGATCAAGGTGAAGTTAGCTACTTGTACGCTACAATGGTTAGTAAAATACATCATTTGAAAACGTGAAAACAAAACTTAAGTTACCGGCGAATCACCATGCTCAAGGTCTCCTAGCTGACCATCTTCAGCATCCCTCTTTCTCCCTAACTATAAAGACGACACCAACAGTAAATACCAAAAAGAAAAAAAACTGCCAAAATACAAATCATCTCCTTGCCCAATCAAATTCTAAAACTACTAATGTGATGCTCCTCACTGTAAGCAAAATATTATTCACAATAGCAACTCAGCATATTTCATCATTACATGGAAAATTACATGCTCAATGATTACGAATCTCAAGTAAGTTACAACACAGAGACAACCTTTCAAAGCAATAAACTTCCATTTGGACAAGCTGCCCTTAATCCTAATTCCTAACCAAACTAAGACTCTACTTTCCATAGATAGACGGTTCCATTTTGTCTTTTTTTGATAACGGTGTTGTCCGTGCTAGCTTGCCTATACCTCGACGAGATACCTGTCACCTCCCACCAGCAACAGGTATGTCCACCAAGGCTAGAACAGTATCGCCTAGTGTTTTGTCTCTGCTATGATTCGAACCTGAGACGTCACGTGCTCAACCCACTTAGTGCAACAGGTGCATATAGTCTAAAATAGCCTTGAACCCTAAACCCCATGCAAATACAATCAGAACTTGGGCTAATTTGGTGACAATAATGAAGAAAATCATGACCTAACATCCTAAATTCACAGAAAGATTTCAACACCTGCGATCCGACACGGTAAAATAAATGCTACGTATGATTCAAACACATGTAAATGATGGATTCGCAATCGGCTATGAACGCAAGTACTCAAAAAGGGGATTCGGTCGCAGTACTGGGGAAGAAAGTAGAGGAAGAACTTTACAACTTACAGGAGGTCTGTCTAACAAAGGAGTTGTTGCATTACCCAATCCATGTCCATGCATTCCTGAATGCCTTTCCATGGAGTGCAAGTGTGGTGGTCACAGGACACAGGTAGAGAGCTCCAAAGTTTCAAAATTGAACGAAGGTTATTCACTTATCTTTATACTACTAGGCAAAATAATTTGTCGTCTACCGTTGATAGGCTATATTAGTATTCGTAGTTGGGAATTTCTTGGAGAGCAAGAGGCAAGACCCCCATGTGAATTAGTCTTGCTGTGAATAAAGACAATTTTTCGTTAGGTAATTGCTTATGTCATTTTGCAGGGGATGTGGAGATTTAACTATTTTCTCAAACTGAAAAACTGTTCTCAAATTAGTGCTACCTTTTGAACTTCTTTCTAAGAGTATATAGAAATGTTTTCTTTAATATTATTCTTATTATTAAATTAATAATATATATTTAAATTTATATTTTTAAAACATAATTAATTTAGCAAAACAATCTCTTAATAAATATTTTCTTAAAGGGAGTGTCAAGTCAATAAGAATCAATTATTTTGAAACAAACAAAGTATTAGGAGAGCTAAAAATACATAGACTTTTTAAATTTTGTGTCTTAAATTCAAAATGAATAAGAAAGAGAGTTGTGCAAGATAAGATTGTCCATAATAGATTTTTGTGGTTTTGGCCTACACAAAATTTGGTGCATATAAGAAGTTTTAATTGCATCGAATTGCCCATTTAAATTAAAAATCAGTAGATCCTTAAAATTCTTAATAATTTTATATCTAATTATATGATGTCAAATATTAGAATTAAAGAATGGTGTTTTACCACCTTGTAGTTATTAGTTGCTTATAAGCCACATGAAAATTAGCTACAGTACAGGTGGCTGAAAGTAACCAGAAATGAGTTGCTTCCGGGAACTTCTTTTGTAAAGACCGAAAGAAGTCGTTAAAATTGCTGTGATATTGTGTGGGCCTGCATTTGTTAGTTGGGATCCTTTGCTTTTCAGTATCTTTTATTTTCTATTTTCACCAAAATTAACTCGATAATATTCTCTACATTTAAAGCAATTTAAATGAAGTGATAATACCGTACTATTTATTAACTTTAATCAAGTGTTCAAAGTTCATCTAGAAATACATAACATGTAGTATTTATTAGTTTGCTTCTTCTTTTTTTTTGGTTATTATTTTTTCACGTATAACTTGAAAGAAATGCTAGTAAGATTGAACTTGTGATATATGGGTTCAGTTGCAACTTATCGACTACTAAACTGTTCCACTGAGTCTATTGGATCTACTACTTAATAGTTATTATGTAATCATAATTTTTTTGGTGGAAGACATGAAAATGACCTATAAAATTCAATAGGACTAATATGTAAGTCCATGCGTTGACCCAAGTCGTATTCAGAAGAATATTCTCAGTTCTCACAAGTGGTTATAAAGTAGTAAAATCTACTCATAAAATATACCATCATTTTCCACATCTTGCACTTGGGGCTTACCACTTTTTACCTAAATAAAATTAATAATTATTAGCCTATGCCCTATAGAAATAGCATTTCATGCTTATCCACTACTATTTACGTAAACAATTAGCCTACTAGGGTCGTATGGTATCTTCAAAGATACCATGAGGTGAACATGGGATATTATACGCACTTTATATCCCTCCTAACAAATGATGCACTAGATATAAGTTTATATTTTTATATCATGTTCAGATATGGTTTTATTTTTATTTATTTTTAATTTTTTTTTCGGTGTTGATAAATGCATTGGAATCCGACTAATTTGAATTCGCACCGCGTAGGGTTCCATTCGAGGAAAACGCTCCATATCAAGGATTTTTTCATTCTCAGGGCTCGAAATCGAGACCTTTGGTTAAGGAAGGAGCAGCCCCATCCGTTGCACCACATCCTTTGGTGGTGACATGACTTTAAGCTATGCCCATTAGGCATAAATTCGATTACAAAGGATAAAATTAAAGACCAAAACATTTGAACGACCAAGCGTGTCATTAAATGAAGGGCAAACAACATAAATCTCGATAATTTGAAGATTAATTACAGAAAAATTTGATATTTTGTATAATTATTGAAAATCTCGATTTTGAGTCAGTCGAGATACATAATTAGCTCTCTATACATCCAAAATACATTTTTTCCTTTGTAAGGATACACAATTAGCTCCCGATACATTTTTTTGATAACGGGTCTGTCGATATATATAATACATCCAACGAAGATGCATTTTTTCCTTGTAAAGATACATAATTAGCTCCCGGAATATTTTTTAAATTTTGGGTCCATCGAGATACATAATTAGCTCCCCAATACATCCAAAGAAGATACATAATTGGTTGAGATTTTTGTAATTAATTTGTAAGTAGGGGCGGAGCCATCCTTCTGTTCGGGGGTTCGGCCGAACCCCCTTCGACGGAAAAATATACTATTTATACATTATTAAAATTATTTTTTATGTGGTTATAGTAGGTGTTGAACCCCCTTCGACTAAGTTTTCTTTGAATATGGAACCTCCTTAGTTGAAATCCTAAGTTTTCTTTGAATATGGAACCTCCTTTGTTGAAATTTCGGCTCCGCCTCTGTTTGTAAGGGGTGAGAATTTATGTAAATACAGTAAGTTGAGGTGTATATTTATGTTATTTTTCCTTAAATGAATGAACATATGTTTGGAATTGGGCTTCATCCTAAACAGAATTACATGCAGGCCTGTTGTTAATGCTTACCTTGCAAGTATTGGACCATACGTTCAAATGATTTTGGTTCAACATTTCTGGGTTTCCTTTGGGCACCCACTTGCTGCTCCCTGTGCCAAGCCCATAGTGAGCATCATATACTTTTATCAGAACTAAACGGGGCTGAAATTGCAAGTGTTTTGCACAATTCTTTCATAACTCCAAACCTTTTTTCTCCTAATAAAACATATCAAGATATTGCTCTAAAATGAGAATGAAAAGGTGAAAATCACAATCTAAGGACACCTTTGGACACAACCAAACAGGTTCTAAGTATTTTATTCCCACTAAGAACAGTTGTGCAAACACATTTCGCAAGAAATTTACCATTTAATTGCATGGTTTGCTCTTCAAAAGGGCTGATCTTTAATTTTTGTCGCGAGACATAAGTTTTTTAAGGATGCAAGGCATAACTTGTGGAATATTATGAGGCGAAAATATAAACTCACTCATCGCGAAGAAGCCATTTCCCTTGAGGGCAAATATTAAAGATCACTACAAAATAGGGACAAAATTGCAAATGACAATATGACATCAAACTTCTTCCTACTCCTTCTTCATATCCTTCATATATGTGCATTGCCAGAATACTTGCCACAAATCCTGATGGGGCGAATTGATAATCTAAAATATGGAGCACATGAATTCGTGGTTTCTCTGCAGAACTAACCATCTAATACATATATTTTCTAAAATCAATATAATACTATATATATGTATGTATATATTTGTTGATACTTATGTTACAAGAAGGCTAAAATTGTGCGCATGTTGAGTTATTTACCTAGAGGATTAGTGATCACTTTCCATCTAATACATTTTCTTCTTCTTCTTTTTTCAGTGGTCCACTCATGTTCTAGAAATTTTAGATCCGACTTTGTTGAGAAGCCGACAAGATTCAAAATGATGACATTCCAAGATTTTATTTGCGCGAATCACCATTTAAGTAAATGTAGTTTAAATCAGTTTACCTCCTTCAAGTATGAAATTTAGTCCCCTTCATGGAGGGGAAATTAATTAAGTTATTTTCATATCAAAACCTCACAAAGTGATAAAATATAAGGAAAAACAAAACTTACAAAGTCAATGCAAGATAATATCTTAGATTGATATGCCACTTAATTTCCAAATTCCCAATTTACAACATATGCTATAAATTACTTATTGAGGGAATTTCACTGTGAAGACAAAAGTACAATCAATGTTGTAGGTTGTAGGGTACATTACAATGAAAATGAAATGTTTGTATCTAACTGAGAAATATGATAAGCGTTGCCCAAAGTGGCCAATTGCCCCCCATCCAAGTTACTAGCCATGTATTGCATGAGATCTCTACATGCCTCATTTGCCTAAACATTACCAGAAGTTGTACCAACCAAAAACATCTTTTTCTAAACTCTTGTGATTTAGATATTGAATTTTCGAATTAGGTAGATGGTATCAGTCAAAATGTTTTCAAACTTTACTTTTTTTGCTTTTATAGGTTAGATAGTCAAAAATTTATACTTATTAAAATTCGGTAAGAGTTTGTATAACTCATCGTAGCCGAAATAACCTTTGGCCGGTCAATACAAGGTTTTGTATGAATTGTCCGTGATTTCTAATTTTTGCCTTCAAATATGACGGTCTTTAATAAAAAAAGAAAAAATCACTCTATTGATCATTTAATAAATATTTGTAGGCAAAAGCAGTGGCGGATCTACATAGGGTTCATCCGACCCTCCTTCGTCGGAAAATTATTTACATGGTAAAAAAAAAAATTATGTATAAATAGTAAAGGTTGAAGCCCCTTCGACTAGTCCGTATATGTACTACTGAACCTGCTCACTGAAAATTTTGGATCCGCCCCTGGGCAAAAGTAGTTTTATCTATTATCGAATTTCCAAAGGCATAAATTTAGAAAAAAAATTTATCGTATACGACATAATTTTTTTTATAAATGAAGTTATCCGAAATAATTAAGTTGTGTAGTATATCTAATTAGTTATGGCATTAGTTTATATAGCTTTTGGTTTGTCCGGCATCAGTTGTGTAAGATTAAGTATGTCTCATGCGACATAACTTTACCAGTTAAGAGAATGAACTTGCGCCTGCAGATAAGAATTAACCGGCATGTCTTTTTATCGCACGCATGTGATACTCTTTTCCTTTCAATCTGTCATTAAAAAAAATATAATTTTTCTATACTTAAAAACAATATAAATTTAAATTTACTACCATATTATTTTTTAAGGTTTGCTTTAGATCATAAATTTTAAAAAAAATAAAAAAAATTAAACATGAAAAAATATGAGAAATAAAATGGAGTAACATAAATCAATATAGAGAAAATATATAATTTCCTAAGTAGTTGATTCTTTCTCGATATAAACAGATTTCTTCCCCATCCAAACCCCAACTCACATGCAAGAAGTAACCTACAAATCATAATTGACAAACCGACAAGATGACCTCCACTTGGTTTAAACTTTTAATAATATAATTGGAAGCAAATCCATATCTAAAATTGGAAGAACAAAAGTAAATCTTCTTTGTCATGTTGTCTTGGTAATATTAGGCCAAACGTAAATTAACAATTTTCACTTAAACACGAGTATGCATCAAACATCTTAAAAAATAGATTTGTCTCCATCAAAGTTGGAATCTAATAATTTAGTGTTTATAAAAAAGGATGGAATATAAGTCGGAAATAAAGGTGATGTATTACTATAATTAAGAGTGCTTAGCAGCTGTATTATAAGACTGCTAATTACACTATTCCTATCACTAGCGGAGCTAGAAAATTAGTTTCAGGTTCTGTCGAACTCAATTTTATATTGAAAATTTCAGTAAATCTACATTGATTAAACTCAATATAATTCCACTGTAGGGTCTGGGATATGCATATTTTATTTCTATCTTATAGGGATAGAAAAGTTATTTTTGGTAGATGTTCACGTAATTTTAATTGTTAGAACGGAACTTAGAATGCATAATTCTGACTTGCTGCATAAATTCCTCAATAGCGAATGATACAACAAAAGAATTCCTTATGATCCATTATTTTTATTTTATTACTATAAAGTTAATATTTTTGTCAAAAAAAAAAAAAAAAAGTGTTGGAAGTTGGTGTGTGTGGCTGCCCCAATAAAGCACGAGCCCTTTAATTTTTTGTTTTAGGAACAACTTTTAAATTGGAATTTCATGTTGCTGATTGAATCAAGAAATGATTTGAAGTGAAGAAATTATACCCACAAAATTAAAGTTAGATTTGGATTCTCTAATTTATGCTGATCGATACGAGGCCTATATATAAAGGACTAGCAAGAGAGAAAAAAAGTAGATATTTGTATTTTACTTTATAGTTATTGCATCATGAGTCACAACTAGGTCGAATATTAACAGCATAAAAGCACTTATTACTATCAATTTGAACTCCCTGTATCTTAATCAGTACTATCACTTTGCCATTTACTTTAGAAGGACTGGGTAACATTACATATGCTTTACATGAGGCTACGCAGGAGGAATATATATATACAGTAACAGACTAATATAAAGAAATTAATAAACGTGCTGTAAGTAAAAAAGAAAAAGACATGGTCAAACATTATTATATATATGAGATTTGGTATGAGACCGATAAATGAAATTGATAACTCAACCTTTCTTCTTAAAACATATTGATTCGACTATTTGGACATGAATTCATATTCCAAATTTGAAATTGAAATAGCAGACATTCATCATATGAAGTACTTCCTTCGTTTCATAATAAATGAACTGTTGAATTTTGACACACAAATTAAGGAAAAAACATTAAAGACATAAATTTAACATAATTTTTCATTTTTACCCCAAAAAAAGAAAAAATTGACCTTGTAATACTTTTTCAAAAGTTAATTGGTTGTCAAAGCATAAGGATAAATTTGAAAAAAAATTCAATGATTTACTTATTTTGAAACACCAATAAATATTTCAACAATTCACTTATTTCAGAATGAAGGGAGTAACTTTAAAATTTTTGAACTGAGAACTAGGGACAGAAAGAGTAATTAAATTTAAATTTTGAATCCCCTTCGAATATATGCTATTGGACGTGATGAACGTTACTATTGTTGTCAAAGGATGGGACTTGACAAGAGTCAACCTTTACCAAGATTTGTCGTAAGTAGGAACTTTGCAAGTTGTGCCTGGCTTTTGAAGAAGATATTATTATGAACAACTTGCAACTTACTACTTACTAGTACTTTTTTATGTTCTCGATTGTTCATCAAATTTTGTTGACAGAGAGAGACCAAGCAACCACATCTTTCTATACTGCAAGTGGTTGGAACTTGTTGATCAGATATGTATAAGATTCCGATTCCTATTTGGTTTAGATCAGTTTCTTTTGAAGAAATATTGTATATGCGAGTCCGGAATCAGAAATATTGTATCAAAATGTATCATGTTTTTAAAATGACACATAAATATACTTAACTCACATTGAGTTATGCACTTTTAGCGTTACCTTTCTTGAAAAATGCATAACTCACAAAAAAGTAAGTTATTCATTTTGTTTTAACATAACTCACAAGAAAAAATTGAATTATATACATAACTCACTTTTTTGTGAATTATATGTTAAACATAAATAGACAATCTAAAAAGGTATTTAACATATAACTCACAAAAAAAAGTGAGTTATGTTAAAACAAAATAAATGGATGGTTTGTGTCGATAGTTTTTGATAGTTCAAATCATCTAATGCATGAAAGATCTTCAATGTATTTTCCATTTCTAATATTTCCTTATTCAGGTGCTCAATAATTTGTTCTTCATCTCTTGATTTACATATCTAAAAAATTAAAGAAACTGCTTGTGAAATGGTCAAACCATGCCATCGAGACAAAACCTCGTAATCACACCATTTGAAATATAGCTTAGACTATTAAAGTGTTTCACCCCCAAATCATCCATTCATTTTGTTTTAATATAACTCACAAAAAAAAGTGAGTTATGTATCTAACTCACTTTTTTATGAGTTATATGTTAAACATAATTCACTTTTTTTGTGAGTTGTGTTAAAACAAAATAAATAACTTATATTTTTAATAAGTTATGCACTTTTCAAAAAAGTTTACTCCATTTGTTGTCTGTCGTTTAAATAAAAATGCATAACTCACAACAAATGTGAGTTAGCATATTTATGTATCATTTTAAAAACATGACATATTTTGATATTTTTTTTTTTAAAAAGTGACCTATTTTAATTTCGAACTTTGTATATGCCTATTAAAAGTTTGAAGTCTATTATAAGTTTTTATGACGATCTGGATCGAGAATCAAAATAGATATTTTTTAAGTCTCAATTTAGTTGCCATCAACTTAACTTGACGTAATATTTTTTTCTTTTAAAAAAGACCTTTAAAATTTATGGCTTATAACAAATCTTGAACAATTGTGTGCCAATAAATTAATTTTATTTTTATCGAAATTTAAAAGTTAAGGTGTTTCCAATTGTAGAAAGACAACATTCTTTATTAAAAAAAAAAATCAATGATGTCAGATAAATTGAGAGAGAATATTTAATTATCAAATTTCTTAATTTATAAACATGAGTTAAAACAAAAAACTACTAAATTCATGTGAACCCAGATTATATCTATGTTACGTGCAGGGTGTGGATCTAGAAGTCTCACTATGGATTCATAATTTCATATCATGACATGAACCTAGTAAGTAGTAATCTTTACCTAAATCCCATATATATTTTAAGAAACCGCTACTAATATATATATATATATTACTTTTATATAATAAGAGAGAATTTAAAGATTTGGTAGTACTGAATTGAATTTTAACTAATGCTTATCTAAATATCTTGTCATCTTTGGTTAGATTGCAACTAATGCTTATCAATTACTTTAAAAGTTTCTTTTTCTAAATTTATCTTTTGACATGTTTTTAACTTATTATTTCATATCAATTTATCTTGTCTCCTTTTTTCCTTATATTATCCTTGATTTAGTTCAATATTACTTCACTTGGCATTATATAATAACTAAAAGATATTTTTATTTTTATAAATTTAAATAATTATATTGACATTTAAAATATTATACAAAAAGTAATGAGTCATAGAAAAAGTGATACTTACACCATAACACATATATTTATTGAATTAAATTAAAAATTAACTATAAATTTGACGATTTCTTTTATATTAAAAAACAATAAAAGATAACACCCAACTTTTTAAAATCTATTTTATCCCTAATGGAAGTTTTAATAATCTTGTAAGATTTCACCCATTGAAAGAACATCTACAAAAGTATTTTGCTAAATTAGACTTTCAACTATTTAATTTAAATGTTATCTTTATCTATAAATTAACTTTGTTGACGTGATAATACAATAATTTGCAGCATCAAATATTTTTTATATTACTTAAATATTGTATTTCTTAAAAATAAAATGAATTAGTCAATAAATTTAATTGAGAAAAAGATAATGAAGGTAATTCAACATAAAACAACAATTATTTTAAATTACTAAAACCTTTAATTTTAAAAAAAATCAGTAAAATAAAAAGGAGAATAATTTTAATGTCTGCATTTGTTTGAAATTAAAAGAAAGTCTAAAATATACTTTAAAAATGTTGTTTTTTAACTTACAAAAACTTTTACTTCACTTTAACTTGTTTGTCTGATTTTGACTTAACCCGACTCAGAAGTTTAAATGCGTCATAAAGATTTTTAAATTTTATAATTTTAAATTGAAGATATATGTGGAAAGAATCAAAATATCCTTTAATCTGGTGGTATTGAACGTGTCATATGAAAAAGATGAATTAAAAGAATCTAAAAAAATAAAGAAACTGGATATTCTTTTATAAACGAACAAAAAAGAAATTGGACACAAGAAATTAAATAAATATATGATTTAACATTTTAAAAATATTGAGAGATTATCAAACTACTGTCAACTAATACTATAATATTGTATGAACAAACAAAAAAAAAATTATAAATACAAATGTTAATGTAATTTGGGCTCGGGCTTCGCACGAGCCAAATGACACTAGTAATATCAATAAATATTTGCCTGTTTATTAATTATTGTAGTATTAATGCAACGTCACTATAAAAAAATCATAATTAAATTTAAAATCATGAATCCATCCTTTACATGTTAGATCCGCCTATAAGATTTCATTTTGGACCATGACGCTAGAAGTACCTCATGATGGACCTTGCAAGAAGGGGAAGTTTTTGCATTGAACAAATCAGAAGAGATGAGATTAGAAGAGAGTCACCATCGGATTATATTGACCTCGAAAATGGACAAGCAACTACTTGATCAAGGTGTATCTTCCTCTATATTAACATAAAGCTAACAAGAAAGCAAATGGCGGGCTAGGTTGTACAAAAAAACCTTAAAAAAGGAATGAAAGAGAGAGTAGGAATTGGATTTGGAAGTCAAACAGGGGCACGTTCTTGAAAGAAACTAGGACGATGTTAACAACATTAACTATATTGCATGCTTAGGATTCTTTTAGTTTAAATGTTTGTCCTTTTATTATCTTTGTCTTTGATTTTGATGTTTCAGTCCTTGTGTGTAGACGATAATGGCACGTCCTTAATCACCCACATTATGCGGCACTTTGTTAACTTACGATTTGGCTTACTTTGTCATATCATTATCAACCTAAGACATTAATAATTGCTAAGGTTACAGAAATCGGAACGCTGATTTCTTAAGAAAGTTTATACATTATAAAAAGCTTAATTACAACAATGAAAGTATGTGTGAGGTGAAACTTAAGTGGCATGATGATATCACTGATATGACGCGCCATCCAGACACTGGCGGAGCCTGACTTTTCTTTTGGTTAAGGGTATTCATATTTTTCCTTGGACAAAGAACTGTTTAAAAAAATAAAAAATAAAGCATTGTTGCACCTGCCAAGGTTCAAACCCGGGTTGTTGATGCAGAAATGCACACTCTTGACCACTGAACTATGCTTCTCTAGTTTGTCAAGAGTGTGCAACAACATGTATATAACCATAAATATCTATATTTAACCTATAATTTCCGACGAAGGGTGTTCATCTGACCACCCTTCGTCGGTTGTGGCTCCACCACTGTATCTAGGGGCGGAGCCAACCTACCTTTTGGTAGGAGCCGGGGTTCATCGGAACTCCTTTCGACGAAAAAATATATTATTTATATATGATTAAAATTATTTTTTATGTATCTATAGTAGATATTGAACTCCTTCGATTAAATTTTCTTCAAATATTAAACTCCCTTTAGTTGAAATCTTGGCTCTGGCCTCCATCACATTTAAGTTGGAAAAGATTGCCAAAAGCAATTGCTAAAAGATCAAAGGCGGTGAGGAAGGAGGAAAAAATCTTGAAACAGCAGCCAATTGTAAGGAGTTAGGCACTAAAATCAATTAACATAGCAATAATTTTGATACTGTTCATAGACAATTAATCTCAAGAGGCAACTGAAAAACAAGAGATATTTTTGTATATTATTGACACGTGCAAGAACAAGGTGTAAAAGTTTTTACATATATGGTGGAGCTTGATTGAACACAAACTTTATAATGATTTCCCCCTCTTTTGGAATGATTTGCACTTGGCTATGCGAGCTTCGTACTAAATAAACTGTCTAGTATGTAAAAAGATGTGTTCTATATGACATCATTATGAAGGACAATAACATCTATGCTGTCTTCTTTACTGTGAGCTAAAATGGTTGAGGGAAATTCTTTCTAGTTTGGTAGACTTGCACTTCACCTATTCGTTTTTAATTGTGACAATCAACAACGCTGCAAATAGCCAATAATAATTCAGTCTTTCATGAATGAACTAAACACTGAAGTAAATTGTCATTTTATAAGCGGAGAGATTAACGTCAATGTAAATGTTTGTACTAGCTTCGTGCTTTCACATGAGCGGTTTAAGATACCTTTATGAAGGCTTTGGGAAAAACTCGATACGTTTCTCTCTTGTGCAAATTGAGCATTTTCAATTCGCCAAACTTAAGAATAAGATAATACTAGGCGCCAACTTAGCATCAATTGTTGATTGTTCGGAAACCAGTTTGAGACCAAGTTGTTTGTATTCTACAGTTTGTGTAGTTTTCCATATTATTTAAGAACTAGGACTAGGATTTACTAGATTAGCAATTAATAAAGAGTAGTGATAATTGGAATTATGCTCCTAGATTTTGATTGAGAGTTAAAAAGCCATTTCTTTCGCCACTAATCTTATGCTATGTGATCTTTCTTTGAGTTGAACAGTATGCCGCATATTTCTTTTCTTTCCTTTATTTATAGTACGATTTGATACTCAGAAAAGAGATACATAAGATACACGACAAATTTACCCAAAAGAAAAAACATGAGTACAAAATTATTCCTCCAGTTTCTTAGCATGTGGTTGTTTTTGACTAGACAAAAGAAAAATGAATTTCACAAATATCAATTTCTTTATTTTTTTTTTAAATATACAAAAAGTGAATTCTATAATTCAAATAAAAACACATAGAAACCTTTATATCTTAAACATATCAATTGAAATGTTGAATTGGAAGAGCTATTCTTTGAGAAGACAGTGTACTTAAAACGAAGTAACTTTTTAGCCATAAGGTTCACTAGTAGTTTCAGGTACTATAAAAACTTACTTGTAATACTTACTACTGAATATTGTATCTTATTTTTCATTATTTAAATTTTATTTTAACAATTACGACAATACTACATTTAATACATAGTCATAAAAGTGGGGTTATTTAACAAGAGTGGTGTCGTGTATATTAGCAATATCTCTTGATTGATACTAGGATATCTCATGATTGATCTTCCATATCTCAATATCTCATCAGTGATTTGATTTCTATTTAGGAGAATATTACAATTCTTTATTACTTGATTCTTTACTTATTTGGTTATTGCTCTCTTGTATACATACATATACATCAATAAAATTAAGATACTTCTCTCCAGCAGTAAAATTCATATGGTATCAAGAGCCTAAAAGCTTCATAGCATTTTTTTCCTGCATGAGAATTTGTGTTTTTTTTTCCTCTGCCAAGACAATGGCTCCAAGCATTACCTCCACTAAGAATACCTCAACCACACCTCCAAACAATTCCTCCACTGAGAACACTTCCACCACACCTTCTCATGTGGCTGTACCAAGTTCTCCCACAATTCTCACTATGAATAACAATGAGCAGTTGATCAGTATCAACGTTGTTGTTCAGGCACCTCTAAAGCTCAACAATGCGAACTACCAGTCATGGAAATACCAGTGGGAAACCATCCTCACTGCATATGACTTTCTTCACTTCGTTGAACAGCCACCAAGTTCAACAACCACTCCTTTTCATAAAAGGCAAGACCATCTCATCAGAAGTGCCATTATTGCCTCTCTATTTTCTGATATTGTTCCTTTTGTTATTGATGCCAAGTCTTCCTATGCTCTCTGGAAAAATCTGGCGGCAACCTATGCAAGGCCATCACGTGCCCGTATCATGAGTCTTAGAGAATCCCTAAGTAACATGAAAAAGGATAACCTCTCTATTACCTCAGACTTGCAGAAGATCAAACAAATCTGCAGCACTTTAGCCTCGGTTGACATTCAAATTTTGATGGATGAGATCTTTCTTCATGCTCTCCATGGACTTCCAGCAGAATATAACACTATCAATGTAGCTCTGCGTGCCCGAGAAACTCTAGTCACATTTGAAGAGCTTCATGAAAAGCTCCTTGATTTTGAGCAGAATCTTGTTCGCTCATCTTCAACTACCATAGTTCCAATTACAACAAACTTTGTTACTAAACCATCGCCTCACAACAATCGTTCTCGGCCCAATCATACTTCACGCCCAGGAAATAACTCAAATCAATTTGTTGCTAACAATACCGGGGCTCAACTTGATGGTCAAAACAACCACATGACTCAGCCTCGTGTTGCTTGCCAGCTTTGTGATAAGCGTGGTCATCACATGAAGCAGTGCCAAAAATTATTAGCAATTCTTTCTATGGTTAATGGATCTGAATCAGATAGACATACTAGAAATAATGCTCAATGTCGTACACAACAACCACGTGCTAACTATGCCACTCACAACAATAGCAATGATGGAAATTAGCTTATCGACTCCGGTCCCTCGCATCACGTCACACAGGATCTCCAAAATTTGTCCTTTCACTCCGAATATGATGGCAGTGAAGACATTATGCTTGGTGATGGTAACGAACACAAAATCACCCATACATGATCTACCCTTTTACCATCATCTTCTCAGGCTTTAACTTTATCCAATGTTTTATATGTTCATAAGATGAAGAAGAACCTTATTTCTGTTTATCAACTTTGTAATGATAATTATGTCTTTGTCTCATTCTCACCTTATTTGTTTGTTGTCAAGGACTTTTGCACGGGGGCACCTCTACTAGAAGGGAAACCTGAAAACGGTGTTTATCCATGGCCTTCATCTCTTCAATCACCAACATCTCCTCAAGCCCTTACCGCCGCCACCACCACAACTGCTTTCAATTGGCATCGACGTCTCGGTCACCCTTCCTCTCCCACTCTTCGTCAAGTTTTCAAGCCTTTTGATATTTCATCTTTAATAGAAAAATCGTTCTTTTACAACTCTTGTAAATGCAGTAAAATGCAAAAGTTTCCTTTCTACAACTCTACAATAAAAAGCAATGCTTCTTTGGAATACATTTATTCTGATGTTTGGGGTCCTTCACCGGAAATTCCAATAGATGGTTTTCAATATTATCTAATATTTGTTGATCATTATACGAAATACATCTGGTTCTTTCCCATAAAACGAAAGTCTAATGTATCAATTATATTCCCAAAATTTAAGAAAGTTGTAGAAAAGCTCTTTCAAAAGCCCATCATCTCTTTTTACTTTGACAATGGTGATGAATTCATCCATCTTAGATCCTTCTTTGAAGATAATGGAATTTCTCACCTTCTCACTCCTCCACATACCCCTGAACATAATGCAATAGCCGAACGTCGTCATCACTATATTATTGAAATAGGCATCACCCAATTACATAATGCGAATCTCCCGCTAAAATTTAGGTCGCCTTTACTACTGCAGCATACCTAATTAATTGCTTACCTACCAAAATTTTAGAGAATCAGTCTCCCTATTTTCAGTTGTATGGAAAGCAACCAAACTATACCAACCTTCGGGTCTTTGGTTGTTTGTGCTACCCATGGTTAAGGACTTATAATCAAAACAAATTGCAACGTCACTCCAGCCCATGTCTTTTTCTTGGATACTTGCAAAATCAAAGTGCTTATGTTTGTTTTGATCCTGTGAAGTCCAGGTTGTATGTCTCCAGGAATGTGGACTTTGTGGAGCATCATTTTCCATATTTATCAATGAAAATTAAGGCCAATCGACCTGATTCTAACACTGTTAATATATGGGCTCCCTCTCATTATACTATTTCTTTTACATCAAGTCCATCGGGTAACTCCTCTCATGATATATCGAAAACATCGGATTCAGGAAGTACCTCTCATGAGGCTGCCACCAGCAATCGCTCTTTATCAAACGAGTCTGAGCACTCCATTGCATCCTTTTCAGGTATGATTTTTGCTACTTCTGGTTCCTCCATTCCTTGTTCTGCCCCAATACCAAATCATCCCATGGTTACCTGTTCTAAAAATAATATTAGTAAGCCAATTCAAAGACTTTGTCTTAGTTCTACCTTAACTACTAAACCCGAATTATTCCCTATCGCACAACCTTCTAAATTGTAAGCCATTCCCTCAAATACCATTAGCAAACCCAAGCCTATCAGATCATCTATTTCCTCTAGTTCAATACCCAAACCTATTGAGCCTATGCGTGTTAACCAAACATTAAAAGATCCTAAATGGCGTGCTACCATGAATGAGGAATTATTAACACTTAGGGGTCAAGGCACATGGTCTATTGTACCAATAAATTCTCAAGCCAAACCCATCGGGTCTAAGAGTTTTTTCGTGTTAAATACAACTCTGATGGAAGTATTAGCTGTTATAAGCCTCGACTTGTCGCTAAAGGTTTCTTGCAGCGTCCAGGTGTTGATTATGGTGAAACATATTCTCCAGAAGCAAAGCATACCATAGTGCGTGTTATTCTCTCACTGTATGCCGCATTCGATTGGCTACTTCGCCAACTAGATATTAACAATGCCTTCTTACACGGTACTTTAACTGAGGAAGTTTATATATCTCAGCCTCCTAGGTTTGTGAATGAGACATATCCCGCTCATATTTGTCGGCTTCACAAAGCAATTTATGGGCTTAAATAGGCTCCGCGAGCATGGTATGAGAAACTCAGATCCTATCTTGATTCATATGGATTTTGCTTGGAACGCCCCAAATCTGGTACCCGAAATGTTACACGGTGCTCATAACCCCGAAGGGCCACAAGCTAACCCATGACTGATATCTGTAACTGAGCACTGAATAACATACTATAAATATGTGGAATATAAGTTGTAAGGCCATAAGGTTCAAAACTGAACTAATACTAAATATAAAACAATGTCTGTAATGGGGTATAGCAATACCCAAAAACTAAAATAAACTGTTAGAAACATGTTGTAGTTTGAAAGCCTCTAAAACTGATTGAAAACTGTGGAGTTGATGGGACATGTCTCCAACTAACTCCGAACTACTGAAATAATAAAGTAATAAAATAATAATGTTATTCTCGACTGATGAGGACTCACTACTAGTCTGGCTGCTGAATGTCTGATCTACTAAGGATGCTCGGGAGCTCGTGCTTCTAAACCTATGGTATAAAACACCATAGCGTAAATGTGTCAGTATGATTAAATGTACTGGTATGCAAGTGAGGTAATCAGAATACAAAGAGTTCATATGCATGAACAATACTAACTAACTGTACACATGAACATGAGAATACATGCATGAATACGTAACTATAACTGAGGTCGTGATAAGACTGAGTACTAAATTCTGACTACTGAGTCTGCTGACAATATGGATTTACTGATATCTGAGTTTACTAGTAACTGATAACTGAAAGACTATTTCTGACAGTCCTGATTATAATTAACTGATCTAAGTGTTATACGAATCTAGATGACTGTATCTGACAGTCCTAAAATCTGATGGAACTAGCTGAGTTCCGTACTGAGCTGAGTGACTGTGTGTGACAGTCCTGATTTCTATAGAACTGGACTGAGTTCTATTCTGAAGAATGAATCTGAAACTGAAACCATGAGAGATAATCATCTAACTGATATGCCCCGAATCTGAACTGGTGGGGTCCAACTTGTAACCCCAGCTGGAAGGGTGTCAATACCGTGCCACGGGTAAAGACAAGCTATGAGTAAATCCTCTCTGACAGGGAGCTCTTCCGTCAACCCCTCCTAGTAGGAAAACTCAAATGAGATGTATAGTCCCTAGACTCGTAGGGGTACATCTCTACCTATGCTGGCTACGTAGTTCTGGAACGCAAGGATTACATCCTATACTGACCGACAGGTGAGCCCTCATCCTTGGGTTCACTCGGTGCTGAATCCTACTCCCAACTGAAAAGATACTGAATTGATTTAACTAAACCGAACTGTTACTGGTCTCATTATATAACTTATTTAAACTGAGTTTACTAAATTCCGTTGACTGACGAAATACTTCTGAGATCTGATAACTGACTGGGATTGCTGAGATTACAAAGATTACAGAGATTACTGATATTATTGAGATCACTGGGGTTACTGAGATTACTGAGGTTACTAAGTAGGACTAGACTGATACTGAATTCACTGAATTTTCCTAAGTTATGAGACTGACTGATCTCTAATGATCTTGGCTTGACTGAGAGTATCATGAAAACTGACATTGGCTCTAGGCACACAGCTAAATTATCGGGTACAAGTACCCCCAGGACTCAATAGCATGAAACTGACAAGACTTGACACTTCTTGAACACATGACCAATATCAACAATTCTCCATACAATAAATTTGGGGATTTCATGAAGCACATGGTTATCATAATGTTATACATGGATAGGAATGCATATAATCATGTCATAATTTCATACTCTAACATCATGAGCATTCCAACAAACCTTTCCAATGCACATCAATAACACGGGAGTCATTTGAACATAAGGGTAAAACATGTATTTATCGTTTGGGTCACAATTAAGCTATAATGCATGATTTCTATTCTCTTAGGTATTTTATCAAACACCTTGCATGCACAACTTAAGGCATAGGCATAATCATCAAATTATCACTTCAAAACTTCATGAATTGACTAAACTTATAGATTTCAAGCCACACATTAACATAGATTCATGAATAACACATAAAGATTTCAGCTTGGGAATCACATTATCATAATCTCATGAACATAATCAACCCACAACAAAATATTCACAATACAAGATTTAAAACTTGATTCTTGAACTTCATGGATGGAAGAAATCCATCAATGAACACTATGCATACCTTAGTTCTTGATTATACGAAGATTGACTTGAATTTGAGTATTGAATTTGAATCCTTAATTGAAAATCCTAACTTGTTCTTGAGAGAAACATGAGAAAGACACTATATTTTGGTTGAATTGAGGTTAAATTCTCTGTTTTAGACTTATATTATATAGGGGTGGGAAATTGACCCTTTTGCAAACTTTTGAAGGATAAAATAATCTAAGTCTACAAACTTAGCTAGAACCTTCTAAGTATGGGACCTCCTTCCCTTAACAAGCATAAATGGACTGAATTAAGTTTTGAATTTTGCGGGGCCTTACAATGTCTCCCCCTTGGAAACATTCATCCTCGAATGAGACTGACTGAGATGGGGGAAAATGATAAGTTGAAGTACATGCTGAACATGAATAACTGAAACATGAGTACATGACTGACATTACTGATTTCCTGAGATTTGTTCTGAGCATGCATATCTGATGCATGATTTCATGACTGGCATGACTGATAAGCTGAATATATTATACTGAACATGCATATATGAGGCATGAATACATGATTGATCTGTAACATTAATGCATGACTGAATATGCAATGGTAATTGACACCAAGTTTATCATGGAAATCAGAGCATGAAACTGGATAAGTTCAAGGGAGACTATTTCTATAAACTTAAAATGCTAATGAGACTGAGACTAATTACTAAATATGCATGAGCGGAAATATGAGAACGTAACTGAGTCTGGAACGTGATACATAGGATGAATATTATGATCTGAACTGAGTACTTTTAATATGTAGCTTACGGCTGAGATCAGAGTTTGAGGGTCAACTCATGAGTACCTCTTACCCCAAACTGGATTCATTACGAAAAAGAGAGTGGTACATTTATGTCCTGAAGGTTTGGGAAATTAGAGTGTATCTCTCCCTTAGTACACTATGTTCCTTGAAAAATACTAGGTTGACTTTGCTGAGATACTGAGGAAAATTGGGACGATGTCCAAGGCACCTAGGAACTGAATCGTGACTGATTATCTGGGATCTGAAACTGAGGCATAATACATGAACTGGGATGAGCACTCAACTACCTGATTAGTCCATCTTAGATTGATCACATTCATGAGACTCTGGATAGTGTGACTGGACGGAAAGATGGAAACCACACCGTCCAAACTTGTTCGCCTGACTGCTAAACTGAACTACTGGCTCTGCGGACTAACTCATGCTAAAAACTTATACTCGACTGGAGCATTTCTATGACACTCTTTCTATAGAGTTCTAATGACTCTAGAGAGAAAGCGAATCTTCGCCTGGTCTGAGTAAGACATCTGAATGAGAGATCGCTACATGGCTGGGATTCTTGTATTAGGAGGCAAGGACTATAAAACATCATCTAAGATAAAGTGACTAAACCTTATCCACTGCAACTGAGACTACTGAAAAGTGTTCACATGGTGTTGAGCACGAATGCATAAATATACTAACTGATCTGATTAACTGAATAATAGATAGATGAATGTCGGGCATATAAGACTGAATTATACTTAATCTGAATAAATAACTTGAGGCTATAGAGTATTATACATAGGAGGTAAGCACTGACTGAGTGACATGAGGTGACTGGGCATGGATTTATGAAAACTGTATTACTTAAAATTGTGCGACCAAGCGTATGACATGATGCAGAAGTATTCTGTAACTGAGGTATTGAAATACCAATAACTGAATAACTGGTGGCCATATGCTAAGGTCGGGTAATCCTGAAAGTGAACTGAGTTTATGATCTGACTGGACTAGGACTGGGAATGAGATTGTAGCTAAGATGGTAATTGAGACTGTAATCGTAACTAAGACTGTAACTGGAACTAAATGTTGGTTCCTGATAACTGAGGTTAGACTAGTATGAAAGGAGTTACAAAAGAAAAAAAGTTCCTGAATCTGAAGAAACATGAACAAGTAAATGAGGGATCTGTAACATACCGGTGGTTGCTTCAGGAGAACTTTCCTGATTTTGTCGGGATTGAAGTGCATAGAGTCTGTTTGGACGTTACTCATTGGCGGCACTGGAAATGACACCCTGCTAATTCGGGATATTGGACTGAGTTGAAGGACTAACGTGCTGACTTCGTGGACCGGGTTTAGGAAAGTCTGGAACCTAGTGACCTGAATCGCCACATCTGTAACACACATTACTATTGGCTTTACACACACCCTTATGATACTTACCACATTCTTCGCAAAATGGATGAGTGCGAATTATGCTTGCACTATTCTGAGATTTGGAGCCTGGCGCCCTATCTTTGCTACCGTTTCTGAACTTAGGAACATGAGCACTGGCTGAGGAAGGAGCTGGAACTGAAACCTTCTGGCTATGTTGAGAACGGTTACCACCCTGCGACCCTGGCTGAGAAAAACTATAACCACCTATTTTGGCTCTCTTATTCTCTCACCTTCTTCTTAAGTTTCTGCTCTTTAATCTATTGAGCATGGACCATAAGTCTAGATATGTCTATTTTCTTAATCAACATTGAAGTCCTACACTCCTTAACCACTCAACCTGAACCCCAGACACAAAATTACTCATTCTAGATCTACTGTCTGCTACTACATGGGGAACATACTTGGCTAACTGGGTGAAGTTGAGGGATTATTATTTTACGCTCATGCTACCTTGTCTGAGATTGATGAACTTTAACACTTTGGCTTCTTTCAGCTCTAGGGGAAAGAATCTATCTAAGAAAGCCGTAGCAAACTCTTCCCATTCTATTGGCCCTGCACCTGTACTTCTGTCTACTTTTAACTTCTTAAACCACGTATGAACTACATCTTGTAGTTGATAGGCGGCTAACTCGGCACTCTCACTGGAAGTCATTCCCATGATATCTGTGACTTTCTGAATCTGGTCGAGGAACTACTGTGGACCCTCTTCGGACTTAGCACCAGAGAATAGAGGAGGATTCATTCGGGTGAAGTCCCGAATCCTGGCTGCAGCTGAATTGGCCACTGGGTTAGCCGGAATAACAGCTGGCCGTTCGTTGTGAGCTGTGACTGGATTGGCTAGAGTAGTAAATGGAGTCCTGAATTCTGCATTGGAAAATATGTTCGTCCAGGGGATCTGCCTAAACGGGCTGAGGTACTGACTGATTATCGATTCTTCTTTTGCTAGCCCCTTTGGAAGGCATATTCTGTAAGCGAGAGGAAAAAATGGATTAGACTGAGAAAATAATTAGAGATTATGATCACTATCACGACATGAATACTGAAAGAAGGAAAACTGTTCCTAAAACATCTTATAGCCTCCTGCACATAAGTGTGGTGCACAACACACCTATGCACAAGACTCTACTAGATGCGGCTTTTCAGACTTCCTAGGATACTGTTGAACCTTAGGCTTTAATACCAAGTTTTTAACGCCCCGAATCTGATACCCGAAATATTACACGGTGCTCATGACCTCGAAGGAACATAGGCTAACCCATGACTGACATCTGTAACGGAACACTAAATAATATACTGTAAATATGTGGAATATAAGTTGTAAGGCCATAAGGTTCAAAACTGAACTAATACTAAATATAAAATAATATCTGTAATGGGGTATAGCAATACCCTAAAATTAAAATAAACTGTTTGAAACATGTTGTAGTCTAAAAGCCTCTAAAACTGACTGAAAATTGTAGAGTTGATGGGACAAGTCCCCAACTAACTCTGAACTACAGAAATAATAAAGTAATAAACTAATCATGCTATCCTCGAATAATAAGGACTCACTGCTAGTCTGGCTGCTGAACGTCTGATCTACTAAGGATGCTCGGGAGCTCGTGCTTCTAAACCTATGGTATAAAACACCATAGCGTAAATGCGTTAGTACGATTGAATGTACTGGTCTGTAAGTGAGGTAATCTGAATGCAAAGAGTTCATATGCATGAACAATACTAACTAACTGTACACATGAACATGAGAATACATGCATGAATACGTAACTATAACTGAGGTCGTGATAGGACTGAGTACTAAATTCTGACTACTGAGTCTACTGACAACATGGATTTACTGATATCTGAGTTTACTAGTAACTGATAACTGAAAGACTATTTCTGACAGTCCTGATTATAATTAACTGATCTAAGTGTTATACGAATCTAGATGACTGTATCTGACAGTCCTAAAATCTGATGGAACTAGCTGAGTTTCGTACTGAGCTGAGTGACTGTGTCTGACAGTCCTGATTTCTATAGAACTGGACTGAGTTCTATTCTGAAGAATGAATCTGAAACTAAAATTGTAGGAGGTAATCATCTAATCGACATGCCCTAAATATGAACTGGTGGGGTCCAACCTGTAACCCCAGTTGGAAGGGAGTCAGTACCGTGTCATGGGTAAAGACAAGCTGTTAGTAAACCATCTCTGACAGGGAGCTCTTCCGTTAACCCCTCCTAGTAGAAAAACTCAAATGAGATGTATAGTCCCTAGACTCGTAGGGGTACATCTCTACCTACGCTGGCTACGTAGTTCTAGAACGCAAGGATTGTTTCTAAGGATCACACCTTCTACTGATTGACAGGTGAGCCCTCATCCTTGGGTTCACTCAGTGCTGAATCCTACTCCCAACTAAATAGAAACTGAACTGAACTTTTACTGGTCGTATTGTATAACTGATTTGAACTGGGTTCACTAAATTTTATTGACTGATAAAATTTCACTAATTCGATTCTCTACAATTTGGTGGGTCTAAATCTGCCAAAATGTCACATATAAATCAAGTTATCCTCGTTAAAAGGTCACTCTTGCGGAATCACACACTATAACTTGATGGATCCAAAAGCTATTAGCTTGCCTTACTCTGAGTGACTCACATGAGCATGCTTAACACATCATAAGTTATCTTATCACTAGGATACTCATTGTAAATCATGTACTCAAATATGAATCACAGGATATGAGGTTTTATACGTAGGAGAACTGATTCATTTCCTAGCTTGAAAACATACGGGGTATTACAATATCTCCCCCTGGAAACATTCGTCTTCGAATGATACTGGTTGAGATGAGATAAAAGACAACTTACACGATTATATAGCATGAATGACTGATTATGATTTCATGGCTGACATGATTGAAAATTAAGCATATCATACTATACATGCATATCTGATGCATGGGTAACTGATTTATGAATGTAGGACTGAGTGTTCCGATAAACTGAGTTTCTCAAACTGAGAATCCATATTTGATGCTTAACTGATAAGTTGAATCCATGCATATCTGATGCATGATTATATGACTGACATGATACGTGAATGCATGACTGAAAGTACTGATAAGCTGACAATGCATATCTGATGTGTGAATACATGACTGAACTGACTCACAAACATGTGGCTGAACATGCAATGGTAAAGGCACTAAGATTGAACTGAAACATGAGAACATGACTGATTCTGCTACGTGACATATGGACTGAACATCATGAACTGACAGCTGAGGTCTAACTTGAAGGTCAACTTATGAGTACCCTCTATTCTAGACTGAATTCGTTATGCAAGGAGAAATTGAAGAATCTAAGCATGAGAGCGTTAAGAAAAAGTGGGGTATCTCCCCCTTGGGACGCTATGTCCCTCTAAGAATGCTTACCTCATAGAGATACTGGGTAATGCATAGGGCATCTACGAACTAGATTATAACTAAACTTTGGGAGTCTAAAACTAATGCATGAGATGGAATGAACTTGCAACTACTAGGAGGTTCTACCTTGATATAGTTACATTCTCTGAGATTTTGGATAGCATGAATAGATGCAAGGATGAGAAAACAAGCTATACAAATCTGACTGCTCACTAGCACGACATGAATACTGAAAGAAGGAAAACTGTTTCTAAAACATCTCATAGCCTCTTGCACATAGGTGTGGTGCATTGCACACGTATGTACAAGACTCTACTAGATGCGGCTTTCAGACTTTCTAGGACTCCATTGAACCTTAGGCTCTGATACTAAGTTTGTAACACCCCGATTTTCTGAATCAGAATGCTACACGGTGCTTATTACCCCGAACAACCACAAGCTAACCCATGACTGATATCTGTACCTGTATACTGCATAATATACATAAAATACGGAAACATGAACATGAAAGGCCATAAAGTTCGAACTGAATAAAGGTTTGATAACAAAATATCTGAAAAGGTATAACAATACCAAAACAAGTCATAAATACTGAAAATAGTGAGATCTGAATATCTAATCTGACATCTAGTCTGAAAGCCTCTAACTGAACTGAATAAGGAGTTGAAGAAATATGTCTCCAACTAACTCCATCTAGCAACTGAATAGTAAATGTAGCAATAATCATATCGTCCTCGAATGAGACGGACTCACTGCAAACTCTGAACACTGGAATGTTACTGCTGATCTGGAGTTCGTGCCTCTGAACCTATGGTGTAACATAAGAGAAAGCACCATAGCGCAAATGCGTCAGTACGTCTGAATGTATTGGGTATTCGAGTGAGGTAGGCTAAATGGAAAGGGTTATATGCATGGACAATGCTAACTAATATGAACGTGAGAATACATACATGCATAAACAACTACTGAGTCTGAATGCTGACGACATGACTTTACTGTTACTAAGGTACTGAATAGATTATTGACTATTTCTGATAGTTTAAATTATGAAGAACTGGTTTGAATGACTGTGTCTAACAGTCCTGAAACTGAATACTGGTAACGTGAGCTATGACAACTGATATAGCTGATATAACTGTAATGATCGAACTAATCGATATAACCGATACTGAGCGACTGTATCTGACAGTCTAAGTTCTGATGGAACTATCTGAGTTCCTTTCTACTTGGAGTAACTAAATCTGAGATCAGTCCTATCTAGCGGGTGATCATGAGTATACTAATAATAAGGATGATTTGACTTAGTCTGAGATCAGTCCTATCAAGCGTGTGATCTTTAAATTTAATAATTCTGATACTGATTAATCATAGTTGAGATCAGTCCTAGCTAATGGGTGATCTTGAAGTCTATTTACAATGATAAGCATTGACTGTATCTAACAGTACTGAATCTGTACTACTAAGTTGAGTTGACTGTGTCTGAAAGCCCTGATTCTGTAACTGAAACTGTAGGATGTGTTCATCTAACCGACATGCCCCAAGTTAAGCTTACTGGGGTCCAATCTCTGCCCTGACTGAAAGGCTCTTAGTACCGCTCCACCAGTAAAGACATTTGTTGTGGAGTCAGTCCTAATGTAGCGGGTGACTCCTGGGATCAGTCCTATACATATAAATGTGCTAACGGGTGACCCCTGAGTATGTCAGTCATATCTAACGGGTGACATCTCGTACCTACGCTGGCAACGTAGTTCTAGAACTTAGGGATTGCTTCTAAGGATCTCAGTCCTATTCTAGCGGGTGAGCCCCCATCCCTAGGTTCGCTCGGTGCTGAATCTTACTCCCATCTGAAAGACACTGAACTGAATAACTGGGCTGAACTAAATAACTTAACTGAACTGATACTGATTAACTGAACTGATACTAGTGGTATTGTTTAGCGGAGCTAAAACTGAGTTTACTGGATTTCGATGACGGACGAAATATAATGAGTTCTGAGGTCTGATTAAGAGTACTGAAGTTACTGAGATTTACTGTGAATACTGAGGTTACTGAGCACTAAGATTACTGAGAATACTGAACTATTGAGATTACTGAGTTTTCCTGAGTCGCATGACTGACTGATTTCTATAGATCATGACTTGACTGAGAGTATCGTGAAAACATGACATGGCTCTAGGCACACAGCTATATTTTTCGGGTTCAAGTACCCCCAGGACTCAATGGAAGGAAATTGACACACATGACTGACTTGATCATAAGAGTAGAGTCAATAATCCACAATATCATAAATAAGGGATTTCATACTAAGCATGGTTCTCAACAATCTATTTCATGGAAGGGAATTCCATACAACATGTATATACTTGCATAGCTTTCAATATCATGCTCATTACATATTACAACCACAATCCATAATATCATAACTTGGGGAATTTCATGAAGTACATGGGTATTCTACATCTTGTACATGGGTGGGTTTTGCAAGTAAGCATAGCATAATTCCATAAGACTAGTTCATGAGTAATCCAACAGTGTTCACAAGACACATTATCAACATGGATGACATTGAATCATAGAGGCCTATCATGAATCCTTCACTTAGTCACAATTTAGCTATAATGCATGATTTCTAGTCTCTTAGGTATTTTATCAAACATCTTACAAGCACTCTTTAAGGCATAGGTGTATTCACAAACTTACACCACTTTAATCCACCCAAATTCATGGGTTCCAACTATATGATCACAATCTTCCTGGAGGTTCATCAAATTCCCACTCTATAACACAAACTACAAACAACAACATGAATACAACCATATCACTACAAAACATTCATGATTTTGTTATCAAAGATTGATTCTTGAACTCCACGAACGAAAGGGATCCGTGGATGAACACTACGCATACCTTAATGGCGATGAAATTATTGAAAGATTGGACCTTCAAGCTTAATTATGCAACCCTAGTAGTTTTTCTCCTTCTTGTGCTCTTGGATAATGAACTTAAGATGTTAATAGGGTTGTAATGTGATTAGAAGTTATAAATTTCGTGTGGTTAAGTATTGGGACGTGTAAGGAGTGTTAAAAGACTTAATTATCCTCAAAATAACTCAAAAACTAAGTGGTTTTTGTGGCTGAAATCATAAGTGTGCGTCGCACACCTCATCGCACATGCTAAGGTGTGCGCCGCATATGCTATCGCATAAGCTAAGGTGTTCGTCGCACATGCTATCGCACACTTGAGGGTGTGCGTCGCACAACCTGTCGCACACTTGTTCTAGTAGCCATGTGTGATTGTTTATGCGTCGCACTCCTACTTTGCAGGGCCATAACTTCTTGCTCGGGTGTCAAATTTTTATAAAATTAGAATCGTTGGAAATCCAATTCGATTGTCTACAATTTTATGGGTCTAAATCTGCCAAAATGTCACATATAAATCAAGTTATCCTCGTTCAAAGGTCACTCTAGCGGAATCACACACTAAAACTTGATGGATCCAAAAGCTATTAGTTTGCCTTACTCTGAGTGACTCACATGAGCATGCTTAACACATCATAAGCTATCTTATCGCTAGGATACTCATTGTAAATCATGTACTCAAATATGAATCACAGGATATGAGGTTTCATACGTAGGAGAACTGATTCATTTCCTAGCTTGGAAACATTCGGGTTATTACAGCTCCTCTACTACAGCATATATTGTGTTTTTAGGCTCCAATCCGATCTCATGGATTTCTAAGAAGCAAAGAGTTGTTGCTCGCTCATCCACAGAAGCTGAATATCGCGCTATTGCTTCAGCTTCAGCTGAAATTTGTTGGGTCCGTAATTTGCTTAAAGAGTATCTATTTATCTCAAGGAACCACCAGTTATCTACTGTGACAATCTTAGCGCGACATATGTGTGTGCTAAACCAATTTTTCATTCCAAAATGAAGCACTTTGAGATTGACCGTCATTTTGTTCAGAATCTCTGCCAACAAGGCTTGCTACGTGTTTCTCATGTCTCATCCCAAGACCAACTAACTGATCTTCTGACCATGCCGCTTCCAAAAGCTCAATTCGAAGCACTAAGGTCCAAGATTGGTATATCGGACCAATCTACCATCTTGTGGGGGCATATTAGCAATATCTCTTGATTGATACTAGGATATCTCATGATTGATCTTTCATATCTCAATATCTGATCAGCGATTTAGTTTTTATTTAGGAGAAGATTATAATTCTTTATTAGTTGATTCTTTACTTATTTGGTTAGTGCTCTCTTGTATATATACACATACATCAATAAAATTAATATACTTCTCTCCAACAGTAAAATTCATACTGTACACAAAGTTTATCCTTAGCTTATAAATGAAGAGAGGTTGTTCCCCTTCACTCTCGTCGGCTGAAATCAAATATCTCAAAATGGGTTTATAAAGGAAACACATAAGTCGAAAATGTCATATCAAAGATAAAAGGAAAAAAACAGAATGTACGACAGCCAAAGAATGGAAACAAAAAGTAGCTAGTAATGAATATTGAATTTTTGGGGTATTTATTGGTGTTTCAAAATAAGTGAATCATTGAATTTTTTTTTAAATTTACCTTTATGATTTTACAACCAATTAATTTTTGAAAAGGTATTACAAGGTTAGTTTTTTCTTTATTGGGAATAAAAATGAAAAGTTATGTTAAATTTATGTCTTTAATAATTTTCCTTAATCTGTGGATCAAAATTTAACAATTCATTTATTATGAAACGGAGGGAGTACTGTACTAATTAAAAAAGGGCACGCTCAGCAGTATAGTAATCTTCACGTCAATCCTTAATCTTCATATTCCTTTTATTTTTAAAATTATATCCTTGATAAGTTATAAATACAATAGTATTTCTTCAATCTAAAACGACTTATTTATGTTTTCGATTTCACGATAACCAACCTCTCACGCCACCGATCGGTGATTGAAGTACATTTAGAGGCAGAGGCGGAGCCAGCTCCGCCCTCTTTAGGGGTTCGATTCGAACTCCTTTCGACGAAAAAATATACTATTTATACATGATTAGAATTATTTTTTATTTGATTATAGTAGATGTCGAACCCTCTTCGATTTAAATTTTTTTGAATATTAACCATCCCTTATTAAAAATCTTGACTCCGTCTTTATTTAGAAGAGAGTGTACTGTGTGGGTGGGTCTGTCAAGTACTGGCAAAAAATATATGAATTCGAAAGAGGTTGGTCAAAATAAATGAGTGAGAGAGTTGACCATTGGACTATATGGAGTGCAGATGAGTGTACTTGGGGAGGGTGGCCTCTGTAGCATTTGTCTCCCCCTTATAATGGGTTGATGGTACAACACAATCTCCAATAGGGCCACTTTCAGGATCCTTAGTAGGGTGCTCAGTTACACCTATGCGTACCTTCACATTGCTCATCAACCGATACATTCGTTCGTTTTCAACTAGACTAAGGTGAAATTTATAACTAGGTTTTCAACTTTTCAATTTACATTCAATATTTTTATTAGTAATATATAACGATAATAATATATTCAATATAAGTCCAACGGATAACACAGTTGATTTGGAGGATGGTTACTCACATAGATGAATCGGAATTAATTCTCCCTCAATGCTTTCTGAGTCAAGTCTATACGGTGGATTTATTCAGTGCACACAAAGTGTTCACTCGAGGGACATGAATTGTGGCAGAAGTTGTAGTGACCGCAGATTATCCTAGAGTTAAAAAAATAACATATTGAATATTATCTTACAAAACGAAAGTTGGGAGGATAAATTATACTATATGGATCCTATCCTTGAATCAATTATGGAGAGATTATTTCTGATAACCCTCAACTTAAACTTAAAGGAAAGAAATAATTCGAAATAAAATAATAAAGTTACAAAAATAAATGATAATAACAAAACGCAACAACCTTAGGAAACACTACCAAAATCAAATCAGACTGTCTTTTTGACTTGGTCTTGTTTATCATATACAATGAACACCTTCAAGTATGGTATGACGAAAATTTGCCCGTTTTATATTGTTGTTAAATGTAAAATAGGCATTTGGGCATGAATTCTAGTTTTTTATTTTATTTAAAATTTGTGTAATTTGTGTCAAATTTAAAATAGTGGTTGATTACAATTTTCGTAGAAACGAAAAGAGAACATTTAATTTTGAATTTATAATTAAAAATGGAGTTGGATAATAGATTTGGTATATTTATTTTTTTTCAAGTCTAGAATTTAAGTCCAGGTTGAATTAGAAATTATAACCGAATACGGATCATATAATTAAGTAAAAGATTATTTCTGGAATGGTGAATAATTCTTGTGATCATATGACTCTCAAGGACTTGTTTGAATATGATTTCAAATCATTGCTTTTAAATCAGGTTTATTTAAAACTGAATTCTATATTGTCATGTAATTTAAATTTCTTAAATAGTAACTCTATTTTTCTTTTCCTTATAAACGTGAAAACATTACAATTTTGTCAAAACTAAAAAAATTTGTATTGAAAAACTAATGCATACATTATGTTAACGTATGTTACCAGTACCTTGTTTGGTATATATTTCACCATATGTTTGCATTAATTATATATTCTATTGTGTATTACTAATACCTCAAAATTTATGTCATTAGCAATGCAATGGATTCAACGATGCATCAACATGATTAAAGACGCTATTATCTCTCATAAAAAATTTCGCATCCTTTCCAACAAATATATGGAGGGTATTTCTGAAAAAAAGAAAAAAAAATATAATTCATGTTATTTTTTAAAACATCAAATCACGCACTGCATAAGAAAAATATAAATATAACTAATGTAAATTTGTCACACCCCTTTTTCGACTCCAAAAATTAATAAGTATTTTAAGGTTTGAAAGAGTTTTTTATTAAAGTGACAAAATGAAGATTGGTTCCGAAAAAAGATTATTTTTACATTCAAAATCAGAGTCGCCACTTGGCATAATCTGGTGTGCCAAGTCACCATTGAAAAATCCTTTTCGAAACCATTTGACTCTTTAAACCGGTTTACGAACAGAGATTCCGGCTAAGGAATTCTGTTGACCGAGGGGAAGGTGTTAGGCACCCCTCGATCCCGTGGTTCGACCACGGTCACCTGGTGGAGCGTATCGACTAATTTGATATTACAAATGTACAAACCACATAAACACGCAAAACAAGCAAACAAATAAATCACACAAAATTCAAAACAAACAAAAATAATGTTCAGTCCAAATTATACAATCCAAAATAAAAGAGGTGCTGAAATATAAAACCTATTCTATTCTAAACTAATCCTAAACTAAACTCCACCCGACGTTCCGGGCCTTGATCACGAGCCTCCTTTGCGTACATGCTACTTCAGGGCATTCCCCGGATAAATCAATACAAATCCTTCGGGGCATTCCCCGGCCAAATGAGTACAATTTAAACTTTTCGTGCAATAAAGTAGAAAGTACCATTCACGCACATATTCAAACACTCCAACAACTCGTTATTCCTAAATTTGCCTACCAAGCCTACGTTTGCCTACCAAGTTCGACGTATCACAATTCTATCATGTTAAAAATTATCAATACATCAAAATTAATCAATATTCATTTTCCTCCATTTTTAATCCCACCTTAATTCATTTTTAACCACGTGATTAACCCATTTCAATACACAATCCACCAATCGAGAATAACGAAAATTCATCAATCATGCTTAGCACATCACACACCCAAATGTCACCAATAGTTCACATCAACAAACAAACCACAGTATCGAATCACACGCAATCATAATCACAATCACATAAGAATTAAATAAAAGAGAAGAAAGAATTGGACCTTAAATTTGAAGCTTTCAAACTCAATGTTATTCGAATAAAGAGAGTTCGCACCCGGAAACCTCGAGCCGAACCTTAACACCAACAATCCAACTCGACAAATAAAGATCCGTTCACCGTCACTTTTCACGCCGGGTACTGTTCACCGGTTACTGTTCACGGTTACTGTTCACGGTTACTGTTCACCGGTTTTTTTTTTTTTTTTTTTTGTGAGGAAGATTATTTTGTCATTGTTGTTATTGTGGAGAAGATGATGATCAAAGCATTCTCTTTCTTTTCCTCTTAGAATTTTTCTTTTATAATGGGCATGGATTTGTTATGATGTGGGAATTTTGGTGGGTCCCCCATATATTCTTTCTTTGTGGACAAGAAAAAGGAGGGGGGGATCATATGGGTAGTTAGGGTAGGTGGAAGTTTTTGATTGGGTAGGTTGTTAGGATAAGATAAATTAGTTAGGGGTATTTTTTTTGTTTATTTTTGTATTTTTGTATTTTGTGGAGGGATAATTACACGGGGTAGGGTACACGGTAGGATAACATAAAATGGGTAAAGTGAATAAAAATGGAACTTCAAGAGGACGAAATCACGTGTCTACATCATGCCCCCTTTGACTGTAAACACGCAGTGTTTTCAGACAAAGAAGTAGACAACGAGATAGAATTTTGTCCCGACCATTATTCAAAAGAAGAAACAGAAGAAAGAAGGACTATCGGGTTTTGAATTTGGACAGCCTACCCAACCAAGTTACGAGAGGATCGAGTGACAAGCATCTCAACTTTTGGACGGCGGTGAACTATACCGAGCTGGAGAGTCAAGTGAGGTTCCATCGAGGTTCCGGTCCGCGGCTCTGTTATTACATCAAAAATAAAGATTAAAAGCTAAAACATAGAGGAAATTACAAAAATCCTATCTAAACAGCTTTTGTTGGTTCTTGACTCGACTTTCATCACCCTATTCTCCAGGCGGGCTCCTGACTTGCAATTTCTTTTCCCTTGTTGCTTGGCTTTCAATTGCTTCACTTTGTTGCTTGACTCTTTTGTTTCTTCACCTTATTCTCCAGGCGGGCTCCTGACTTGCTATTTCATCACTTTGTTGCTTGACTTTTCATTTTCTTCACTCTGTTCTCCCGGTGGGATCCGAACTTGCTATTTCATCACCCTGTTCTTCAGGCGGGTTCCTGCCTTGCTATTTCATCACCCTGTTCTTCAGGCGGGCTCCTGCCTTGCTATTTCATCACCCTGTTCTTCAGGCGGGCTCCTGCCTTGCTATTTCATCACCCTGTTCTTCAAGCGGGTTCCTGCCTTGCTATTTCATCACCCTGTTCTTCAGGCGGGCTCCTGAAACTCAAAATTAAAACTAGAACAAAAATTATCCCAAACAAGAATTATAAATAATTAGTATTTCATTTTTTGAAAGCATTGTCCCATTTTCCAGGAGGGTCCTGACCAGAAGGTGAAATCCCATTTTTCAGGAGTGTCCTGAGCAGAAAATAAAAATATCTAAACAAAAACTAAAGTCCCATTTTTCAGGAGGGTCCTGAACTGAAAGTAAAATCCCATTCTTCAGGAGGGTCCTGAACAGAAAGTAAAGTCTCATTTTTCAGGAGGGTCCTGAACATAAAGTAAAATCTCATTTTTCAAGAGGGTCTTGAACAGAAAGTAAAATCCCATTTTTCAGGAGGGTCCTGAACAGAAAGTAAAGTCCCATTTTTCAGGAGGGTCCTGAACAGAAAGTAAAATCCCATTTTTCAGGAGGGTCCAGAACAGAAAGTAAAGTCCCATTTTTCAGGAGGGTCCTGAACAGAAAGTAAAGTCCCATTTTTTAGGAGGGTCCTGAGTAGAAAGTAAAATCCCATTTTTCAGGAGGGTCCTGAACAGAAAGTAAAATCCCATTTTTCAGGAGGGTCCTGAACATAAAGTAAAATCCCATTTTTCAGGAGGGTCCTGAACAGAAAGTAAAATCCCATTTTTCAGGAGGGTCCTGAATATAAAGTAAAATCCTATGGATGTGCATTTCCAATGGTAGCTGAATCAAGTGAAACAAATTTGCCCCTGTTTCAATCGAAGAAAAATTTGTCAGTTAAAAACTTAGTGGTGGCTTGCAGATCTTGGCTTTTCAGGTATCTGCCCAGCACTCGTTCCTTTCATCTTTGTTCCAAATTGCTAACACTTATCGTGTCTTGCCGCATCATTGACCTGGATCCAGATTGAGTGAAATAAGTTCTGACTCAAACAATGGGTTTCCATTTTTACCATGCCCCTGAGGTGCACTCTTTTCCCAAATCTGAAATGCTTCTACGAATCCAATAGCCTGTCGGTTGATAGACTTCGTTTGCTTCGTGTTGAATTACGATCATATTTCTTTTCTGTGTTGTTCCTTGGCTTTTCCTCATATAATTGGAAAGACTGGTAGTAAATTTTGAAATCCTTTCTTGCTTGTTTTGACACAGACTTGACTTAAAATGTAAAGAAATGATGGTGACTTTTATTTTGATAAATGACATAAAAAAAAACAAAAAGCATGAATATGTAAATGAAAGAAAGAGGGAAATGTCCCATATTCAAGAAGAAAACTTATCTGAATACGACAACTAACTCCAACGAGTATGACATGCATTTAGGATTGAGCTGCCTGATCTTCCTATCCAAAACTCCCCATTTGTTGTCGAGTTTGTGCCTTTGCCGTTGAGCCGCTTCTTCAAATCTATTGGACTCATACATCACATTCGACTGACGACATCTAAAAAGACATTCGCCAACAAATCTCTTTCTTTTCACTTTTCACTTTTCTCTTGAACTCTCCCTCGCCTTACGGTGCCCGTGAGGGTTTTCACCAATAAGACTCTCTCATTTTTGTATTTCTCTCAACTCACCATCGCCTTATGGTGCCTGCAAAGGTTTTCACCAATAAGACTCTCTCATTTTCATTTTCTCACAACTCACCATCGCCTTATGGTGCCTGCAAAGGTTTTCACCAATAAGACTCTCTCATTTTTGTATTTCTTTCATGATTTCTTATGCTGAGGGAGATAAGCGGTACTTCGCAATGTATCGTCATATCCATTTCATGCTTAGCCTTAACACTATCAAAAATTGATCTGAAGGACTTTCTTTGGTTGTAACTTGGCTTTTGGTCAAGGTTAGAAAAGATGGTAAGAGGCTCAAACGATACTTGAAGTGGGGGTGGGACTTACAACTTTTGGAATCGACTCAAACAATGCATTAACTCATGCCCCAGTCTTGTTGACTGGTGAATCTTAAATATTATTTTGTTGGACCGAGCCCGATATAGGGCAGCCTACGTATCTCACTCCCGAGAGAAGAGAATCAGGTCGCACGTAGTTCCATCTGCTTGTCCTTTGCTTTGCTTTGATTTTTTTTTTTTTTTTTTTTTCGAACTCTTTCTTTTATTCTTATTTTCTTGACATTTGTCTTTGACTCTATTTTGATTCCAAAAGAGGGATATGAAAGAAAAATAAATGAGGCTCAAACGGGTAAATAAAGGATGACACAATGTTTGGATAGAAGAATAAAATGCCTTCATCATATCAATCTTCAAAAATGCAAGTACTAAACATGCAATAAAATCAAACAAAGGACCAAATATCATACATAGTATCTTTTGACCGCATCAGCATTGATAGCCATTTATGCCATTTTGCCTTCAATATCTGTCAAATATAAGGCTCCATTGGGTAACACTTTCTTCACAACGAAGGGACCTTGCCAGTTAGGGGAGAACTTTCCCTTCGCTTCAACCTGGTGAGGAAGGATACGTCTTAATACCAACTGACCAACTTCAAAATTCCTGGGACGGACCTTTTTGTTATACGCACGAGCCATCCTCCTTTGATACAACTGGCCATGACACACGGACGTTAGCCTTTTTTCCTCGATCAAACTCAAATGTTCCAGTCGGGATTTTACCCATTCGTCGTCATCGATCTCTGCTTCTACAATGACCCGAAGAGAAGGAATTTCAACTTCTGCAGGGATGACTGCTTCTGTCCCATACACTAATAAATATGGAGTTGCCCCTGTTGAAGTGCGAACAGTGGTGCGACAACCTAGCAATGCAAACGGCAACTTTTCATGCCACTGTCTAGAACCTTGTACCATTTTTCGCAGTATCTTTTTTATATTTTTATTGGCGGCTTCTACAGCACCATTGGCCTTTGGGTGATATGGAGTAGAATTTCGATGTGCGATCTTAAACTGTTGACACACTTCTTGCATCAAATGACTATTGAGATTGGCAGCATTGTCTGTAATAATCATCTTAGGGATTCCAAATCTACAAATGATACTGGCATGAACAAAATCTACCACAACCTTCTTTGTCACCGACTTGAAAGTTACTGCTTCCACCCACTTTGTGAAGTAGTCAATGGCTACCAAAATGAATCTATGTCCATTTGATGCCTTCGGCTCAATTGGTCCAATCACATCCATTCCCCAAGCTACGAACGGCCATGGAGCGGCCATTGCATGCAACTCAACAAGAGGAGAACTTATCAGATCGCCGTGCACCTGACATTGATGACACTTTCGAACAAACTGAATAGAGTTCCTCTCCATAGTAAGCCAGTAATAACCTGCTCGAAGAATCTTCTTTGACAAGACGTGACCATTCATATGCGACCCGCATACTCCAGAGTGTATTTCAACCATGATTGCCGAGGCTTCTTTTGCATCTACACACCTTAGAAGTCCCAAATCTGGGGTCCTCTTATACAAGATTCCCCCGCTCGAGAAAAATCCACTAGCCAAACGCCTAAGAGTCCTCTTTTGATCGTTGGTGGCATATGTTGGGTATTCTCCTGATTGAATGTACCGCTTGATATCCAAGAACCAAGGTTCTCCATCGAGCTCTTCTTCAACCACATTGCAGTAAGCATGCTGATCACGACTCTGTACATGCACTGGATCGATGTAGGCTTTGTCAGGATGTTGGAGCATTGAAGACAAAGTGGCCAAAGCATCAGCAATTTCATTACGAATCCTTGGAATGTGCCTAAATTTTACTAACACAAATCGTCGGCATAACTCCTGCAAGCATTGTCGATACGGGATGAGCTTCAAATCTCGCGTCTCCCAATCGCCTTGAATTTGATGGACGAGTAAATCCGAATCTCCCATCACTAATAATTCTTGGACTCCCATATCAACAGCTAACCTCAAACCAAGGATGCAGGCTTCATACTCTGCCATATTGTTAGTACAGTAGAATCGAAGTTGCGCTATTACCGGGAAATGTTGTCCCGATTCAGAGACAAGAACCGCACCTATTCCGACTCCTTTCATATTGATAGCTCCATCGAAGAATAACCTCCAACCTGGATCAATATCTATAACAACTTCATCGACACACGACACTTCTTCGTCAGGAAAATATGTCTTTAATGGCTCGTACTCTTCATCGATGGGATTCTCAGCAAGATGATCTGCCAAGGCTTGGGCTTTCATGGCGGTTCGAGTCACATATACGATGTCGAACTCGGTAAGCAAAATTTGCCACTTTGCCAATCGACCTGTCGGCATAGGCTTCTGAAAGATATACTTCAAAGGATCCATGTGGGAGATGAGATAAGTAGTATAGGATGAGAGATAGTGCTTCAACTTCTATGCTATCCAAGTTAGGGCACAACATGTCCTTTCAAGAAGAGTATACCTGGCCTCATAAGTGGTGAACTTCTTGCTAAGATAGTAAATAGCCTGCGCTTTTTTGCCTGTGACATCAAGTTGCCCCAGGACACACCCGAAAGAATTGTCCATGACTGACAAGTATAAGATCAAAGGCCTACCAGGCTCCGGGGGTACCAACACGGGCGGATTTGACAAATATCTTTTGATTCGATCAAACGCTTCCTGACATTCTTCAGTCCATTTTACCACAGCACTCTTTTTCAGCAACTTGAATATGGGCTCACAAGTGGTTGTGAGTTGAGCAATAAACCTGATAATGTAGTTCAGTCTACCAAGCAAACTCATTACCTCCGTTTTATTCTTGGGCGGGGGAAAATCCTGAATGGCTTTGATTTTCGAGGGATCTAATTCAATTCCCCGACGGCTGACTACAAACCCCAACAGCTTTCCAGATGGAACTCCAAATACACATTTTGCCGGGTTGAGTTTGAGGTTATACCTGCGAAGTCTTTCAAAGAACTTTCTCAAGTCTTTTACATGGTCGGCCTGACTTTTTGACTTAATAATCACATCATCCACGTAAACCTCAATCTCCTTATGCATCATGTCATGAAACATAGTGGTCATGGCTCTCATGTATGTTGCTCCAGCATTCTTCAAACCGAACGGCATCACCTGATAACAATAAGTTCCCCATGGTGTGATAAAAGATGTCTTCTCCGCGTCTTCATCATCCATAATGATCTGGTGATATCCGGCATAGCAATCCACAAAAGAGGCAACCTCGTGTTTAGCACAGTTGTCTAGCAAAATATGGATGTTGGGCAGTGAAAAATCATCTTTTGGACTTGCCCTGTTCAAATCGCGGTAATCAACACACACTCGAATTTTGCCATCTTTCTTTGGTATGGGAACAACATTGGATAACCACATGGGATAACGAGCCACTCGAATTACTTTGGCTTCAAGTTGTTTCATGATTTCCTCTTTGATTTTAATACTTACATCTGTTTTAAACTTCCTCAACTTCTGTTTGACAGGAGGGAATGCGGGATCCGTTGGCAATTTGTGAGACACTAATTCAGTGCTTAAACCAGGCATATCATCATAAGACCATGCAAAAACATCCTTATAATCCATTAACGTTTGAATCATTTCATCCTTTAGCTGGGGCAAAACATGTACACTGATTTTAGTTTCCCTAACATCTTCTTGATCCCCTAGATTTATTGGCTTAGTCTCATTCAAATTAGGATTCGGTTTGTCTTCAAATTGTTCCAACCCTTTGCTTATTTCTTCTAATGCTTCTTTTTCATCATATTCCTCATCCTGCTCCATTACATCTGGATTATTTTGGATTTTAAGACCAGGCTGAAAATTCCGCATGCATGTCATGTCATTAGAATCAGCATAAAGAGAACTGTGTAAAAAGAAAAAAAAACTATATTAGACACAAAACAAAAGGGACATTGCATTTCATTAAATAAAAGATAGAAGGGTTTAAACACAGACACCAATATAACATAAACAAACTAAAATCCGAATTACAACCCTGAAATAACTCGGATAAACAGAAAGGAAAACAAAATAAACTACCAAAACTCCCTCCTGACGGAGAGAGGAGTGACTTCCCAATTATTGAGCCGGACAGCTGGACCTATGAATTGCACATCTGCCATACTGGTACCTTCTCCTGCTTCAACCATATCAACTTCAATAAAAAAGTTCTGGAGGTCACCCACCAATTCAACTTCAGATCCCACATGCTTCGCGACATCGCTCTTAACGAATGACTCACTGAGTAGTGGCATTGGGCGAGGGAGTGACCATATTTCCTTCTTCCTTCCCCTGATTTTCTTCAGATCTTCAGCTGTAGGCTCAAATCCCAGACCAAACGTGCCCACGTTCGGACTCGGACATATGGGATGAACTATACCATGCAGAGATGCTCCCACACCTTTTCCTGGTTCAAATCCGTATTTCCAAAGTTCACTCACCATCATGATAGATGCAGAAGACAATTGCGGTCCCGGTATAGCTTGCCACTCAGGGATACGACTCACTGGCACTGTATCAAAAATTTGATAGACGAATGCCTCCTCTACGTTATTTGCTTCAATAAAGGACAAGGGAGAATCTTCGTAGGCTGATAAATCTCCTTCACCATGAATAACTACTTCTTGCCTGTCATGCTCAAACTTAATCATTTGGTGCAGCGTGGATGCAACCGCCTTGGCCTTGTGGATCCAGGGCCTTCCCAACAATAGATTGTAAGAGGATTCTACGTTCAATACCTGAAACTCTATGGCAAACTCAACAGGCCCTATGGTCAACATTAGTTCTATTTCGCCAATGGAATTCGACTTTGCACCATCGAAAGCCCTAACACATACATTGTTGGGCTTGATCCTATCAGCACCAACATTCAGCTTTTGCAAAGTAGAAATAGGGCAAATATTTGCACCTGAACCTCCATCAATCATAACATGAGTGACGTAGAAATCCTCACACTTCACTGTAATGTAAATACCCCGATTATGCCCTGTACCTTCAACAGGCAATTTATCATCAGAAAAGCTGATCCGATTGACCTCCAAGATTTTTCCCACCATTTTCTCAACCTGGTTGATTGTAATCTCCCTTGGAACATATGCTTCATTCAATACCTTCAGCAAAACATCACGATGCTCCTCGGAGTGCAACATCAAAGATAAAAGGGAAATTTGAGCAGGGGTTTTCTTCAGCTGGTATAATACTGAATACTCTGGCAATTTCATCTTTTTCAAAAAATCTTCGGCTTCCTCCTCAGTGATAGGCTTTTTGATAGACCACGGTTCACTCACCGTTGGCTTAGACTTTCTTAAGCTTTCAGGCACGAAGCATCTTCCTGACCTGGTCAAACCTCCTACCTCATCTACATCTTCCACAACTTCTTTCCCGTGATAGGTCATCACAGTCCGCCCATAATTCCAGGGAATCCTTTTCATATCAACTATCGGAGGTTGGGTCACCGGTTTGAGGACAATAGGCGGTGCCAGTGCTCCTTTCACCGTCAAGATAGGCTGACTCAAAGCTCCCACCACTGCCAACTTAGGTTTATCCTGACTCGAATCACCATACCTTCTGGCGCCTTGTACTGTGATCAGGGGCTTCTTTGTGCTTTCTCGGGATTTATCCTCCCTCATTCCTTCCTGGCTCAATGATATTGCTTTCAAAAACTCCGCTACATTCACCGATTTCTCCTCAGCTGTGTGTATCTTGACAATAGGCTTATAACCCCTCGAAGACTCTTTCCCATCATATATCAATTCTAACATATTGGCTTCAGCATGGGTTGACAACGGATTCTGGTTAATGTTTGGACCCTCCGGGGCTTGGACCAACATCTGATTTGTGTCAATCAAGTCTTGGACAGCTCTCTTTAAATGCCAGTATTTCTCAATATCATGGCCTGGCATATCAGAACAGTACGCACACCTTAAAGAATAATCGAGATTCCTTGGTGGTGGATTTGAAAGCCTTCCTTGAATTGGGCTTAAAACCTTCAACTTTCTCAACCTATCAAACAAGCTAGCATATGACTCCCCAAGAGGTGTGAATTGATTTTTGACCGTTTTCTCCTGCTTATACTCGGGCCTAGGCTGAAAACTGGGTCTGGAGGGGTTTTGGTAATTTGGTGGAGCGAATGGGCGATTTTGTGAAGTTTGCGCGCGCCACTGCGGGTAAGAAGGGGTTTGGGCATATGGTTGCGTACTATATACTGGGTAAGGGGGTGGTGGAATGGAATATAAAGGATTTTGTGGAGGGTAGTAATGGTGGGGAGGAATATATGGAGCTTGGGCGTAGACTTGGGCTTGGGATTGGGGATAGGGGCGAGGTGGCCTTTTAGGATAAGTATGGGTTCCGGCTACGACAGTCGCAACATCCTCTTTCTTCGTTTTTCCTCCAAATGCGCCAGATCCACCTTGAATCGCTTGTGTGGTAGCTTTTAATGCAGCAAAACTCACTATTCGACCGGTCTTAATCCCGTCCTCTATCATCTCCCCCATTTTGAGGACTTCCATAAAAGACTTTCCCATTGCCGGAAGTAAATGTTGAAAATAGGTCTCATCCTGCGCCTGAATGAAAACTTCTACCAACTTACTTTCCTTCATTAGAGGCTTTACCCTAGCGGCCTGTTCACGCCACCTTATAGCGTATTCCCTAAAACCTTCAGTGCTCTTTTTCTTCATGTTGACCAAAGATTTTTCGTCCGGAATTAAATCGATGTTGTACTGAAAATGTTGAACAAATTCAGAAGCCAAATCATCCCAACTGTTCCATTTATCGATATCCCAATCGATGAACCATTCTGAAGCCAGATCTGAAAGACTCTCGCCAAAGAAGGCCATGAGTAGTTCTTCCTTTCCTCCTGCAGCCCTCAACTGGTTGCAATAACGTCTCAAGTGTGCAACAGGATCACCGTGTCTGCGTACTTCTCGAACTTAGGCATCTTAAAACCGGGAGGCAGGTTGATGTCTGGGAACATGCACAGGTCTTTATAGGAAACACTTCTATAATCTCCGATTCCTTGCAAATTCCTCATAGCTTGTTCCAAACTTTTCAACTTCCGCGCTATGACTTCCTGTTCCTCTGTTGCGACAGGTTTCTCCGTATCAAATGGAAATGCAAGCGGCTGAGTGTACCCATACGGTTCATTCAATTGCAAAGTAGGCTCCGTAGCATAATACTGACCATCTGAAACCTTCAGTACTGGCTCACTGGAAGACCGAGGAAGCCTCATTGTGGGACGCACAGCATATATGAGAGTTTCTTGTGGTGGCGGGGCCACGAATACCGGTGTGATCGGTGGCGCTGGCTGAGCAGCTGGTCTTGATTGGGGAGCTGCCAAGGGCACACCAGAATTGCCAGGATAATAATGTCGCGGAGTGAATCTTGGCGCGTGCTCAGGTGACTCAGTAGGAGCAGAGAATTGTGCCTGAGAGAGCGGTGGGCAATTAGAGATATTCCCAAGACCTTCAGGGAACGGAGGAGGAGGCATTCCGCTGGCCCATGCCCGGTGCAAATCTGTCAATTGTTGCCTAAGCCTTACTACCTCATCATTGTGTTCTGAACTTTCTTCCCTGTGATCCTGATCCGGGTCAATGAGCGAATTCTAATTCTCCCTGCTACCCATGGCGAGCTTTGCTTTGGATCTAGTGAAGTATGGGTGACTAGCCAGAGTGCTGCAAACCTACCACTGTTATCTGAAAGAACATGCTCATCAAAGACGACATCCGTTAGGATTAGGGTATACCAAAAGCATGGGAATCACATTGGTAAAATGGTCCTAAATTCATGTTCATTTCTACCAGCTTGTGAGGGTAGCGAGGTCATTTTAACATCATCCCGATTTTTATCTACACTTTTTTTTTTTTCGTATCCATCTCTATTCTTTCCACTTCTCTCGTTATCTACCATTATTTTATTATTCTTCATGGCTTTTTTTTCTTTAAAAGAGGAAAAATAATGAAAAACAACGAAACAAAATGATTAGATCGAACCCAAAAGTAGGTTGCCTACGTATCATGTTGTACATGAATCAGATCTTGCGTAGTTCGGGCAGTTTTGCCAAAATGGCCAATTAAACTCTTTTTCTTTCTTGAAACAAAGTGTCAAAAGAATTGATGAAAATCTTTCTTCTTCTTTTTTTTTTTTTTTTTTCTTTTTTTAGGGGTAAATCTCTATACAAAAATGAAACCTATGATTACCAAAGAAGAATCTTTTTGGGTTTTCAATTTAGAATTTCATAGGAAAAATGAAACTTGAAACTATTAAAAAAAAAATCTTTTTGTAGTTTTCTTTTAGAGATGTATATGAAACACCTACTCTAAGTGAAGAGTGAAGAAAATCTTTTTGAATTTTCAGATTCCTGTACAACATGAAATCTATGATTACCGAAGAAAATATTTTTGGATTTTCGATTTTAAATTTCATACGAAAATGAAACTTGAACCTATTAAAGGAAAATATATTTTTTTTTCTTTCTTTTAAAGATGTACATGAGACACCTACTCTAAATGAAGAGTGAAGATTTTTTTTTTTTGAATTTTTGAAATAAGATCCCCGAACCCATAATAGGTTGCCTACGTATCTCACTCCCGAGAGAGGAGAATCAGGTGTGCGTAGTTCGTCCAGATTGGACATTTAACGATTAACTAATAAATTGACCCTAACTTAAGAGACAACAAAAAACAAACGAGTGAAAACATTTTGGATTTTCAACTAGACATTTCAACTAAGACTGACACCACCAATTATAAAAAAAATCTTTTTGGTATTTTGTTTTTGACAGATAAGTAGACAAAGCAAATAAAACCCTCTTTTTTTTTCATTCAATTTTTTTTTTGAACTTACGGTACTTTGAGAAGATAAATGCAAAAACGTAAAAAAAATCTTTTTGAGTTTTGGGATCGTGAAGAACAAAAGCCATAAAGAACTCTAAAATAAACTTCGACACTCCTTTTGATTCATTCTTTTCGACTCACTTTTTTTTTCTTTTTCTTTTTTTTTTCACACTTTACTTCTAACACATGTTTTCCCCAAATCGGTCCGTCAAATGACCACGTTACCCTCAAATATGCAACAGTTAGCACGTAGGGATGCTTTAAAGGCGAGTCTCCTACAAAGGACCGTGTAGGCCCCGCTAGGTCTCAATAAGATGCACATAAGAATGACCTAAAGGCTGACCTACGTTGTGGTTTACTAACAAGGCCGTTCGGGGGAGCATATGGTCGATAGTGGCTGCTTTGCTTTCCACCTACTCCATACATCCAACGGCTCCCCCCCTAAAATAAAGGTGACTCAACTAGATTTCATGCGCACGACGTGCGCTCCGAGACTTGTTGCAGAAAGAAGGCCGGGGGGATGGACTCATGATGACAGATATAAAGCGGTAACACATAGGATAAATACTATAAACAAAGAGCACGGAAACGCACAAAAGAGAAAATAATAACAAAACAATAATCACAAACAATGCTTATACACTCGTAATGCCAAACAAAGCCGATACGACTCAAAAAATAAGCTCGAATTCTGAAATTTCCCCAGCAGAGTCGCCAGAGCTGTCACACCCCTTTTTCGACTCCAAAAATTAATAAGTATTTTAAGGTTTGAAAGGGTTTTTTATTAAAGTGACAAAATGAAGATTGGTTCCGAAAAAAGATTATTTTTACATTCAAAATCAGAGTCGCCACTTGGCATAATCTGGTGTGCCAAGTCACCATTGAAAAATCCTTTTCGAAACCATTTGACTCTTTAAACCGGTTTACGAACAGAGATTCCGGCTAAGGAATTCTGTTGACCGAGGGGAAGGTGTTAGGCACCCCTCGATCCCGTGGTTCGACCACGGTCGCCTGGTGGAGCGTATCGGCTAATTTGATATTACAAATGTACAAACCACATAAACACGCAAAACAAGCAAACAAATAAATCACACAAAATTCAAAACAAACAAAAATAATGTTCAGTCCAAATTATACAATCCAAAATAAAAGAGGTGCTGAAATATAAAACCTATTCTATTCTAAACTAATCCTAAACTAAACTCCACCCGACGTTCCGGGCCTTGATCACGAGCCTCCTTTGCGTACATGCTACTTCAGGGCATTCCCCGGATAAATCAATACAAATCCTTCGGGGCATTCCCCGGCCAAATGAGTACAATTTAAACTTTTCGTGCAATAAAGTAGAAAGTACCATTCACGCACATATTCAAACACTCCAACAACTCGTTATTCCTAAATTTGCCTATCAAGCCTACGTTTGCCTACCAAGTTCGACGTATCACAATTCTATCATGTTAAAAATTATCAATACATCAAAATTAATCAATATTCATTTTCCTCCATTTTTAATCCCCACCTTAATTCATTTTTAACCACGTGATTAACCCATTTCAATACACAATCCACCAATCGAGAATAACGAAAATTCATCAATCATGCTTAGCACATCACACACCCAAATGTCACCAATAGTTCACATCAACAAACAAACCACAGTATCGAATCACACGCAATCATAATCACAATCACATAAGAATTAAATAAAAGAGAAGAAAGAATTGGACCTTAAATTTGAAGCTTTCAAACTCAATGTTATTCGAATAAAGAGAGTTCGCACCCGGAAACCTCGAGCCGAACCTTAACACCAACAATCCAACTCGACAAATAAAGATCCGTTCACCGTCACTTTTCACGCCGGTTACTGTTCACCGGTTACTGTTCACGGTTACTGTTCACCGGTGCCTTTTTTTTTTTTTTTTTGTGAGGAAGATTATTTTGTCATTGTTGTTATTGTGGAGAAGATGATGATCAAAGCATTCTCTTTCTTTTCCTCTTAGAATTTTTCTTTTATAATGGGCATAGATTTGTTATGATGTGGGAATTTTGGTGGGTCCCCCATATATTCTTTCTTTGTGGACAAGAAAAAGGAGGGGGGATCATATGGGTAGTTAGGGTAGGTGGAAGTTTTTGATTGGGTAGGTTGTTAGGATAAGATAAATTAGTTAGAGGTATTTTTTTTTGTTTATTTTTGTATTTTTGTATTTTGTGGAGGGATAATTACACGGGGTAGGGTACACGGTAGGATAACATAAAATGGGTAAAGTGAATAAAAATGGAACTTCAAGAGGACGAAATCACGTGTCTACAAAATTAAATATAGCTAATACAAATATTACTGATGCATTATATTTTGCATTATTTTTATACACTCAACCAAACGAACCCGAAGTGTTTTGTGTAATTTTATTGTGCTATTATTTTATTGTAATATCGTTCTATGATCTAAACTCTGAGGTAAATATAAATTTTGTATATACTCTATCCTTTCTTTTTTTTTTCATTTTGAGGAAATTCGTTGTGTAGGTTGTTATTGTTGTAAGTAACGATTTGAAACTGAAATACGAGTTTGCTCATATTTAGCACGAAAATTTTGATTTTAAATCATCACTTCAAATTTGACCTTGAAATCTCACGATCAAACAACTCTAATATCTAGTTTGGCCATATATTTTAACGTTGAAACTTGAAATTTGAAAAATTTTAATTTTTGAACTTGTGATTTTTAAAATTCAAAAGTTATTTTAGAAAATGCATGTTATTTGACGGAAAAAATTGAAGTTCTATGTGTGAAAGTCCCAAAAATTCGGGTAAATTTTTTATTCATGGTCACTTAACTTTGTATCTATTACGCAAAAGTCACTTTTCTTTCATTTATTTCATCCATGGTCATTTAACTTTACTCTGATCATCATAAAAGTCACTATGATCGAATTTTACAATAATTTCATTGAAAAAATGATGTGACAACCTTAATTAGTTCTTAATTTTAATTTAAGTGAATATCTAATATATTACTCATATTTTAACTTTTTTTATATGTGCACAACCCAATTTTTCTTATTGATTATTTAATGAAAAAATATCAATTTTTTAATGGATTAAATTATCTAATGAAGACTATTTACATAAAAAATTTAATTAATTTTTTTATGAAATATTTCATAATATTGCATTCATATGTCAAAAAGGTGCATCGATAAAGAGTGATAAACAAGATAAATTCTTCAAAACATACACATGTATGATATTATTTAAAAAAAAAAAAAATATCTTAATTCTTTGAAGATAAATCAACATGCTAAAGATAGTTTTAAAATAAAATCTTTTTAATTGTGTTGTTGAATAAGTATTGTCAAAATTTGTATAAATAATGTTATATTATCGTAAAGTTTTGTTAATAAAAGTTATAGTACAATATAAGTACTTTAATAGATAAAGAAATTATAGGATATCTAATTTTTATATTTATCAATTAAATTAATTAGTCAATATGTAATTTATCAGAAATTGAATATTACAATAAAAACTTGTGAGAGAATTAGTCGATTAGTCAAAAAATTTAAAATCTAAAGGCAAACTCAGTAAATAGAGTAGTTTATCATGTTATTATGATATACCGAATACAAAGACTCAATTGGCAAAAAAAAAAATCAACTACATGTCACAATTTTAGAGGAAAAAAATAATTTTATCAACTACATGTCATAATATACTAGTGAAAAAAATAATTTTTACCAATACATGTCTCAACATTATAGAATTTTAAGAATACATAAGTACAATTTTATTTTATAAAAATATCAACCTATTTTTTTTTTATGAAAATAGTCTTCATTAGATAATCTAACGATTAAAAAATGGGTATTCTTTAATTAAATAATGCATAAGGAAAATTGGGTTGTTCATGTATATAAAAGGGGTCAAGATATGAGTAATATATTATATATTAACTTAAATTAAAATTAAGAATTAATTAAGGGTGTCACATCATTTTTTTGATAGAATTATTATAAAATTCGGTCATAGTGACTTTTGTGATGGTCGGAGTAAAGTTAAATGACTATGGATGAAATAAATGAAAGAAGAGTGACTTTTGCCTAATAGATACAAAGTTAAATGACTATGGATAAAATGAATGAAAGAAAAAATGACTTTTGGGTAATAGATACAAAGTTAAGTAACCATGGATGATATTTTCCCCAAAAAAACTCATCTGAATAAGTTTTGAAGATTTAGAAATAGATTATTTGTTTAAAGAGAATGACCTATTTTATTTAGTTCGTTTTAAAATGAATTACTCTTTAATTTTATCTTTTTATGTAGCATATTTAAGATCAAAAAAATATTTTGGTACATTAAAAATAATTTTAATTTAAAATTATTAAATTCAAAAAAATAATAATTTAAACTCCATGTCAAAAATGAAAAGAATTCTATTTTTATACTGAGGGAGTATTCAAAGATTAAAATACTCCAAATTAGATTAGCTAACTAAAATTTCAAATTTTATTTTTGAAAGGTACTCTATGCAATATTTTTGGACCGTTCAGTGATTAATTGTTGGTGTATAAAGCAAAAAAGGAGTGATTAATAGTAGTCTACTTCAATTGGTGTAGATGGAGGAGGCATAGCCCATAGGGATAGTGTAGGTAGTAATTGGTGACTTGAAAGGAAAGGCAAAAAAGGTGATCGATCATGCAGACGGCGTTTGCAGGAGATTCACTGCCCTCGCAAATCGAAAAACACACAGCAGAGAAAGTGATGGATGGACATTGGAATGGGACAATTCCTTTCAGAACCTTTTTAGTACAAAAGGCAACTAATCTGCACTGCCATTTGCCAACCTGGGAGGCTACTTTCTCATCACCGGGCTACCTTGAACCAAGAGATACAACATACACCATGCAGCCTGGGTGGGTGGTTGTTGTAGCGAGTAAGTAGCTTGTAAGAAGACAAATAGTGTAATTACTACACTCACCTCTTCTTACTTTCTTTCTTCTAGGGGTGTGCATCGATCAGTTCGATTCAGTTTTATATATTATTGATTTGATTTATCGATTTTTTATTTTGAAATATACTAAATCAATAAGCAAATTAAAAAGATATTTTTTATTGATTTTTGATTTATCAATTTTTAGTCCTTAACGATTCAATTTTTGATTTAACCGATAAGAAAAATACTTATAAAATAGAAATAGTAGTAATTAACATGGAAAAAAATAAACGAATCTTAGTTGCAACCAAAAATCCTACATGATGTATTTTAATTTACAAGAACCTTCAAGTTTGAACTAAATGTTATTAAAGGAAATTAAGAATTTGTATAATTGAAATAATAGGTTTGTTAATTTGTAGAAATTAAGAGAAATATATAATAAGTCATATATATATATATATATCTTATTGGGTTATTGGTTTACCCAATAGGAAAAAATCGAACCGAATCAATAACCCAATAAATTTCTTTATAAAACCATTTAAAATCCGTTAATCCAATAACCAAATAATAATAGACCAATAATATTTTTATCGGTTTAATTTATCGGTCGGTTCGATTTTTACACACCCCTATTTCTTTCACAATTTCTTTTAGTTGGGCCAAATCGATTTGAGTATGTGTTTGGTCATAAATATTATACATAATATTTTTAATTATGTTTTCATTTTATTTTGAAAATCTTATTTGATCATAAAATGTAAAATCGTATTTCAGAAAAAATATGTTTTCATTATTTGCTGATGATGTTGTATTAATTGACGAGAATCAGGAAGGACTAAATGATAAGTTAGAGGCTTGGAGACAGACCTTTGAGTCCAAAGAATTCAGGTTGAGCAGAATCAACACGGAGTATTTAGAATGCAAGTTTAGTGATTTATCGCATGAGGCTGACGTGGTTGTAAAACTGGATTCTCAAGTCATTCAAAAGAAAGTAAGTTTCGAGTATCTTGGGTCTGTGATTCAGGATAATAACAAGATTGATGAGGATGTCACGCATCATATTGGTGCAGGGTGATTGAAATAGAGGCTTGCTTCGGGGGTTTTGTGTGATAAGAAGGTTCATCCTAAGCTTAAAGGTAAGTTTTATAGAGTGGCACTCCGCGCGGCTGTGTTATAGGAGCAAAGTGTTGGTCAGTTAAAAACTTGTATATCCAAAAGTTGAAAGTCGTGGAGATTAGGATGTTGTAAAGTATGTGTGGACTTACCAGGAGTGATAGAATTAGAAATGAAAGTATTCGAGAGAAGGTAGGAGTGACTTTGATGGAGGGTAAAATGCGAAAAGTGAGGTTGCGATGGTTTGAACATGTGATGAGAAAAAGACGCGAATGCTCAAGTTCGGAGGTGTGTGAGAGACTGACTATGAATATTTTTAGGCAAAGTATTAATTGACCAAAAAAAATATTGAAGGAGGTGATTAGCCATGATACAGTTAGAACTTACTAAAGAATGACCAAACGATTACTGAGAAAGGAGCAAAATCTTTACATCTTCCCATCCCTAATTAAAGTTATATTGAAGGGTCATTCGGTAAGTGTATAAGAATAATAAACTGTAGAATACTTTCTCCATTTAAAAAAATAGGACCTGTTTTGAATTGACATGAAATTTAAGAACTCAAAGAAGACTTTTTAATTTTGTGATCTTAAATTAAAGTTATGTCAAAGGTTTTAAAATATCATGTGAAAAATTAGAATTAAAGTATTATCTGAAAAGGAGAGAGATCATTATTTTTAAAATGAATTAATATTTACGGTATTGAAATTTGGGGTATTAAAAATAACATATATTGTATAATTTTAAAAAAACTTATTTTAATCATGCATAAACAAGTACTACCATACACAGCTTAAAAATAACATACATTACGTAAATATATGAATTTTCAAGTACTTAGTTATACACACCTTAATATCGAATACACACCTTAATACTTTTTTCGTCCCAAATTATCCGTCCCAAATTTTTTAATTTGATTTCTCATTTTACTTGTTTTTTTTCATTAACCAAGAGGAGACTAAAAAAAATTCATGTTTAAACTTTGCATTAATTACTTTTTCGTCAAATTAAAATGTAAACACCATTTAATAGGAATACTATGGTAAACTAGGCATGTTATTAATTATTTTTCTTAATCAATATGTCATCTCAATTTGGGACGAATAATTAAAACGGATGAAGTATTAAAAAAGTGCATTAAGGGCTCGGTTGGTCATGGAATTTTTTTTCTTTTTTTCGGAGTTTGAAATTGTAGTGTTTGACCATGAAAATTTGAAAAATAATTCTGATTTTTTTTTTTTGAAAAGGGAAAGCAGGTTTTTGTTGTTTTCACAATTTTTCAACAACAATTCCAACTTTTATTATTACTACATATAACTCCAATCTTTTAATTTCTTACAAAAAAAACTCTCCTTATAACATTATTTTTTCAATATTACGTATATAACAATTTTAAAGAATAAGATAATTATAATTTCAAACTTAATACTATCCTAATTAATATATATCTCTTTTTTTCTCTCATCATAATTTTTATTCCTAATTTAAGACATTATTTTACTGTTAATTTATATTTATAATAGAAATATATAAAGTATGTTATATATAAAGTTTATACAATGTATATACCATATACACACGTATATAAATATACAAAGTATTAAGAAACATACTAAACATATGTATAATATAAATATACAAAGTATGTTATATATGAAGTTTATACCATGTATATACCATATACACACATATATAAAAACACAAAGTATAAAAAAATATACTAAGCATATTTATATATTTATGGTATATGATATAATATACCATAAATATGCAAAGCATGTTTTACATAGAAATAATTTATTTACACACACTAAAATCTTTCATATATAAGAAAATTAAAGAAATAAATTAGCGACACCCTAAAATTTAATAACAACTCATCATTTTCTATTTTTAGGAACGAAAAATGAAGGAAATAAATTAAATAAATTTTTTAAAAAATAAATTTGTTTGAAAGATAATATTTGTTACCTAAAAAACAGGAAGCAGTGATATGTTAATATAACATCCATATTTAAAATTTTCAAATATGAGAAAACGGTTATTAATGTAAATATTATATATGTCATAATTGAAATTCAGTAAATATGGTCATGTATATGTAATTATTTTTATAATAATGGCTAATTGTGTTCTTTTTTTATTAGTAGGTAAATTTTAGTTGGGTGATTTTGATACTTTGTAAAAGTTGGGGCATAAAATCATATTTTAAAAAGTTTTTTCAAAAGTCAATTTTTTTTTTCAAAAAAAACATGACCAAACACATCTCCAGCTTCAATTTCAACTCAATTTTTTTTTTATTTTCATGGTCAAACGACTACTAATTATACACAATTAAAAAGGTGGATCAAACAAAGTATTATCAGTAATATACAAAACTAATACATGCATTGTTTTTTTCAATATAGGATGTATTTGCTAGGAAGGAAAATATTTTTCAGAAAATGTTTTCCAATTTTCTCATGTTTGGTTAATTTAAAGGTTTTGAAAAATTATTTTTCCAAGTCAACTTATTTTCCTCAATTCTAAGAAAAATGACTTCCCTTCAAAAAGTATGGAAAATATTTTTCAAAACTCTTTTTCAACTTCACTCTTAAGTTGAAATATCCAGACAACTTTCAAAATCATTCATCCCACTCCGACCCTCAATCCCCCTCCCCCACCCTCACCCACCCCTGTCACCCCTATTAAAAAAATATTTTAAATTTTTTTCTTACCTTACCCCCTACCAAAAACTCAAAATCCAAACCCCTACCCCCTTCCCCAAAAAAAAAAATTCAAACTTTTTTTTACCTCCCTTACCCGATCCCCTACCAACCTCCTCCCCTCCTCCCCTCCTCAAAAAAAATTAATATTTTTAAAATTAATTTTTTGAAAAAATTTAAGTTTTTCCTTACCCCACCCTCACTCCCCTACCCCGACCCCCATCTCCACCCCCTAATACTCTCCATTCAAAAAAAATATTTCAAATTTTTTCTTACACCACGCTTTCTCCCCTACCCTACCCCCTACTAGCCCCCCACCCCCCACCCCCCCAAAAAATAATTTGTTTTGAAAAGAATCAAAATTATTTTCTTACCTCACTCTTATTACCTATTCTGACAACCCCAACCCCCACCTATCAACCCCCTCTTCAAAAAAAAAAAAAAAATTTAAATTTATTTTTAAAAATAAATTCAAAACTTTTTTCTTATTCCATCCTTTTTATCCTATTCGTTCTCATTATTTTTGTTAAATATATACAAATACTTTTAGAAAACATATACTTATCCAATTTGCATAACGATCACACGAATATAAGTAAGAAATAACTTATTTTTTTAGAAAATATTTTTCCTCCTTCATATCGAACACACCCTAAAAAAATTATTTTTTGAGATCAAAAATTATTTTTCTAAAATGTATTTTTATGTTTTAGCTAAACACTAGAATGTATGTTTTGAAAAATATTTTTTCATTCACAATCAAACACTATAAAATATTTTTCATCCACCAAACAAACATAGGAAAAGAAGTAAGAAATCAACTTGTTTTTCAAAAAAATATTTTGCATGAAAAACATTTTCCTTCGTACCAAACACACCCATAATCTATCAAAATATCTTTAATCTTCTATTCTCATTTAAAAAATTGAAACAAAAACATGACTATTAAAAAAGAAACACTTTTCTTTGAAATTGATTAAAAAGGAAAAAGTAAGAAAAATATTCTAAAATAAAAATAATAATATTTTATATAAATAAAAAAACACTTCCTACTTAAGAGATTCCTATTTATTTTTTCCATATAAAATAGATTTGTTTTTTGGTTTATGAAGCTCTTAAATGCAGCAAAACACGAGTGTAAATAACGAAATATATACTCCTAAATATTTCGGAATATCTCACCATTTATACTCCTAAATATCTTATTTTGCCATAATAATATAAATAATGAAATAAATCATAAAATTGTTATTGTTATGAAATATAAAGAAAGAAAAAGAAAAATAAATAGAGAGAGAAGAAGAAGACTTTTTTATTTCTCTTGATGGATGAAAGATTATAAGATTGTCAATACAATGAACAAACCCTCTATTTATAGGGAAAATTTACTCCTTGTCCGAGTAAAAGACAGATGTTTTAAATCCTAATAGATATCGAAGTAGATCTTGATAGACATTCACTATAATGTAAATACATTTATAACACTCCCCCTTGAATGTCTAATTGGTAGATAATGTGCCTCGTTAAAACCTTACTAGAAAAAATCCAGTAGGAAAAAAAATCTAGTGAAGAAAACAGAGTACACATCTCTAATAATACGCATTTCGGCTGCCTCATTAAAAACCTTACAAGGAAAAATCAGTGGGACAAAACCTCGTAAGGGAAAAAGAGTACAACGCGTATTAACTCCACCTAATGAGTACATCTTTGACCTTTGCATCTCGATCTTGCGCAACATCTTCTTGAAAGTTGCAATTGGAGAAGATTTGGTGAATAAATCAGTCACATTGTCAGTTGAACGAATCTGTTGCACGTTAATATCATCATTCTTTTGTAGCTCATGTATGTAGAAATTTTTTGACAAAATGTGCTTCGTTCTATCTCCATTTATGAATCCTCCCTTAAGATGTGTTGTATATGTTGAATTATCTATGTATAAAATTATGGGTAGATTGTCATATTTCACACCACATTTTTCTCGAATGAGATGCATCATAGACCTCAACCATACATATTCTCGGCTTGCTTCATGAATAGCTATTATCTCAGCATGATTCTATAAAGTAACTACGATAGACTGCTTTGGATATCTCTAAGATATGACAGTACCGCCACATATGAACACATAGCCTATTTAAGATCGAGTTTTATGCGGGTCAGATAAGTACCCAATATCAACATGACCAATAAGATCGGGACTGCAATCTTTAGAACAAAACTAGCTCATGTGTTTTATCCCATTTTGATGTCTCATAGTAGGAGCAGAAATATACCTTGCTAACAAATTGACTGAAAGGGCTACAGGCCTTGTAGTATTTGCAAGGTACATGAGTGCATCAATTGCACTAAGATATGGTACTTCATAACCAATCCAATTCGATATATTTTGAATTTCAGCAAATAATCTATTGCTTTGAAAACTCTCCAAGAGTTCCAATGATGTTCAAGCAATAAGCTTATACAATATAAGGATTATTAATAAGTTTTCCAGAAACTTTTATATTTTTCAAGCAGTTTGAATCCTTAAAAGTTTTCACATAAGTTTTATCAAGTGACACTATTCAACATTTCATGAGTGACATCTTCAAGTGTCTGGACTGCAAATCAAATAAGTTTTACGTTTATCAAAATGCATCCTTTCATGTCACTTGATAAATGTTTCTATGTCAGCATGCTTAAATAAACGTAGAATTCAGATCCTCGTAATCTTTAACAATATTGCGCCAATATTGTGTCAAAGATATTGATGATATATCATTTTGTATCGGTTCACAACGCGACATAACATTTTGAGATCTCATCACTTCATTATTTTCAGGTACATGAACCTCTCATAAGGTTTCATGAAGTGTTATGTCGCTGGCTCTTCAAGAGTTCATTGCCTTCTTATTATGATTATTTGCTCTTTATTTTTCAAGGACTATTTTATTTGGAACCTATCAGTCTACCACGCTTCACGCATGCATAGACTTTGTCCTTTAGGAACACAAAATAAGAGCACTTGCGCTTAATATGAGATGCTTTCAACATTTGACTTGAATTAGCTTTTGGATGAGGATATGATGATAATTCCTAACATATTTCATAGTGCTTATAATCTCCCCCTTATATTAGGAAAACTAACATACATCATTTATTTCTTTGAGGAATCCATCGTTGTGCATTATGGTATATTCATTAATCGTATACCGCACATCAAAATTATTAGATGGAATAATTAGTTCCCGACCTTGAACCAATTGAGAGGGAAGAAATAATCATAATTTATTGGTCTAATGCATACAAATGTTATTGCAATGTATCATATTTCAGACCAATACATTAAGTTTTGTTCTCTTTAACAATGGTTTAGATATTTATCGAAGACATTCAATGTTAAACCATCATCATCAAGATGAATTATCTTGATTACACAATCTGAAAATTATGCTCAATTTATATTGAACAAGTAGCTTTATGAATGTCAAACATAGGTTGGCCATGAATGTATATGTGATCATCTTATTGATGCATCTTTTCAACATATCATATGATAGGTGAACGGGCCTTTATTCACCTTTTATAATTTTTAGATTTGAAGGAATCCAATCCAAATATTAGTTGGTCCAACCAACTTATCATGAGAGCAAACGACATAAATAATTCTTGAAAAATCTTCTAGTTCTTTAATACATGCACATCTTCGAGATGTCACAATCGTTCATATCAATTTATAAACTTTTATTCTAGTAAACTTCAAGTTTACCATGACATGTACTTTTTCTTTAGTAAATTTCAGACTTACTATTACATGAATAAATTTCAGATTTACTACTTCTGAAGTAGATTTCAAAATTATTCAACCTCTTTCATAGGTGAGTTGTGATACAATCACAATCAAGTGCACGTTTGCATTAATAAGTTTCTCATTCCCCAGGAATGGAATATAATCGTGCCTTAAGCCTATCAAATTATGATAGCTTATAACCTCTTCAAAGATTTTGCTACTTCAGTAGCAAATCGAGGCATACATATAATGTAGAGAATTTTTTTTCTCTAGCATATCTTATAATCATATAAGCGTGTGAAAATATCATCACTTTTGATGATCATGATCATATTGTCTCTTCACGCGTATATTCGTGCATTCAATCACTTGTCTTCTTTCAGACATATTATGCACTGCTACCACATACACCTCAAGAATGAAGTAAGTTGTCATATTTTAGACTTATCATATATTGTTACCACATTCACTTCATGGAATGAAGCATATTCAATGAGTCGAATTTCATGACTTTTCATCAAACACCCATTATTTTGTCTTAGCCATCACAATATCACCAATATGGTGTATTGAGATTTAAACTCAATATTTGATCCATATAAAAACGTCTTAGGCATGAATCGATGGGACTTGAACCAAACATATTATCATCCTTTTTTATAATATAATTCCTAAGGAATGGTTCCAAACCAATTATTTTTTCTCAAATTCAATAATAATTATATTAGTAGTAGCAAAAGAAAGATAACATAAAGAATTCCTTGAAATCCTTCAGATTTATAATCTCACATTATTTGGCAGAGTCTCGTGCTGATAACGTGTTATAAACTAATAAAGAATAAAGAAGAACAGAAAGAAGAGTAGAGAGAATAGAGAGAGTGATTTTTTTTAGTAGATAAGAAAGAATAAAGAAAGAACAAAAAGAAGAGTAAAGAGAATAGAGAGAGTGTTTTTTATTTCTTCTCTGGAGAGATGAGAGATCATAAGATTGTCAATACAATGAACAAAATCCCTCTATTTATAGAGAAAATTTACTCCTAGTCCGAGTAAAGAACAAATGCTTCAAATCCTAATAGATATCAAAGTAGATCTTGATAGACATTCACTATAACGTAAATACATTTATAACAGTTATCCCTTATTTTTTATATCAAACTACCTATATAGTTGAAAGGTGTCAAACGGGCCGGCCCAACCCGGCCCGATTATCTAACCCGGCCCGGTTTGACCCGGTCCGGTAAGCCCTAGGGTTTTAAGGTTCCGGGTCCCGGGCCGGTTATTTTGTTAAAATGGGCCCGGTTAACCCGGCCCGGACCAGGCCCGTCTGGGCCCGGATTTTTTTTTTTTAAAATGGATTAACGACTAGTTTGGGCCCATTTAGTTTTTTTTAAAAAAAAGCTTTAAAAAATATTTTTTAATCCCCCCAAAAAAAATCTATAAATACCCTACAACTTCAAATCATTTTTCACACAATTTTTCACTCTCTCAAATCTCATTCTCTCTCAAATCTCAATTCTCAAATATTCAATATATTTAATTTCTTAAAGTGTTCACTTTAATTTTTTAATTTTTCGTTTACAAAGTACGAGCGGAAGTTTCTAAAGTCGCAATCTTCGAATACTTCCAAAATTTGGTATTGTCGTTCCATCTCTTACGTTTAATTTTTATTTATTGTATTAATTGTTTAATATTTAATTTTATTATATTTGTGTATTTTGAATATTTTTAGTTTAATTTAATTTATATTATGGATAAATTAAAAAACCTCGCTACTAAAGGTGTTAAAATTTTTTGTCCCGAAAGCGGTAGTGGTAGTAAAAAGGGAATTACTAGCGGTAAAGGTAGTTCAAGTAGTAGATATACTCGTGTGCCTTCGCCTCCGGTACCGCTTGGTACACCTTTTGAGGAAGAAATAGATGTAGGTGCTCACGATATGAATTATGTAGAAGCTCAGGAAAATTACGGTATAGAGGAAGAAAATGAAGTAGATGCGGTTAATTTAGACGAAGATAATGAAAATATTGCTGAAACACCCGCAGTAGGAGATGCTAACGTTAGATCTGAATCAGTTAATCTCTCTTCCCGTCCTCCCAGTGCCCCAAAACCTCGTAAAAGAACTAGTATTGCATGGCAATTTTTTGAACGTATATCAGATATTGAGGTGCAGTGCAATATTTATCAACAAATATATAAGCATAGAAGTGGAGGCAAGCAAGGGGGTACAGGTACGTTAATGAGACATATAGCTGAAGATCACAAAAGAGAGTTAAATATTGCAAAATGTGGTGGGGATGTTGGTGGGTCAACACAAACTAGAATGGACCCAGCAACCGATCAAGTAGCGAAAAAGTATAATAAATTGAGGGACAGGGAAGAAATAGCTAAAATGGTAGCTGTGGGTTGTTTGCCTTTTAGTTTTCCTTCTTCTGATGTCTTTATTCGTTATATACAAGCAATTTATAATCCTATGTTTAATGGTATTCCTAGAACTACTTGTCGGTCTGATATTTTTAGACTCCATTCACAATATTGTTTTTATTTATCAACATTGTTAAAAAATATTCAATGTAGATTGTCCCTAACTTCTAATCTTGGTCGTGCTGTAAATAAAAATGATTATTTAACCGTTACTTGTCATTGGATGGATAGTAATTTCGTGATGCAAAAACGTATTCTTGCTTTTTTATATGATGAAGATCGTAAACATACTGGACAATTTATTGCTGATTCTATTGTTAAAATTGTCGGATATTATGGTATAGAAAATAAAATTTTATGTATTGCTTTTGATAATGCTTCTAACAACAAGACTGCTATAACAAAAATAAAATCTACGCTATCTCTGCCCTTGCCTGAAATTTTTCATATTAAGTGTGCATGTCATATATATAATTTAATTGTAAAAGATGGTCTTGAGTTTTTTGAGCTTTATATTGAAAAAATCCGTCTTGCTGTTGGTTTTATTCAAGGAAATAATCGTAGATCGAGAATTAGAGAATTTAAAGTTAAATGTCAAGAAAATGGACTTACACCGATTTTGATGCCTGAGGAAATTGATACTAGATGGAATTCTACGTATGAATTTTTAAAAACTTGCTATAAATATAGAATTCCTATTACACTAACTTTTAACCAACATTGCGGTTCATTTGCTGATTCTGCTGATTGCATGCTACATAATTCTGATTGGGTTGTAATTAATGATCTTGTTAAGTTTTTAGAAAAATTTTATGTAGCTACAGTGGAATTTTCCGGTGCTTACTATCCTACTGTTTGTAATATTTTGGCATATATAGTCGATATTTCTGGTTTGCTCCAACGATATAAAAATAAAGAAGGTTATAAAGAAGTTGTTGGCGCCATGTTTACGAAATTTAAAAAATATTTTTTCCCGATTCCCCCTATTTACTTGGTTGGTGCTATGCTAAATCCGTGTATGAAATATAATCATATGTGTCACTTTAGTACTCTTATTTATACTAACTTAGAAATAAATACTAACCATGATTCTGAACAAGTACAACCTGATTTGTGGACGACTACGGCTGATGCAAAGGATTACATAGAAAAATTATATAATCACTATGCTGATTTATTTGATTCAGCCGTACCTAAAGATATCACTCCAACTGTCGCTCCTCATCCTCCTGAGGAGCCATCATCTTCTAAAAGGCCGGCACATAGTGGTTTTTCTGATTCGTTTTATGATTTAAATTGTTAGAACAGTGTTGATGAGAGAACTTACACATCAACTTATCGGGAAGAGCTGAATTATTATCTTCGGACGGCATCAGAGGATCGCAGACGACGGATCAACACGTTGGATTGGTGGAGTAATAATGAATCACAATATCCTGTGCTTTCAAGATTAGCTAGAGATATCTTGAATGTTCTAATGTCAACCGTTGCATCAGAGAGCGCCTTCAGTCAGGGACGACAGCAGCTTTGAGACAACCGACACTCATTGGGAAGCAATGTAATGAATGTTCTAGTTTGCCTCAGAGATTGGATTAGAGCGGAAAGAAGAAACCAAGGAATGGAACCGGAGCCGAGCGACGAGCTGAAACTTGAAGAAATTATGACTTCACGGGAGAACTCAGCAGAATCAAGTCCAATGCATGGTTTTGCCCCCGTTGACTTTGACTATCCTATGCAAGTTCCCATTAATATTAACATGAATGAGTTGGAAAAAATGATGTATAATTTATAGATTTTTCATTCATGTAAATTATAAATTTTGGATCATTTTGCAATGAATAAAATTCCCCAAATTCATTCAGTCCTTAGTCGTTGTTTTTTATTTTCTTTTATTGAACGATTTAAAATTTTCAATTGAATTTCTAGTTTTCTACTTTAAATTAAAAACTTACTTCTAATATATTATTAATTTACTACCAAATATTATTAATTTATTATATTAAGTAGCATATGTTTTGTATATTTGTGCATATATCTTCTATAGAAGTGTATATTTAACGTATACATGTGTATATGTTTTATAAATTAGTATATAAGTATATCTATACATATTGTAATGTATATATAATGTAGTATATTTTATAAGTAGTAGTATATATACATTGAATGGTGCGTATACACGTGTATATATCTTCTATAGAAGTGTATATTTAATGTATACATGTGTATATGTTTTATAAATTAGTATATAACTATACAAATATATATTGTAATGTATATACATTATAGTATATTTCATTTAAAGTATTACATATACATAGAATAGAGTGAATGGATCTTCTATAGACGTGTATATTTAACGTATACGTGTGTATATATTTTATAAATTAGTATATAACTATACAAATATATATTGTAATGTATATATATTGTATATATCTCATTTAAAGTATTACATATACATAGAATAGAGTGTATATATGTGAATAGATCTTCTATAGACGTGTATATTTAACGTATACATTACTTTATGTTTTATAAATTAGTATATATATTGTAGTATATACTTTTTTTAAAGTAGTACATATATATTGAATGGTGCGTATAACTGTGTATATATCTTCTATAGACGTATATCTTTAAAGTATACAAGTGTATATGTTTTATAAATTAGTATGTAACTATATATATATACATATTGTTGTATATATATATATATGTATATCACTATATTGTAGTATATATTTTATTTAAAACATATATATTGAATGGTGCATATATATGTGTATATATCTTCTAAAGTAGTATATATTTAACGTATACATGTGTATATGTTTTATAAATTAGTATATATATATATTGTAGTGTATATATATATATATATTATACTATTATAGCATATGTTTTATTTAAAGTAGTACGTATAGTCATATATAATTATATATTGAATGGTACGTATATATGTGTAATTGTTTATAAGTTATATATTTTTTTTAAAATATATATTGTATATTGGAGTGTATATAGTGTATATTGAATTTTTTTAAACGGGTTTGATCGGTTTTTGATGGGTTTGACCGGATTGGATTAAGTGGGCCGGATTCGGGTGGGTTTTAATTTTTTTAATGTTTAACCCGGCCCGACCCGGTTAACGCCAATCCCGGCCCGTAACCGACCCGGAACCCGGATAAAATAGGAGGGCCGATTCCGGGTTGGCCCGGCCCAGCCCGGCCCGTTTGACACTCTTAAGTTGAAATATATGGGAGAGAAAGAGAGTACAAGACACTTGGTAAATACGGTGGTTTCCCAAATTTAGGAACTGAGCGATATTAATATGAAGATTTTTTATATAATTGTTTCCTAATTATTTTAATTTTTAAGGAATTTGCTAAATATGATATTTTAGTAGAAGCAGTAATTAATAGGAAGAATTGTATTACAAATAGTATTAAGGAAGGTAAGCATAACTTATACATTGAATTTGACAAATATACTCCTTTTAATATACTCTCCGTTTCAAATTACTCGTCCCAAATTTTTTAATTTGATTTTTATTTTACTTGTTTTTTTTTATTAATCAAGAAGAGACGATTTTTTTTCTTCATATTTTACCTTATGCATTAATTATTTTTTCTTCAAATTAAAATCTAAATATTATTTAATAAAAATATTATGATAAATTAACCATATTATTAATAATTTTTTTTTTTTTAATCAATGTGTCATCTCAGTATATCATAAATGAAACACGTCGAAAGATCTCTACTATTTTCCCTTATTTGTAGTTTACTTTTTTCTAATTTATATTAAAAAAATACTTCCTTCTTTTCATGAGGCTCAAAACATAATACTAGTATCCATTTATTTCTTTCCTTTTGGTGCAGTAATTTGGAACCTCTTCAACTGACAATAGAAATAAAAGAGAAAAATTCGCCCCCACTTATGAAGTTATGATAATAACGTATTCCCTTTTCGCCTTCATTCTTTTTGCCCACGATCTACTACTCCTTATATATTGTCCTCTACAAATATTATCTCTGTCCACGAAAAATATACCTCCAATAAATTTCACTAACAAAAAAAAAAGCAGACAACGAAAAATAAAATACCATAATAGGAAAGAAGGAAGTAATAAAAAATAATTTATTTTTATTTATTCATTTTTCTATTTTAAATTGTATGACAATATTTGATCCGTTTATAAAATTATTTTTCCTTAATATTTATTATATTCAAAGAGCACTATGGTAAAAATAATTTTATCATTTATTGCTTCTTAATTTTTGTGTAATAAAAAAATAAATAATTAAAAATGAATGAAGGGAGTATTTTGTTATTCTTATTCTTATTATGGAATTTATATCTTGGGAACATCAACATAAGGATATCGACTTCTGATCTCTCTCAAAGATTAACAAAATTCTCACACAACACACAAAAGTCGATACCCTTATATCATGTTATTTTTATGTGTGGAAATTTTGTTCGATTCTGATGAGGTTCCCATAGATAAAAAACAACAACATTATTAACTACTTCCTTTTTTGCTATTATGTTGACAGTTTACTTGGTTCTATATAAAGTAAAAGTAGATATTTTATTTTTACTTCTTCATTTTAATAAATCGAGAAAGTTTTAGTACAAATAATAATACTAAAACTTTCTAAATTTATTTTAAAAAATTCAAATGATGTCTTAGGTCGCTAAAGATCAAGTAATATGAAATCAACAAAGTACTTGTCAATTTAACATATCAAAAGAAAATTAATTGTTTACACTTACCATTGACATTAATTATTATGCAATTAAGAGGCACGTAAATTAATAAATATTTAAATATGTAATCAAAAACATCAATTATACTCGTAATTAATTTTCCCTCTTTCTATACTCCCTCCTTTTTTTCGTGAGCCAATTTGATAAAGTTTCAAAGTTAAATTGAATGATATTCAAAAAGCATATGAAAAATATTATAAATATTATAAAACTATGCGGGAATATACTGAGTTTGTTGTTATTGTATATATTTTTTAATTTAATTAAAAAATACATCTTAAAATAGTAATCAAAATTTATATTCTTTAATTATATAAAAAAAAGGAAACAAATAAAAGAAATGGAGGGAGTGCAAGTTTGGTGCCTTGGAATTTGTTCGAGTGGAATGCTTTTTCTTTTTTTATGACACAAAAACAAACACTTGTAAGAATATCATCTATAGATTTCACATGGCTAAAATAATTTTGCAACAAGTTATCAAGGTCCAAAACCATTATCTAATCGTAAGAGAAGAAGATGAAAGATAAATTTTCTCGAAGGGGTGTGAATAGAATTAAATTCCATGCTTATAATTATAGAGCCGTTTTCCACAAAGGTATAATTTAATGGTTAGGAGGTAGAAGATCTACGTGAGAGATCTGAGATCGAATCTAGTTATACTTTAAATCACAACGAACAGTTTACCATAAAATGCTCATCAAAAAATCGATGATTGTGACAGAAATTGTAGGCCACCGGAGTTCCAAACAAAAAATAGAGTTATTTATAGTATTAATCTATGCATATCTTATACAACATACCTAGTTTACGGTCTAAATAGTCGTTTGGCCATGAAAATTACTTTTATCCGGAGTTGAAGATGAAGTTGGAGTTGTGTTTGACCATGATTTTTTTTTTTTTTTTTTGACTTTTGAAAAAAAAAATTAAATATGATTTTATGCTCTCAACTTTTAAAAATTATCAAAATCACCCAACTACTAATTTACCTACTAACATACAACCAAATATTGAGAAAATAATTTAGATGTCTTCAATTGATAAAATAATTAACAACAAACTAATTGTTATGATTGTTATTCTTCTAAAATTTGAATAAAAACATCACAACCACGAGCTAAATAAGTTTATCTAACTGTAATCGATTAAATAGAGAAAAATACATTTTGATAAATATGATTGATAGATATAAATATATTTTATATATTCTTAAATTTGTTGATGAAAATTCTTAATTATTTTCACTTGAATTAATTATTTTTTTTTTTTTTTTTTAAATTACGGAATTTAGTTAATACAAGGGTTTTGTGTAAAAATTTAAAAATTGAGGTTATATGTTATAATAATGGAAGTTGAAATTGAAAGTGGAAAAAAAAGAAAACAACAAAAAGTTGTTTTTCATTTTTGGAATTTAATTTTAAAATTATTTTTCAAAGTTTCATGGTCAAACACCATAATTTTCAATTCTGAAAAAAAAAAAATCAAAAAAAATAATAAAATATCCATGGCCAAACGGGCCCTAAATAAACTAATACATATATAAGTTATAAGAAAATCTATATATTATTAACTAAAACTACATAAAAATAATACATAAATTCTCTTGTAACTAATTTATATATAACTATAACCACTATCAAGCGAACCTTAATGTCCAATTGAATCGTCACCGAGTTATTGGTTAGTAGATTAATTATACATAAATTGTAATGTAAAAGCTGTTTGAATAAGTAGTACTAGGAGAAAAGTGCTACATGAAGAATAAATAATTTAAAGATTGTTATACGATGAATACAAATAAATTATGAATTGTTACACAATTAATAAATTACAACAAGGAATAAAAATAGTCTGCTGCTATTGGTACTTTCTACTGGACAACTTTTTATTTGAGAAAAAAGTGTATTGAAATTGATTGAAGAGTGATACTAATAGAATACTATTTCAGGACTCAAAACTTTTTAAATAACATTTTTTTAAAATTTTAATTTTATTTAAAATAATATTGACGAATGAAGATTGTACAAAAAGTTACAAAATTTATATATATAAAAATAACTATTTACTACATTCTTACCATAACCTTTTAGAACTTTATTAAACATCTAAAATATTCATATTAGTAAATAATTTTGTTACAATAATATCAAATGTAATATATTACAAATAAACGGCTAATATTTTGTTATTTGTAATTCATCTTTACTTCTATATAAATAATGATATAGTATTGTATTATAAAGTTTAAATTCGTATATATACCGTTGTATATATGAAATTTTATATTTGTAGTGATTTTTTATTACAATACTACTTTATCAAAAATATTTTTTGATAATTAATTAATTATTTACCATCATATTATAAAAATATGAAACTTGCTAAACATTGATTTTAATTTAAGAAAATAAATATATTATGATAATATTAATTTTTCTTGGATATTTGACTAATAAATATAGTTACCTCCATAAATATCGAAACACTTTTCTATATTCAAATTAGTTTTTTTTTTCTCTTAATAACAACTATTAAGATCTTATTTAAATAGTGATTTTTTTAAAAATAAAGTAAATAAAATTTTCATTTTTTTTTGTGCTAATTTATCTTTGTTTTTTGAGACATTCTATAAATTCTTTCATAATCAATTTCTCATAAATCTCCCCGAATTTTATAGCTTGATTTTATTTAATTAATTATTCTCATATAATAGTATTCGTAATATTTGAACCACAAAAATGAGAATTTATATTTAAAAAATAATATTCCATTATTTTAGGTATTCTTTGTCGTAATGGATATTATTTTTCATATAATAGCATATATATTCTTTGTTACTATAATATTTTCTTTATTATACATCACTTGATTTCTAATTAATTATTTTTTCAATTGAAATGAAATCATAAATATTTTAATTGAGCCATAATTAATGTTTTTTTTAAATTTAATTTACAATAAACTAAATTTTAGAAAGATTTTGATTATTTTTCTTTTAAATTTTTTTCCATTTAAATCAAATTAGAATATTTTTATTTTACCCCAATTTAGAATTTACAATTTTCAATTCAAATTAATTTTTGTAATTTCAATAATTTTTTTAAAATAAATTCTTAGTTTTATAGTTCAAACTTACCAATTAAAAATCTGATCGATTAATTTTAAAAAATATATTTTCTTAATAATATTATTATTATTCTCCTTTATTTTATGTATAGATTCAAAATTTTATATCTTTCAATTCTTAATAAAGTCGTAGTTCAAATTAATTCTTTTCAATTTAACCTTACATTTTATGGTTCAAACTAAACAATTCAAAAAAAATTTGTTGATTAGTTTTAAAAAATAAAATTTCTCACCATTATTAAGTACCACTTTACATTATTATATATGGAAAATAATAAATATGTAGATAAGTTAATATTCTTTCCAAATAAATACTTCTTTTTTATAGTGCAAACTTAACCATCAAAAAACTTTCATTGATTAGTTTTTTTTTAAATATTTTTTATCATTATTAAGTACTACTTTACTTTATTATATAGGAAAATAACTAAAAATAATAATTAATTTTTCTTATTAACCCTCTATTTAATCGTTCTCTCACGCTCTTGGTCTCCTCCACATCTCCACTGCCACCTTCTCCTCTCAACTTCTCCTTCTCTCTGTCTTCTAACAACTCAAAGCTCAAAAAATGTATTCCGAATATTCTCTGCTCTTCCTTCCCTCTGCTGTTGTGCTTAACTATGAGGTTCTCTTCTGTTTTCTCCTCTTTCTTGCTGTTTTTGCCTTCTGGCTTACTCCCGGTGGGCTTGCTTGGGCTTTCTCCAAGTCCCGTGTCTCCATTCCTGGTCCTTCGGGGTTGCCTGTTCTGGGGTTGATGTTAACTTTCACTGGTTCACTCACTCATCGACTGTTGGCAAAGGTTTCTAATGACTTGAAAGAAAAGTCGTTAATGGCTTTTTCAGTTGGGTTTACTCGTTTTATAATTTCTAGCCATCCGGAGACTGCTAAGGAAATCCTTAACAGCTCGGCTTTTGCTGATAGACCAGTGAAGGAGTCTGCTTATGAACTTTTGTTCCATAGGGCGATGGGCTTTGCACCTTACGGTGAATATTGGAGAAATCTAAGGAGGATTTCAGCAACTCATTTGTTTAGCCCGAAGAGGATAATGTGTTTTGGGGAGTTCAGGAGAGAGATAGGTACAAAGATGGCGACTGAAATTAAGAGTTTGATGGAGACTGATGGACATGTTATGGTAAAAAGGGTTTTGCATTTTGGGTCATTGAACAATGTGATGAGGGTTGTCTTTGGTAGAAGTTATGATTTCAAAGTAAAAGATGGGCGGGAGTTGGAGTATTTGGTGAGCGAAGGGTATGAATTACTTGGAATATTTAATTGGAGTGACCATTTTCCTTTGTTGGGGTGGTTGGATTTGCAAGGTGTTAGAAGAAGATGCAAAGAGCTAGTGGCTCGAGTGAATATATTTGTTGGGATGATCATTGATGAGCACAGGTTTAAGAGGGCTAAAAATGGTGAAAAAGGTGCAGATGAAGGTTTTCATGACTTTGTTGATGTATTGCTTGATTTAGAGAAGGAAAATAAGCTTAATGATTCTGACATGATCGCCGTTCTTTGGGTAATCTTTCTTTTTAGTTATTTTTCTTTCAAAATATTTATTGTTTCATATTATTTTTAAGACTTTAAAATATAGTACTACTATTATGTGTTCCATTTTAATATCTATACCCTCAACACTATTAATTTACATGATTGTTGTTAATGAATAATACAGTAAGAATGTGTCAAACTAGTGGCTATGTTCGGTTTCATTTGCTTCACTCTGGTGTGCGTGGCTTATATCTGTTTTGCATTGTCTATAGTTTCTTTTTTTTCTGTTGTTTTATATTTGCTGATTCTTCCGTCTCTTTCTGGTTTCCTTGTGGTGTCGAATCTGAATAATTTTGCTTTAACTTTGCATGATAGGGGCAGTGTTGATATTCTCTTAAAAGTCTTTTTCTGGTTGTTTTTATCAGGATAATATCCTTGTTTATTTGATTTGGTTTAGACTTCCAATTATGTATTGAGCTAATATAAATTTGTTTTCCTCAGGAAATGATTTTCCGTGGGACTGATACCGTGGCCATTTTGCTTGAGTGGATTCTTGCTAGGATGGTGTTGCATCCTGACATTCAAGCCAAAGCTCAGTGTGAAATAGACACCGTGATTGGAAATGGTCGATCCGTATGCGATTCTGATTTGCCTAATCTTCCGTACCTCCAAGCCATAGTGAAGGAGACTCTTAGAATGCATCCTCCTGGTCCTTTACTTTCATGGGCAAGGCTAGCAATTCATGATACCAAAGTTGGTCATCATTTGATTCCTGCCGGCACCACAGCCATGGTGAACATGTGGGCTATCACACATGATGGAAAGATTTGGTCACAACCCAAAGAATTTATGCCAGAAAGGTTCATGGAAGAAGATGTTGCCATCATGGGTTCTGATCTCAGGCTTGCTCCATTCGGTTCTGGGAGGAGGGTGTGCCCCGGTAAAGCAATGGGACTTGCTACTGTTCAGCTTTGGCTAGCTCAGTTGCTTCAAGAATTCAAGTGGGTTCGTTCAGATAATGGCGTGGACTTGTCCGAGTGCCTGAAGTTGTCTTTGGAAATGACACACCCTTTGGTTTGCAAGGCTGTTGCTAGGGTTCATTGAATGCTTTTTTGGTGGGTGCTGTGTCTAGGTTTTGGGTTGTTGGCGTGATGGTTCTTTCTTGATGCTCTTTCTTGATCGCAGCCATTAATTTTGTCCAGACTTGTTTATAAGTTATGGTAATAGCTTTAGTACTGTTCTAAGTTGTCTCAGGGAGGATAGACTAACTAATGGTACCGTTCACTTGGTCCCTTGTGCTAGAAATTTGTTTGTTATTGTCTTTGGTGTGGTTTGCAAGAGTTTCTACTTGCACTGTACACAACTTCTTTCTGCGTATCCAAAGCAATATAATTTCTATGGTTCTATGAAGAATGATTAAATTAGTCCAATTTGCTTTCTTTCATACTTTACTATATATGAAGAATGATAAATCAGTTCAATTTGATCTCTTGCATACTTTGCTATATATGTTGGTTCATAAATCAACTTGATCTAATGTTACTTACATGTGAACACAATATTTTCTTATCATCTGTGTGTGATCTTTGTTAAATTTGTGTAAACAGTAGCATGCAAGTGTAAATGGCTTTTTCTCTAAACTTGATTATCTTGGTCTAATATCTCTCCCTCACTTTGTCCTACATTAACACGTAAATTTGGGGATTCTTCACCTGGTTCATGTTTTGTTTTTTTACCTCGGGAAGGAACAAAGACCAATTGATAATTATTAACCATGATTTAATGCTTTAATCCATTTCAAGTAACTGAAGAATAGTGCATAATTATCATGTCATACGTTACAAATTTACATTCAATATCATGTGATTAGTGTCCATTATTAGCAGTAACGGTTGAAGCAGTCAACCCATTAGGTTACATGTATGGTAGAGTAGAAAGAGAAGGTTGGAGAATCCAAGAAACACAAATCACAAGACTACTCAAGAAGAGTGAATGATATTCCCTCCGTTTAATTTTGCTTGTTCAGTTTATCTTACTAGATAATTTATCACTAATTTTTAAAATACTTTATTATTAATTACAATTATTTTTTAAAATATTAAATTTATTATATTTAAAGTGTAATTGAATAAAATTGAGATTTTATTCATTGCTTTGGAATCAATATACTATCAAGTTAATATATGTTGGACAAGTAAATATACGCGAAGAAAATACTAGATACAAATTAATTTGCACGATTAAAAATTACAGCAATATCCTCTTTTAACCTGTATTTGGAGTCGTGTTGTTGCTCGTGCGTGTGCGTGTGCTTTCCGAACTTGTGATGAGCAATAGAAGTAGTTACGAAGCAATCGTTCATTGTTGGTATTTTTAGTATGAATGTTCGATGTTATAAGGAATGTTGGGACTTTACGTTACGTTTGGACGGAACAACTATTTTATCGACATGCAATTTGTCTAATTCCTAATCAGTTAAGTAAGTTTTCAATGATATGATACTATTATAATATGTCAGCCCTATCTTTAATTGCACGATTAAATGTTTGAAGTAGTGTCGTTTTAAGTGTTGAGCTTGATTGAAGCTGGTTTATTGGAATGAGGAGTGTAAGCAATATTATGTAACTATTGAAAGAATTTGTCGCATGAGCAACCAAAAATCAGGAGACTCGTTCAATAACAAAGAAAGAACTTTCATACGTAAAGAAAAATATCTTCCTCTTGCTTATTTTCTTGTGCTTGGTGTGGTGACAAATGCTTTGGAACCATTGGTATCGGATCCTCATATGCAACCAAGTCTCGAATCCTCATAGTAATTGATGTTTAGTGTTAAATATTTTTAAATGATTTGAGAAATGAGTAATTAATGCTAATCGTAGAAACACAAAAAAAAGAAATTGCCTTTTCTTAATATGTTAAAAATAACAAATAAATATGAAAGTCTTTTTTTTTAATAATAAACAAGTAAAAATAAACCAAAGAGATATTACCCTCACCAACAAATTAAAACTTCAGAATTCAGATAGACAATCTCCATAGTAGTTACATTTATTTTTACCATTAAATAGCAAATTTTCAGTTAACCAAAACGAGACCCTTCATTTGCTTAAAGTTAATTGTCATTTTAAATGTTCAATTAAAGTTTTATAATAAAGGTCTTTATTTATTTCACATTTTAAGTTGAACTATTCTTTAAGCAGAAATGGAAGGATGTAAGTTGAATGATTCTTTATATGGAAACGAAAAGATTGTCCATAAAGAATCGTTCAACTTACACATAATGAATAGAATGTGAAATAAATATGTCTACATATATGTAATATTAATTTTGGATATTGTTTAATTTTTTATTTGATAGTATTTTTAATCTACGTATAATTAAGTTATTCCGTTCAACATTATTCTTATATATAGTAAGCCATGAGATTAGCAATACTTGATATTATTTGTATTCTAATACACCCTATTCATTTCAATAGCTCAAATCAAACCGTCGATTAAAGGTAATATCGACATAATTAATCGATTTTTTACTAATACACCATATTTCGTAGAGGAATAAAAACAGTGTTAAAATTCATTTAATGTATTTAACATCAAGTGAGTGTTATACTACCTTAATATATCCATGTTGATGAAACAAGATCCTCATAAGATCTACTTAAATGATAAACAAAATCCTTTATACTCTCCTAAACTTATAATTTGTTCTAAATTACCTTGTCCCTTTTATCAACTTTATTCTTTGCTAGCTTTATTTTGTGCTCTGTATTAATTCTTAGCTAGAAAGCATAGCCTTTTGAATGGAGCTAGTAAAGCAAGCAAACTACTAAGATTCTCTTGCTCTCTCTCTATATTGCTTAGGGGAATTTTGGTTTATGATCAGATGATAACAAAACAGCAATGTGGTAGAGAAACAAACAAATGATTGAGGAATAAGAACCCAAAATTGATATGGTGATTGGATCGTATATAATATCTAAATCCTAACTAGCTAACCATTAATTGTACTAGCTAAGTAGAATATTAATTTGGGAAGGGGAACTTTGGAGTAACAGGTAAAGTTGCTTGCATGTGATGAAGATGTCATGTTGTGTTCTAGCCGCGGAAACAGCCTCTGACAGAAATGCAAGATAAGACTGCATACAATAGACTCTTGTGGTCCGGCCCTTCTCCGGACTCCGAGCATTGGAAAAGCTTTAGTGTATCTACCTGCCTTTTTAAGTAGAATAATTTCCTTTCTATATGATCATATATATACTTAATACAAAGTTTTCCTCCTTTTTCACACCTGTATATATTTTTTAGAAAAAGCTGCAATAAGGATTTGAATATCCAATATTCACAGTTTTCCCCCATCAAAATCAAACGCAACTTGCCTTAGCCTCTTCTCTTTTGTTGATTCTCAACCAAGCCATTAATTCTCAATCTTTTAGTTATTCCTTTGCTCTTCTTACCTCTTCCATGAAATTCTAGAGGTGGTAAAATCAACTTATTTTTGAGTATTTTTTTTTATTTGTGTCCAGTTTTTAATAAGTGGAATTATATATGACTAGTTTGATTTGACGTACCTAATGAGTTGAACTCAAAATGATTCATCAAACTATTTTGTCAAAACAGGTAAAATGCAAGCCAAACCAACAGAGGCAAATCTAGAATTTGAACATTATGTTTCAAGTTCAACATTATACCACAACCTTTTAGATTTAATCACGGGATTCAAAATTAATTATGTATACTTATTTGGTGAGGTTTTCTGATACATATAGAGGTTTCGAGCCAATACTATTATGTCTGGATGAACTCATTATATGTTACTACCTTCTACATCTGCCCTAGGAATCCCAAACAAACAAAATCGAATTTAGAATTGTAAATTAGGTAATGAAGAACTTTTTTTTTTGATAATTTAAAAGGACTACCCTAGAGCTTTCAAGAAAGGACATGTTAAATTTAGAGTCCGTTTGGAGGTTGAATTTATAACTTATGATTTATAAATCAAAAGTCATTTGGAATTTGGCTTAAAATCTTCTTTTTTTTCACCCAAACACAAAAAAGTAGTACTTAAAAGCCTATATTTCATAACTTAAAAATATCTAAAATAACCCATTCTAACTGGCTCTTTAGTCACGTTCTTCTGTTATTCATTACTAGTACCAAGTACTACTTATATCTAAGGCTTGTGTTTCTCAATGAGTACTTGTAGTACATGAAGAACCAAACAATATATCCGTACAGAACTTTATATAACCAAGTGAGGACGTGTATGGTTGGGATGATGATATATATCAAAATTTGGATCTTTCGATAATAAAAAAGATATATGGCCAAAAGCTTCATAAAGAAATAAGAATATTATAAGGAAATAGGGCATCTCTGATTATTATTCATTCCTTTTAGTATGTGTTTGATATTTATTTCGGGATTCGTTTATTTAAATTTGCTTCTTTCTCTTATTTTACTTGAGGGTCTTTCGAAATCAATTTCTCCGCTTCCACAATTTAGGAGTACAATTTGTATATATTCTATCTTTTTCGAACTACACTTATTACATTACATTGTATATATTGTTGTTATTCTCTATATATATATGATGATGATGATGGTGGTGATGTAGGACTGCAAATTAGCGAAGGGAATATATATCATAAGTGGACAGGGAAGAGTAATTATTCCTTTGACCACCAATAGTTTTTTTCTTTTCTTTATAGTAATAATATTTTGTTGTCTCTTCAACTTCTCTTCCAAGTTTTTCCCTTTAAAATTTCGAATATTAGCTACCTACACCACCTAATTTGCATGGATTCTCTCTTGGGATTGTGCTGATTATTTTCTTACTTTATTAGATTTGTTAAGGTGCCCTTTGCATTTGTTTAATATTATAAAGTTCCAACATGACTAATGACTTGTTCCAATTCAAATTAAGGAATAATTAAGATCAAGTTAAACTAATAGTTCTTTTATATCCATGTTAGATAAGAACAACCTTGTTAATATGGACTATGCCGTCTATCTATTAACTGTTTTAGTACAAATAATTAAATAGAATAGTCATCGTTATATACCGTTTGACCAACTAGTTTATCAAAATGATCCAAGTGTATATGTTGTGTATAAGTAGGTATATATATATATATATATATATATATATATATTATGTATAGTATACTGAATATATAGTACAAAGTATATACAACCTATATACTTTGTAGCAGAGGCGGACCTACATTGAGGATAGCGGATACACGTGCACCCGCTAGCCTCGAAAAAAACTCTGTATATATGGTTTGTATATGTATAGATATATCAGAGTATTATGTTAAATATATGCTGTGCACCCACAATAACAACTAGGTTGGCTGATAAGATGGTTCGGTATGCCACTTGAAAGTTACACTTAATGTGTGATTACTTATGTTCGAGCCCCAACAACAATGTTTTATTGCTCCTTTAATCATTTTTCAATTTTCTATTGCGTGGTTGCTCAGTTTCGAACCCCAACAACAATGTTTCTTTATTGCTCCTTTTTTCATTTTTCAAGTTTCTTTACACTTATTGTGCAAATGTATATATTTATCTTTTGATTAAAAAAGACTTCCTACTTAGTAGTAATTTATTTCATACTTTTTCTTTTTTTCTTTTATGTATTGTGGATATTATTGAGTTATTTTTTATTTTATTTCAAAATACAAGATTCTCTCCAACTTCAAAAGGTAGATATTCTCCCTAGCTTATACTGTATAATATTTATTTTCTTTTAATCTTTTGATCATTGAGTTATTTTTTATTTAAAAAATTAGCAATTTAAAGTTTGAGATAGGCTTAAATCAAACGTTACCCGTTGCAACTATCTAGCAAATAAATCTCACGAATTTCATATTTTTCAAAAACTTTCTATTATTGTTCAAAATATAAAAGTACGTTGAATTTAAGTACGGTGAATAACACACTTTAGTTATATTAAATCTAATTAATGATATTCAATAATATCAAAATTTTGCTTATAAAATACTATAATTAATAAGTTTTCAAAGAAATGTATGTCGAACTTTGACATTATTAATTACTATATTTAAATATAGAGGTGCACCCGTCAAACTTAAATCCTGGGTTCGCCTCTTCTTTGTAGTACATATTTTCTGTAAGCTAGTGTTGAGTGAAGTAATTTTCCAATTCAATACTAGGTGCCTAATGCAAAATTACATCAAACTCAAAGGGCTAATCAAAATCTTAAGAGTTGGTTCAATTGAAGAAATTAAGTAGACCACATACTACTACCATACGAGGGACAACAAAGAGTACATAAGTTGGATGCAAAAAAAGGAAATGCCCAAAGGCTATCAAACAAGAATTCCTTGATTTACCAATGATGCCTTCTTGGATTATTCGCTTTTCAAATGGCGGAGACATGATTTTTATCAAAGAATATAACATCTATTATATAATATGTAAGTATAATTTTCTAATAAGGGGGTTCGAATGACCCCCCCCCCTCCCTCACCACCCTAGCAGCTAGCTAGGCCCTTGAGATGTGAATCTAATTACGGTTTACACTATCAAATTATTTTAGAGATAATTGCAACAAATCCTCAGTTCTAAGCAAGTGATCGAGGATTGACTATATGAATTTTCATAGTTACATTTAAATTCAACTCATGCCATCATCATATTCTTTAAAATAACAGTGAAAAAGTAAGTTAAAACCAAAGGTGACTATCCATAATAAATGAAATTGGTTACTTTTGTGAAATAAGAACAACTTGTACTTTTTTGAAATAAGGGGAACAACTTGTCTATAACATGTTGAATTATATTGATTCATAGAAGTTTAATACACTTAAATGGAGGAGCTAAAATTTATATAAGGGGCTAAAAAGACATATATACCAAAAAAAAAAAAAAAACCCCAATGTTTTTCCCTATTTACATAAGTATAATTTTTCAATGACTTGCATATGAGCCTCGGCCTCCGTCCTTAGTTGCACTATCGTGAATATAAGTGAAATCCTTTCTTATTTTATTTTTACCGGTGAGAGTATATACAAATATTCGTATAAAAAAATCCAATGTACTTTTTTTTTTTTTCCCGTTTTCCAGGCAATGGAATAGCATGAATATGGTGAAAATCAAATAATGGAAAAAGTTATTTCCCTTTGGAATGTAATCTAAAGAATAAATTCTTCATTGTGAAGTTACTATAAATGATAAAAACACAACAATGGAAGTGCTAGTGAATATACCAAAGGAAAATATCGTAATTCCAATCAAAATCAAGAGCCATGACAATTAAAAAGGGTTTATCACTTAGCTGTACTGATTCTGCTGATGATCATGAATTCAAGCACATTTCTTATCATATATATATATACTCTCTCTGTTTTAATTTGTTTGTCTACTTTTCATTTTAGTTTGTTTTAAAAAAATATGCATGAAATATTTAAGATCACAAGATTAAAGGATATTTTGCCACATTCTAAGACTATGAGATTAAAAATCTTCTTTAATTCCTTAAATTACGCGTCAAGTCAAAATCAAATAAATAGATTATAGTAGTGTTTATGAAGGTGACAGTCACTTAGTCGTGGGATGCCCAATGATGATGATTCTAAGTCTCATCTTGGACCCCATGATAATTTGTTGCATGTACTATGTATTAACTTATTCATTAATCTAATCCCTTATCTCAACAAGTATGATATACTGTTCATTATTGAAGTATATATGATCCCCACCTCATATAAAGTAATTAAGGGTCATTTTTAAAATATATGTGCGTGCCGTGCTGAATTGATCAGGATGTTCAACGAAACAAGCGATACAAGGAAATGATCTTTTATGTACATTTACAAATTGAATGAATAAAAATGTTTCAACAAAAAATTAATTACGTGAAATGATCAGGTCGTATAATTAAAATAACATGTAAAATGGACTACAAAATCAAATCTCCCGAGAGATATTAAGATCTAGTTGGTTTTGGATTTTATTATTTGTCTTTTTTTATTCAAAATTATTTATATGTATAACTTTATCATGAGATAATTAGGCAGTGTTCTTTAGTTTAATAATCATGTATGCGGGTGATTATTACATACACTAGTGCTTAGTGTTTGTAGGACATGTTAAAGAAACCATGAACAAGGGGTACCCTTGCTTCTTATCTTTCATACAATGTATGTCTCTGCTTGTGAAAGAGCCCTTATAATACAAATTATGTGCCAATTGCAAAAGGTGGACAATTTAATAGTATCATTTATTTATCTATCACTATGTGCTGTTGTGAACCAATTTTGACACATCTAAAAGGCCCATCTTAAACATTGTAGGACACTTTGTGTGTGTACCTTAATTTATTAATTATCATATGATTAATTATAGGAGTTTGTGCTACTGGCTGCGAGTGTGAATGGGGGGATCCACAAACAACTAGCTCAACCTGAAACTGCCTAATCTGACCTCTTTTCTTGCTTTCCCCCCCCCTTTATCTAATGACAGCATTATGGCACATAATGATGTTTAAGGGCATAAATTAAAGGTGGCATGCTTCATCTGAAAGAAACCTTGATAAAGTAACGTTTATTATACACGAAAAAACTGCTGTGTGGAACAGGGAAACATGATCTTGTACCCATGAAAATGACACAAAGCTTTGCTTTTTTCTTGTGCATTATTTAGAAGGTAACTTAATAATGTATGTGTACATGTTCTTTTAATATGAATTTAAAAGAGTTTATCTTTCTTTAAGGTTATCATTTCCTGAAGAGCTCCAACCAGGAATTTGGCTCAATATAGAAAGACAAAGAGGTTTTCGAAGACAGCTTCTCAACCTCACCTCTGAGGTAGTGGTTCGGATTCCATACATAGAGGGATATGTTGTTGTATAGAAAGACGGAAAGGACAAAATATGGGTGACAGAAAGTTATAAGAAATACAATTGATGAGGGAAACGAAGAATCATGCAGTTCATGCTTGTGATAATTTGGATAATGAATAGAAAATTGCATGCCATTTTCATTCTTTATCTGTTAATTTGGAACACATTTGCTGTGAATGGTAAAAACAAACGACTCAGCTTTTTACGCATGATTTCAGGGCTTATGAATTCCATGCACATAATGTGCTATTCCTCTGCATGGAAGACAAAATCAATGTAAGAATTTTCAACTGAACTTGTGAGCTTTAGCCGTTACGAAGAATAGTTTCTATTTCTTGTTTCATTTGCCCTACTCTAGGATGTTGAGTGGGCTGACCCCTGAAGAGACCCAGATGAACCTTCCAACAAATCGAATAGATGTTGACCACAAGGCCATCTCGGAGGGAGGCTGCCTCAAAGGCTAGAGATATGGTTCAGGGCACATGACAATGAGTGCAGTAAATAAAATACAGGGTGAACATTGGAAATAGAACAATCAGTATTCAAAAAAGGCCGCTGCTATAAAATCTATAATGCCATTTTGGCAAGTAAATGGCTGAGAATAAGCAAAATACTCATATCTACATTAATGAGAGAACCTCTAATCTTAGTTCTTTAAAAATGAAAACTTGGATTTTTAACAACAAAAATAAACGCGTTATTAAAGAATACTACACATCGAAAATTTGGAAGGAATCAACCACAGTATGTAGTCTATCCTTCATCTTTTCCCATCTCCTCTCATTTGCCCCAGTTGTCAATGTATAGAACTTTCCTGCATAAGGATTCATCATTCAAATGGAAATATTAGCAAGTTTAGGACTATTCAAATTCCATGTCAAGCATTGAAGAAAGAACTTGGCGTGATACAGTGATTTTAGACGCAACAAGTAGCACATACAATAGGAGGGAACGAGGATACGCAAAAGATGGAACCAGGGAAGTCCTAGGCAGCCAGGCATTAGCCTTACGTTTAAATTAAAAAAATGAAATCGCTGTTATATCTTACCATCCAGTTGATTCTCGGTGCATGAAAGATTCAAAATTATAAGATACAAAGGAGTTAGGCTGTGCAGATAACCAGAACAAATATAACAGTTCGTAGAAGTAGAAGTACTGCTTATATGCTAGAAACTATTGAATACATCAACATTTTAGTTTTAAGGGGTTTGAACCCTCTTCCAACATTTCACTTCTTTCTTTGTTCTCCCTGATAAACAAAAAGGCCTAAGTCTACTAACATACTGACAACAAAGACGGTCACTACTCACTTGCATGATTCATGAGTTTTGAGGTAGAAGTAAACTCATAAACCTGATTGTCAATGTAGACAAAACTATCTGTATATGTTATCATATTATCCTTTATGAGAATATTGGAGACTAAATTAGTTCTTGGCAAGTTGACGATCCCACAGGTTAGCGAAACAAACAGTGCATATCATTTTTCAGGCATGTCTTCGAGATTTAAATTGCTGCATCTTTCAACTAATTAGTGCTAAACAAAAATAGTTTAAGAACATGGCAGAAAATCAAGTTCTACTCCAGAAAGGCAGGAAAATGAAACCCTTTCCTTAATTAGCCTTGTGGAAGGAGTTTGAAACAACCAAGTCAGCAAAGAAGTAAACATTCTCCATAGCATACACATCACAATTAAAACCTAAGATACGTTACATACCATTGCCAACGCAGACTACAGTGAGTGCATGCCGAGTATAATTTGGGGCTTGTGCAATAAACTCGAACGTGTAATAGTTTTTTCCATCAACGTCACGCTACAAATAATCGGACAATGATTATGAAATAAATTTAGATACATCAAATGGTTATGTAAAATATGATATTAGACAACACAAGCATGAGAAGAAGTAGTAGCATATAAGGAAAATAATAGCTTGCAGAATTATGCAAACACATGATGAATCTTTTCCTGTTCTTATTTTACTAACAAAGCCGTGATTTCTGAGTCAGTAGTGCCCAGAAGGAAGATACTTATCATTTGACAAAACCAAATGCTAAATCTCGCCTGTTCTTATGAAAAATCGATACACTGTTGAAGTAAAGCAGGCAGAAAAGTAAAGCTGTAAAAATGTTAACTGGAAATATCACATTCCATGTGTATCAGCATTTAATTTTCTTTTCTGGATGGGCTAAAGTTGTTTTCCCTTCATTAGTACAATGGGGAAAAGACGAGCTAGACAACCAAACTACATTTATGACACTCATCTCATGACTAAAGTTAGCCTATCTTTTAATGAAAGGCCACTAGACATTGTCTAGTGGTATAAATTTGCCAAAGAAAAAGGAGTTAGTCTCTCTCTTGCTCTTTCTCTGTCTCCTTCATTCATTGGGAGTCGCGCAGTTGAAGTTTTTGTCGTTACAAAAGAAGTCTCATTACCTCCTGGAAAGATTGCAAAAGGGATAGCTTAACTTCACTCCAGTTGAACCAATCTAAGCAATATATGGCCTCAATTTAAGAATACATAGAAACTGAATCATGGGAAGAATCTGTTGATACGGAAACTGATAGTTGGTCTTCCTAATCGGTTAAGTACATATAAAAAAAAAAGGATACGCCCTACGGAAGCACTGGAAAAATATTGATCATCCAGTTTATCTTACACGATATATATAAATTGACAATAGCTGATCCTCAGTAGATATAATTCAGGATCTCATATAATAACTAGCTTCTATTTTTAATCTAGTAATTTGATCCAACGCAAGATGGCTTTAAATATATTCCAATAATTATGACATGGATGGCATTGAAAACTAATTAGGAGGACAACAGAGAATGAAGGACTCATGACGGCTAAACTGCAACTTAATTGTTGATGTTTTCTCATTTCTTGCTACTTATCCAAACAAGCAAAAAGGGAATTATTCCTTGGTAAGATTTGAATAGAGACTGATTTTTTGTATACCAAAATTTCTCCGATGCTCATGCTCTCCAAATAGACCTGAGTGCCACTTGAGACTTATGAGAATATAGGAATACAGGACACCAGTCAAAGTAGTGCACAAACACATATTTGTCACGACATGAACTGTAAAATGAGGGAGATAAATATATGCCTTTCAAGAAAAGTTCAAGAGAACTTCTGAAAAGGTTCAGTGAACTGAAATTAGAAAAGAAAAGGATAGAAAGAAAAAAGAAGAAGAAGAAAGAACTCAAAATTGACTTCTGTCAATTGACCATATTAATACTTTTACCTCTTGTTTTAAGTTCTTCGAAAACTTCAAAGACAGGCACCCATAATGTAACGTTAAACATTCATGTTCCTTCTAACATAAGTAGCACGGAGCTAAGAAACAATTTTTGCTTCTTGTTTTAAGCTTTAGGATCCAGAGAAAACACAAACTTAAACAAGCTTCGGATTAAGATTTAGTTGTTGTTTCATCAACATAGCTATACAATACATAAGCTTTCTTTCTCGTAAGAGGGAATGGATTTTTTAAGGGCATAAAACATCAAAACATGTTAATCAATTGATTCGATCCAGAAGGAAGATATATGAGTCAGTTACATCAAAGATGCTAGGCTCTGAAAGGTTTATTCAACAGTAACGCCAACGATAGCTCAGTATCACAAGCAGTCAAGGATCAGTTACATATTTTCAGATGGAAGAAATATAATACAGACCTCTGATGCTTCAATCAGTTTTGTTTTCTGAGAAGGCGACGCTAAAAACTTTTTTATTAAAATTTCAGCAACCTGCAATATGAATAGTGTCTGGTGAGGATCACATTCATGAGTGTACACAATCACAAATTACCAAGAAATCCATTAAAATAACTAACCCCCCTTTCAGGCAAAATAATCCAAAACATCCAAACAGTTAACTTAGCCCTTTTTTATGTAAATATCTGGGATAAATAATCTAGCATTTCAACAAACCTGTTGTGGTGAACCAAAGTCTCGTATGTTCTCTTTACTGCTTGGTATCACATTTACACTAACACTTTCTAGTGGTTCAATAACATCTTTGTAAACTTTATCTTCACCTTCAACAACAACTTCCTGGGCGAGGGTAAAAAATAAATAAAGAACAGTTAAAGAAAAACTGAATCAATGGATAAGACGAATGTAGTTTATATGGGGTACAAATGGTTCGAGAATTAAAAATTACAACTATAGCAACTTTTTTGAAAAATAGTTGAATTAGTATATAGAATGTGACTAAAATTAAGGAATTTATGGAGTAAAGATCTGAAATTGCTAAACCCAGAAATGCAGCTCCATACTCCCGTTTCTCCAGCAAACTGTTTACATAACTATGACATTTGAACAAAAGAAAACCGTAAAAGAAAACCAACAGAGAAAATTATAGTCATCAAGTGCAGGCTGACCTGCCATCCAAAAGGATAGAGGAAAGAGTATTTATCCTTCTTGTCCGTGACAGGCAGAAATCCCTTCTTATTTTCTGCAGCAACTGATCCATATCAAAGGGTGTACTCTTAGGATATCAGCCATTAAAATTTCAAGAATAAAACATGAAAGATAACTGTGTGAGATACATCACAGCTTCATTTAGATAAATTCTGAAATGAAAGTATGAGGAATTAAAAGGTTAAGATGCTGCATGAAGACTTTTACATGATGTTGGTGTCTGAGAAGTCATCAGCAATAACGGGGCAATTGCTCGTCCCATCGCAAGAAATTGACGCCTCCCAAGTCTATCTGTATAGAAACGAATAGAGGAATATAGTGACTAGTCCACCTTGGTGTCAAAAGGTCAATCAACATAGATAAGATGATGTACTACCAGCACTATTCCTACATTATATACTCAGAACAAGAGCCTATTATTAGAATATGGATTGACACTTAACTAAACAGACTCAAATGCAAGGTCATCAAACAAACAACATTGCAATTCATGGATGCAAAGGTTGGATTCAGTTTTCTTCATCGTTAAGAAATTCTATCCTCTACCTGGAAGTAGATTCCTATTATGCTCATCAAAACAGCAGGTTAAAGTGAACCAAACTAATATAATCACATAAAAACCAGTGGAGGTTACACATGAAAAGGCCCAAAATAGTCCATTATCTTTGAATTTGGACACAAAATCATCCATGTTCTTTTACCTGGACCATTAATATTACATAATATTTGCCAAAATGGTGCACACTTATAGTCATTTCCTACACTTGGTTTACTTTTTAAAAGAAATAGAGTTTTGTGCTCATCAGGTGAGATGTTTCCCCAGTGAAACCCGATGTTCATGTCCCTTCTTCACAAAAAACAATCTTCTATCAGAAACTCATTTTAAGATAACACTCAGAGGAAGAGTTCGACGTATATTACAGCTCAAAAGATTGTTTTACCTCAAAAAATTTTAATTACGCGAGACCACTTCAAAAAGAAGGCTATGTGAAAAAGAATGTTTAAAGGCGAATACGTGAAACAAATTTAGTTCTATTTAGTTTGACGGATCAAAGATTAATCCTTTTACAATACAGACAAGGATGCATGAGTTTTGTTTTAGAATCAATTTAATCAGGATATAGAAGAACACTTTCATCTTTCATGGCCACTGAAGATCTCACAGACATGTATTGATTGGGTACAAAGACTGTTTTGAACAAATTGGGCAAGACGATTGCCAGTTCACCACATCCGTGGAGCTCTAATGATTCTTTTAGCCATAAATTTTGGCAAATATCTCGATTGCATAAGGGCAGGTTGATGATGCTGGGACAAAAAAGGAAACACTTGACTAAAAGATTGTTTTGCTGTTAGCTAATGTGGCTGCAGTATTTTCAAGAGGAGTGGTGTCACATTCTGTCTTATAAAAGCTCATGTTCGGTGAAAGCTCCATCTCTGTTAAATCTTAACGGAAATATTGGGAAATGATTAAAGTTCACCACTTTGGCAAATATTATGTACCGTTATCATAAAACTAAAAATTAAGGCGCCGTCTGAGTAAAGTCATTGAACTTTAAAGCTTAATGCTCAATCACATTTCATCTCAATAGTCCAAGCCTTAATTAGATATATCTGATTTGACAGCTCGATCGAACAGCATTACAAATTCGAAAGTAATCTAACCTTGGCAAGAGGAAGTGGAAGTTTCGGTCACATTCTCTGACCTGATAACACAGCCAGGAGCCCTACGGTTGTGACCACTCCTAAACCACCCCAGTTGATGCATCACATCCACCTTTTGTAAGTGTAAACAAACATTCAAAAACGCGATACATCATCAGTGCTACTCAAGCTGTAAGAAGAACTCGGAACAGTACCTGAGATGATGCATTTGGCAAGTACACATGATACGGAGCAGTCCATTTTTGCACTAACACCATCTCTCAAAATCCTAATAAAAAACAGCAAAATTTTGCGAAAATCATTAAAACAAATATACACATTCAAGTTAAATGAGTGCAGTAAACTGTTAGTACCGAAATAATCAGGTGTCATGCGGAAGCTAAGAACGATATATCAGACAATAAAAGAGAAAAATGCGAAAAGAGATACAATATTTTAACGCGTTCGGTTAATCAAAACAATTGGATTATCTGAGAAAAATACAAGTATTTTATACAGTTACCGTACAATGTAGCTGCTCGCGTTTATGCCACGCGCTTACAGGAAGAAGAAGAAGACAGTTTGTTTCAGTTTTGTGCAATCTTCACATCATCTAATATCTCCCTCTCAATTATCCACCCAACTCTCCTGCTCTCCACCCATTGTATGCACGAAATGACCTAAATACCCTCCCAATTTTAATAAATAAGTAATTCTTATTTTTCTCTCCAACTTTGATTGATCTCTTATAAACTAATACTCTCTTTTCAATTCGTTTGGAGTATTTTAATTTAACATTAAATTTTTAAAAGTAAATTTTGTACTATCAAGCTTAGGTGAAAATAATAAAATTTAAGAGTTGCTGAAAGAAAACATAATTTTTTTTTTAAAGTATTAAAAAAATAAATCAAACAAATTCAAACGAAGAAACTAATAATAACTAATATATTTAAGTTCCTCTGCTCTATAAATTATCCTTTTATCTGTTATTATCTTTTAAATAGCATACTATTTTTATCTTTAATTATTTATTGATTTACTTATGGAATAAATTTCTATTGCTTTTGAATTTAAAATATAAAAATCAAGCATGTAAATTAATAATATTGAATAATCAATAAAGGAAAAAGAGACAAATATATCTTTTATCTGTTATTATCTTTTAAATAATATGATATTTTTATCTTTAATTATTTGTTGATTTACTTATGGAATAAATTTCTATTACTTTTGAATTTAAAATATAGAAATCAAGCATGTAATTAATAATATTAAATAATGAATAAAGAGAAAAAAGACAAATATATCTCTCGATTTTATGATTTAAAGCATATATATTTTTATTAAAAAAAAACAATACATATATACTCTCACCCTTTAACAAAGTAGTGTATAAATAATCATGCCCCGAAGTATTTTCTCTCACACAATCGTTTTATAAAAATGGCATTAATATGCTAATATTTTTAATTACAAGAAAACGAATAATGGGCAAACAACATAAATCCTGACAGTTTAAAGTTTAATTTACAACAAATTTTTAATATTTTGCATAATTATTGAAAATTTTGATTTTGGATCTGTCGAGATACATAATTAGCTGTCGTTACATCCTACGACGATAATTTTTTTTCCTTCGTAAAAATACATAATCAGTATGTATACATTTTTTCTGATTTTGAATCCGTCGAGATACATAATATATCTCCTATGAAGATACATTGTTTTCTTTGTAAAGTTACATAATTAGCTTTCTATATTTTTTTTTTGATTTGGAGTCTGTTAAGATACATAATTAGCTCTCCAAAATATTCAACGAACATACATAATTATTTTTTTTTTAATTATTTTGTAAAAGTAGGAATTTGTGTAAATATGATAAATATTATTGGTGAAACCCGTCAAATTTTTCAGGTTACAGAAGTACCCGAAGGCCCAAAACAGAGAGCCCAGAAACCAGACCCCCAACTCACTGTAACAGTAACAGAGAGGGTTTAACACTCCGCCATAGCCGTCGTCCCGCCCCTTTGCTCTCTCTTTCTCTCTCACACACTACACACGCTCAAAATGCGTAGATTCACCTCCACATCAACCCTCCGGTCACTCCTCCGCCGCTACATTTCTTCCCCGTCAACCACTCAACTCCACCAACTCCCCCTCTCCAAAACCCATTTTTCCACTCCACCCCACCCCCCTTACAACCCATTTTCCTTTTCCCATTATTCCACAACTTTCAGATCCTTCTCTTCCTCCCAAGTTAACGATGATCAAGAAGAAACAAATGCTCGGTCACTTTCTTCCGAGCTTGTTAAGGAGCTCGATGCCGAATCACTATCAATTCCACAAAGACTCGATCTTTCTTTCTCACATGTTAACTTAACCCCTTCCCTAATTCTCACAACGCTCAATCTTTCACCAGATGCAGGCAGGACAGTATTAGTTTTTTTCAAATGGGTTAAGAGTAAGGAAAGTTTCAAGATTGATGATGAAGTTGTGTCGTATTTTTTGGATTATCTTGGAAGGAGAAAGGATTTCAAAGCTGCGGAAGATGTACTGAGTGAGGGGTTAGGGCTAATTGGGAGGAAGACTTTGGAATGTATGGTTGATAGACTTGTAAGAGCTGGGAGACCTACACAGACAGTGGCATTTTTTGAAAATATGGAGAAAGATTATGGGTTAGTTAGGGATTTGGATTCATTGAAGTTGGTTGTTTCTAGGTTGTGTGAGCATGGTTTTGCTAGTTATGCTGAGAAAATGGTTAAGAGTTTGGCTAGTGATTTTTTTCCGGATGAATATATATGTGATATGCTGGTAAAGGGTTGGTGTATTGATGGGAAACTCGATGAGGCAAAGAGGTTAGCTGGGGAGATGTATAGAGGAGGGTTTGAAATCGGGACGTCTTCTTATAATGCGATTCTTGATTGTGTTTGTAAGCTGTGTAGAAAGAAGGATCCTTTTAGGCTTCAATCTGAGGCGGAAAATGTGTTGTTGGAAATGGAGGAGAAAGGTGTTCCTAGAGACGTGGAAACGTTTAATGTTTTGATTACTAACTTATGTAAGATCAGGAAGACAGAGGATGCTTTGAATTTGTTTTATAGGATGGGGGAGTGGGGTTGTAATCCTGATGAGACGACGTTTCTCACTCTTATTAGGAGCTTGTACCAGTCTGCTAGAGTTGAAGAGGGTGATGAAATGATTGATAGGATGAAATCTGCAGGATTTGGGGATGCGCTTGATAAGAAGGCGTATTATGAGTTCTTGAAGATATTGTGTGGGATTGAAAGAATCGATCATGCTATGAGTGTCTTTGAAAAGATGAAAGAGGATGGTTGCAAACCAGGGTTAAAGACATACGACTTGTTGATGGGAAAAATGGTTGCTCATAATCATGTTGACAAAGCAAATGCACTATATAAGGAAGCCGAGGACAATGGATTGGCAGTTGAACCAAAGGCCTATATGGTGCACCCAAGATATGCAAAGAAGAAACCCGCCTCTGCCAAGAAGGAGAAGAAGAGGTTAACGTTGCCAGAGAAAATGGCCAGAAAGAGGACAAAGCTAAAGAAAATTCGCCTAAGTTTCGTTAAGAAACCTAGAAAAATGGCCCGCCGAGCATTTTGATCCCTTATGTGTTGGATGATTTTGAGGGAGATTTTCCAGTGGTATGCTGAAAGTGTCTCCACCCTCATTTTGATAGGTTTCGACAGTATTGGAAATAAATTTTCATTTACAACAATGCTCTCTCCTTTATTTTTTTTCTTTTAATCTTTAAATGTGTAACTCTTAAATGAATTTATATTTTTGTATCTCATGAATCAATTTAGACTTATAAACTCTGAATGTGTCTATTCTTGCTACTGCATAATGATGCCTACTGAACAAACTTGCCATCATCTCTCGACATACTATAACGTTCTTATATGCTTCGTATGAACTTGATATATGGTTCTCTATTGACAGATAAATCTGTATTACCTGTGACTAGATTAATTGGCAGTCTTTGGTGTTGAATTCATTGTGCATTTGTCTGTATATGTGCACATAGAGGTTGTATTGGTTTATTTGAGTAGACATTCAAAACAGATTGTTGGAATCCTCACCCCGAGGTGTCCTTTAGTCTAAAAGCTGTTCATTCAACCATATCTTGCGCATTACCTTTCTCCTCTATGCTGTCAAATGAGTTGTTATTTACTAATCTTATGCCAAACTCAAATTCCTCTTGTCCCTTGTGGTGCTTCATCTTTCGACAGGATTTGTGAATGTGCAAGGTTGAATTAGATTCTTGTTATGACAGCAGGAGTTCCACCAAAAAATCCTTTGTTTGTGTGGAGGTACTTGAAAAATGTTGAATCTGCAAAATCAGTACTTTGGAAGAGGAAACTGATGATTTGCATGGTATTCTGTCACGATCCAAACTACTAGATCGTGCGGGCACCTACGCTATTCTAAGCCGCTACTATTCTAAGCACCTAGGTGAACCTTATCATCCAACTAAAAATATGCGGAAGACTTCTGTTTTAAGAAAATGTTGGATTAAATATAATAAGATAAATTAAATATTAATAAATAAATTTTTTCAAAAACTTCTTACAAGTGTCCTTCACAATTCCAAGACTTGGTCAGACATGTACAAGAGCTATCTACTACAGCATAAACTGACAATAAAATAATTATACAAAGACTCTAACATCTGCCAGGATGAAAATGCAGAAGTTAGTGTTGAATATCGTCATCCATCCAGTACCTGCAAACTAACCTGCATCCAGTCTACATTTCAAGAAGGAATGTAAAAGAGTAGGGTCAGTACAACCACACGTACTGGCAGGCATCATCTGCCAACCGTGTTAGTTCATATAACCATAAAATAGAAATAAGAAAAATAAATCATGACATCATGAATGGAATATAATTCAACTAACGTTGTAATAAAATTATTACTTTACCTATATAAGTTACATCATCCAACTCCATCAATATTATATTAGCTACTAACATACTCTAGCCTCATTAATTCACACCATCAACCACAATCTAACGCTAATACATCACTATTCCTCTTTATTCACCTTATCTTTTTCATTGCTCATATTTGTAGGAACAAATCCGTAATCATAGAAAGACTCTAACATATACTACAATATATATATATATATATACATAGTTATATACTAATTTATAAAACATATACACATGTATACGTTAAATATATACTACTTTAGAAGATATATATGCACCATTCAATATATATGTACTACTTTAAATAAAATATATACTACAATATACATATATATATACACAACAATATGTATATATATATAGTTACATACTAATTTATAAAACATATACACTTGTATACGTTAAAGATATACGTCTATAGAAGATATATACACATATATACGCACCATTCAATAATATGTACTACTTTAAATAAAGTATATACTACAATATATATATATATATATATATATATATATATATATATATATATATATACACTACTATATATATATATATATACATACTTATATACTAATTTATAAAACATATACACTTGTATACATTAAAGATATAAGTCTATAGAAGATACAAACACATATATACACACCATTCAATATATATGTACTACTTTAAATAAAGTATATACAACAATATATATATATATATATAAACTAAGTTTTTAATTTAAACTAGAAATTCATTTTAAATCATTTTAAATCAATATATAGGTACTACTTTAAATAAAATATATACTACAATATATATGTATATACTATGTATGTATATATATATATATATAGTTATATACTAATTTATGAAACATATACACATTGTATACGTTAAATATATAGGTCTATATAAGATATATACACATATATACACACCATTAAACACACACACACACACACATATATATATATACACTACAATATGTATATGTATATATAGTTATATACTAATTTGTAAAACCTATACACTTGGATACATTAAATATATACGTCTATAGAAGATATATACACACCATTCAATATATATGTACTACTTTAAATAAAATATATACTACAATACATATATATATACTACAATATTTATATATAGAGAGAGTTATATACTAATTTATAAACCATATACATAACGTATACATTAAATATACTCATCTATAGAAGATATATACACATATATATATACCATTCAATATATTCACTACTTTAAATAAAACATACACTACAATATATATATAGAGAAAGATATAGTTATATACTAATTTATAAAACATATACACATCTATACGTTAAATATACACTACTTTAGTAGATATATGCGCGCGCACACACACACACACTCACACACATATATATATACCATTCAATAAATATATTACTTTAAATAAAACATATACTACAATATATATATATATATATATATATATATACACACCACAATATATAAAACATATACACATGTATACGTTAAATATACACTTCTATAGAAGATATATACATGTGTATATGCACTATTCAATGTATATATACTACTACTTATAAAATATACTACAATATATATACATTACAATATATATAGATATACTTATATACTAATTTATAAAACATATACACATGTATACGTAAAATATACACTTCCATAGAAGATATATACACGTGTATACGCACCATTCAATGTATAGATACTACTACTTATAAAATATACTACAATATATATACATTACAATATATATAGATATACTTATAAACTAATTTATAAAACATATACACATGTATATGTTAAATATACACTTCTATAGAAGATATATACACGTGTATACGCACCATTCAATGTATATATACTACTGCTTATAAAATATACTACAATATATATACATTACAATATATATAGATATACTTATATACTAATTTATAAAACATATACACATGTATATGTTAAATATACACTTCTATAGAAGATATATACACGTGTATATGCACCATTCAATGTATATATACTACTACTTATAAAATATACAACAATATATATACATTACAATATATATAGATATACTTATATACTAATTTATAAAACATATACACATGTATACGCTAAATATACACTTCTATAGAAGATATATACACGTGTATACGCACCATTCAATGTATATATACTACTACTTATAAAATATACTACAATATATATACATTACAATATATATAGATATACTTATATACTAATTTATAAAACATATACACATTTATACGTTAAATATGCACTTCTATAGAAGATATATACACGTGTATACGCACCATTCAATGTATATATACTACTACTTATAAAATATACTACAATATATATACATTACAATATATATAAATATACTTATATACTAATTTATAAAATATATACACATGTATACGTTAAATATACACTTCTATAGAAGATATCCAATTTATAAAACATATACACATGTATACGTTAAATATACACTTTTATAGAAGATATATACACATGTATACGCACCATTCAATGTATATATACTACTACTTATAAAATAAACTACATTATATATACATTACAATATATATAGATATACTTATATACTAATTTATAAAACATATACACATGTATACGTTAAATATACACTTCTATAGAAGATATATGCACAAATATACAAAACATATGCTACTTAATATAATAAATTAATAATATTTGGTAGTAAATTAATAATATATTAGAAATAAGTTTTTAATTTAAAGTAGAAAACTAGAAATTCAATTTAAAATTTTAAATCGTTAAGTGAAAAAATATAAAAAGCAAGGACTAAGGAGTGAATGAATTTGGGGAATTTTATTGATTGCAAAATGATCTAAAATTTATAATTTACATGAATGAAAAATCTACAAATTATGCATCATTTTTTTCAATTCATTCATGTTAATATTAACGGGAACTTGCATAGGATAGTCAAACCCGTGAAGTCATAATTTCTTCAAGTTTCAGCTCGTCGCTCGGCTCCGGTTCCATTCCTTGGTTTCTTCTTTCTGCTCTAATCCAATCTCTGAGGCAAACTAGAACATTCATTGCATTGCTTCCCAATGAGTGTCGGTTGTCTCCAAGTGCTGTCGTCCCTGACTAAAGACGCTCTCTGATGCAACGGTTGACATTGGAACATTCAAGATATCTCTAGCTAATCTTGAAAGCACAGGATATTGTGTTTCATTACTCCTCCACCAATCCAACCTGTTGATCCATCGTCTGCGATCCTCTGGTGCAGTCCGAAGATAATATTTCAGCTCTTCCCGATAAGTTGATGTGTAAGTTCTCTCATCAACACTGTTCCAACAATTTAAATCATAAAACGAATCAGAAAAACCACTATGTGCCGGCATTTTAGAAGATGATGGCTCCTCGGGAGGATGAAGAGTGACAGTTGAAGTGATATTTGTAGGTACGGCTAAATCAAATAAATCAACATAGTGATTATATAATTTTTCTATGTAATCCTTTGCATCAGCCGTAGCCGTCCACAAATCAGGTTGTACTTGTTCAGAATCATGGTTAGTATTTATTTCTAAGTTAGTATAAATAAGAGTACTAAAGTGGCACATATTATTATATTTCATGCACGGATTTAGCATAGCACCAACCAAGTAAATAGGGGGAATCGGAAAAAAATATTTTTTAAATTTCGTAAACATGGCGCCAACAGTTTCTTTATAACCTTCTTTATTTTTATATTCTTTGAGCAAATCAGAAATATCGGCTATATATGTCAAAATATTACAAACAGTAGGATAATAAGCACCGAAAAATTCAACCGTAGCTACATAAATTTTTTCTAAAAACTTAACAAGATCATTAATTACAACCCAATCAGAATTATGTAGCATGCAATCAGCAGAATCAACAGAATCAGCAAATGAACCGCAATGTTGGTTAAAAACTAGTGTAATAGGAATTCTATATTTATAACAAGTTTTTAAAAATTCATACGTAGAATTCCATCTAGTATTAATTTCCTCAGGCATCAAAATCGGTGTAAGTCCATTTTCTTGACATTTAACTTTAAATTTTCTAATTCTCGATCTACGATTATTTCCTTGAATAAAACCAACGACAAGACGAATTTTTTCAATATAAAGCTCAAAAAACTCAAGACCATCTTTTACAATTAAATTATATATATGACATGCACACTTAATATGAAAAATTTCAGGCAAGGGCGGAGATAGCGTAGATTTTTTTTTTTTATAGCAGTCTTGTTGTTAGAAGCATTATCAAAAGCAATACATAAAGTTTTATTTTCGATACCATAATATCCGATAATTTTAACAATAGAATCAACAATAAATTGTCCAGTATGTTTACTGTCTTCATCATATAAAAAAGCAAGAATACGTTTTTGCATCACGAAATTACTATCCATCCAATGACAAGTAACGGTTAAATAATCATTTTTATTTACAACACGACCAAGATTAGAAGTTAGGGACAATCTATATTGAATATTTTTTAACAATGTTGATAAATAAAAATAATATTGTGAATGAAGTCTAAAAATATCAGACCGACAAGTAGTTCTAGGAATACCGTTAAACATAGGATTATAAATTACTTGTATATAACGAATAAAGGCATCAGAAGAAGGAAAACTAAAAGACAAACAACCCTCAACTACCATTTTAGCTATTTCTTCCCGGTCTCTCAATTTATTATACTTCTTCGCTACGTGATCGGTTGCTGGGTCCATTCTAGTTTGCGTTGGCCCACCAACATCCCCACCACCTTGTGCAATATTTAACTCTCTTTTGTGATCTTCATCTATATGTCTCATTAACGTACCCGTACCCCCTCGCTTGCCTCCACTTCTATGCTTATATATTTGTTGACAAATATTGCATTGCACCTCAATATCTGATATACGTTCAAAAAATTGCCATGCAACACTAGTTCTTTTACGAGGTCTTGGGGCACTGGGAGGATGGGGAGGGAGATTAACCGATTCAAATCTAACGTTAGCATCTTCTACAGCGGGTGTCTCAGCAATATTTTCATTATCTTCGTCTAAATTAACCGCATCTACTTCATTTTCTTCTTCTATATCGTAATTTTCCTGAGCTTCTACATAATCCATATCGTGAGCACCTACACCTATTTCTTCCTCAAAAGGTGTACCAAGCAGTACCGGAGGCGAAGACACACGGGTATATCTACTACTTGAACTACCTCTACCGCTAGTAATTCGTTTTTTACTACCACTACCGCTTCCAGGACAAAATTTTTTAACACCTTTAGTAGCGAGGTTTCTTAATTTATCTATAATATAAATTAAATTAAACTAAAAATATTCAAAATACACAAATATAATAAAATTAAATATTAAACAATTAATACAATAAATAAAAATTAAACGTAAGAGATGGAACGACAATATCAAATTTTGGAAGTATCCGAAGGTTGCGACTTTAGAAACTTCCGCTCGTACTTTGTAAACGAAAAATTAAAAAATTAAAGTGAACACTTTAAGAAATTAAATATATTGAATATTTGAGAATTGAGATTTGAGAGAGAATGAAATTTGAGAGAGTGAAAAATTGTGTGAAAAATGATTTGAAGTTGTAGGGTATTTATAATTTTTTTTTGGGGATTAAAAAATATTTTTTAAAGTTAATATTTTTTTTTTTAATAAATGGGCCCAAACTAGCCGTTTGGACCCAAAAACGGCTATATGGCCCAACGGCTAGTTTGGCCCAAAATCCCTTTTTTTTTTTTATTTTTTAAAAGATTTCCGGGCTGGGCCGGTTAACCAGCGGGCCTGGATCGGGCTTGGTCCGGGTCGGATTAGCCAGGGTCATTTTAAAAAAATAACCGGCCCAGGACCCGAAACCCTAAAGCCCTAGTGCTTATCGGGCCGGGTCGGGTCGGCCCGCCCCCGACACCCTTAACTGGATGTAATAATGAGTTTACAATGCACTTGACAACTTCCACATCTTGTGAAAGACTTATAGTAAAAAACTAAGGTGTTCAACCAGAACACATTCAAACTGTCCAATTTTCTTATGATTATTGTGATATAAAGCGCGGCCAAATTCATGAAAGATAATCACAAAAAGAAGATATAAAGAAATGTGATGATGCCACTAAAATACAGGGTTAGATGAATTTGATAACTGAAAGCTGCATGTAATAAAACTAGCTATTACGTGCGTATCACGTGCATTTCGTGCACTGCACATGCATGTCATGTGTTGCGCGTACATCTCGAGAACTTATTTTTATTCACGAGAATGTGATAAGTTCTTAATTTTTGTTTGTCTCGAGTTTAAGATTTTAACTTAATTTTTATTTTTTTCCTGATAATTTCAAATAATTAAGAGCAGCCAATTATAAGTTCACTCACATTATAGCCGTCTCAGTCCACTACATCACATCCTATTTGACTATTATGTTCCCACTCGGATCGAGTGAATCATAAGCGTCTACATATATATGACGTACAAAAACAAAATTTTAATTAGGATACACGTTGGGCATAATTAGAACAATAATAGCAATATTAAGGTTTGAACTGAAAACAAAATAATAGTTGAAAGATAAGAACAGAAAAAAAGAAGAGAGAAATAGGATGATTACCGAGGAAATGGAATAGGCGGTTGATCACGAGCAAATGTGAAAGGAATATGATAAAGTGAGGGAATTTGTGTTGGGTTCGAAATCGAGACGCGTCATGCGGAAGCTATTAGTTGCAAACCATAAAGATAATAACTCAGATGATAAAGAAAAACATACTAAAAATATAATATTATCATGTGATTTGGCCAATGAGCCTACATATAAAACCTAATATTAAAAATAATATTAAAAAACATAAAACTAATGAGAGAGAAAATCTCCCCTAAACGAAACTCTTAAAAACTACATTGTGAATGCTATTGTGTTATTGTATGAGAAGAGGGGTGATGCCTAAAACCTTTCCTCAAAGAAAGAGGTTTGCTAAATATGAAAAGGTTCTATATTTTCCTTTCAGGAAAAGTAAAAGTATTTATGGTTACTTTTATTTTCCTTTTAAGAAAAAGTAAAACTTAAATATAGTAAGAAAATCAGGCAAAAACCCTAACAATTTGAACTCCATTGCGTTACTAGTGATCAAAGAATTTAAATATGAAAATTTACTTATCGCAAGATATTTCCCAATCAAATAAGCAAGGGAAAAAATATTATATTGACTTAGTGCGCGCGCACATATATATATATATATATATATATATATATATATAGGGAGAAAAGGTAGATAAATTTGTACTTGTGTATGTGGGCGTTGGGGGAGAAGGGTAGATAAATTTGTGGTTGTGTGAGTGTGTGTTGGGCAAAAGGGTAGATAAAATTATGCTTGTGCGTATGTGTTGGGGGTAGATAAGTTGTACTACTTGTGTGCGTGTGTTGGGAAAAATGGTAGATTAACTTGTGCGTGTGTGTGTGTGTGTGTTGAGGGAGAGGTAGATAAAACTTGTGCTTGTGTGTGTTGGAAAGAAATGGTAGATAAATGAAGAAGTGATAGGATTGATTCTATTTAATGATTATTCTTCATTTAAGAAAATATTTTGTTGTTTTAAACTATGGTTGTAAATTGTAATCAATCCTACATTAAATTATTTTGACTATTATATATTACAAATAATATTTTGTGCATTTTGTGCACACCCTGCGTTCAATAATAATCTATTAAATATTATTTGGATAAGTCAGGTGACTTATTGCATATCGGGTCTTTCTCTCAAAATTCCCTGATATTATTTTTATTCCATGCTTAGTGCTTTTTATTATTTATTGATTAACTGTAAATTCATCGAGGGTTAAAGCTTTACTTTAATTGGATCTGTTTACCACAAATGCTTGCTTGTTATTCAAGATTGGAGGCTGTGGATCAGTCATCATTTCAACGTTGTTAACATATGCATGTAACACTCTAGTTGTCTCTTTTCATTATCAACGAATAATACTTTTATATATCAGTTTCTGTCTCAATTTTTAAGTTTTAACTTTATTTTTTCTATACTGGTTTTAACTGTTTTTCTACTGGTTCCTGCTTGACCAACACTGAGTTGGAACGCGCTGACGGTATTCTCTGGATCTTGAATCCATGAGCTCAGTACTCCGTCTTTGCAACAATTTGCAATATGTTGGTTATATGGTGTTTCTGGCAAAAGATCAATAATAGTGGGGTCTCTGTTGCAACAATGAGGGAGATTCCCTCTGAAACTTGAACAGTGTCCTTGTTGCGTGGCTTGACCTCCGACCACACTCCACATGACTTCTTTTTTTGACCATGTCCAGCCCAAATGCCAACGGGGGGTTTGAATATGGCGATATTGCTAATAATTGTATAATGTAACAACGGCCTGTTCGAAAAAATACAATTATGATAAACATAATTGTTTATTTCACCTCCTAACAATTACTATTAAATATTTTGTTGTTTTAAAACTACGGTTGTAACCTTTGCCAAATGTTATGTAATACGTTGCTTAACTTAAAATATGACTTAAAATGTTCATACTAACTACTACAATAAAAAATGAATTTTATTTGTTTGGAAAAATTACCTAAATAAACAACATAAGTTTCTAAACTTCTAAAAATTCCCTCACTTCTTAAAAATTACTCAAATCCCAATATTTCATATTTTTTATTAATTGTGAGATACAAGTTAACCCTACAACTAAAAAGACGGCTCTTTATCAAAAAATACTCCACATCTCCTCTTTGAACGGGGCAAAATCTGGCCATTTTCTATCCATGTTCTCCATCTGATTCAAAAATTCAATCAAGGTAATTTCTTCCCATAAAATCAGTTTCAACTTATTTAATTCCTTTTTTACATTTTTTTTCAAATCTTTTTTTGCCACAAGTAAAGCTATCTGAAAGTTGAGTATTTTGGTACAGAGATTTCTTCAATTTCACTTTTTTTTTGCTCCATTGTTTGAATTATCAGCATGAATAGAGAGTCTGGACCTTCTTTAGTCTTGGGGTTTCTCAATTAGAATGTTTCAAAGAATGTCAAGAAGTTGTAAACTTTGTTCCGGGAAATTTTGACTATGAATTGATGGTTTTCATGAAAATAGGTCAAAACATAGAAACGATCCCCAAACTATGAAGAAATTACGTCAAAAGATTGCTAAGAAGGACAAGAAAAAAGAAAGTGGTTCTAAGAAAAGAGGACACAACAGTCCTGAAAGTAAAGCTCCCGTCAAGAGAAGAAGAGTTGTTGAAGAAATTTGTAGACATGATCTTCCTAAGGTAATTGCATGTACAGATTTGTTTAATTTTAGGCCGAGATACATATTTTGTGATGGATGATACGTTTCTAATAAAATTTATTTTTTATCCGGTGCTTTGTTGCTAATAATTTATATGTATCTTGTGATTTATTTTGATATTGTAATTAATATAACAAAAGATACAAGTTTCTTGTTATTAGATACATGTTATGTTGTCTTGTATCTGTTGATTGTTGTTAATGCTTTGATATGTATCTATTGGTGTTTAAACTTGACTGAAAATTATATTATAAGAGGTACAAGTTATGACTTCATAGATACATTTTATGTTAACTTGTATCTGGCACTAACTGTTAATTGCTTGAAATGTGTCTAGTGTTGTTTAATTATTATTGAAAGTCATATAAGAAAAGATACAAGTTTCTTGTCATTAGATACATGTTATGTTGTTTTGTATCTGTGAGTTGTTGTTAATGATTTGATATGTATCTGTCGGTGTTTAAACTTGACTGAAAATTATATTATAAGAGATACCAGTTATGACTTCATAGATACATGTCATGTTAACTTGTATCTGGTACTAACTGTTAATTGTTTGAAATGTATCTAGTATTGTTTAATTATTATTCAAAGTCATATAACAAAAGATACAAATTTTTTAATAGATACATGCTATGTTGACTTGTATCTGGTACTTACTGTTAATTTCTTGAAATGTATCTAGTATTGGTTTAATTGTTATTGAAAGTCATACAACAAAAGATACAAGTTAATACCTACATACATACATGTTGTATTAACTTGTTTCTAAAGTATGCTGTTATTAGAGTATTTGTTTTTATTGTAATGTCTTAATGTAGAGTTGTTGCGTATAGACTAATTTTTTCACTATTGTTTCTTTTTGTTTTAGGAATTGAGTTATGTTATAAAGGAAATTCCAAGTCATCCTCTTAGATTTGTAAGTTTATGCAATTTAAGATTTAAGGATGAAATTAAAGAAGTTGTCGGGCAAGAAGTGTTACACTTATTTGAGAAGACTATCTTCGGATGTTATCTCAACACACCTATTTCTAATTATATTGGACAAATAACAAAATGTATTCTTATGCTCGAGATCGAGCAACCAAATCAAGAAGAGATACATGTTTTTGTCAAAGGCCAGATCCTTAGATTTTCCATCAATGAATTTGCTTTGATTACTGGCTTAAACTGTTTTGGGAATGTTGATGATATCACATATGAAGAGTCTTCTCCGAGTAGGCTTATGAAAAGGTATTTTCCACAATCAACCAATGGTGTAGATAAGGATGCATTGGTGGAACGTTTTCTGAAGGGAAATTTTGAAAACAAAGAGGATGCCCTCCAGATGACAATCCTATATTTCATACACACTTTTATCTATTCACAGTTGAATGCTTCTCCCGTGTCATTTTCTGATTTCAAAATGGTTGAAGATGGAAAATATCAATTTTTTCCTTGGGGTAAAGTGTCTTTCTCCAGGTTGATGGCCTCACTTAGGCAAGAATTTTCAATGGAGAAGCAACTTTATAGGTTAGGTGGTATCCCACGGGTTCTTAATGTGTGGATGTTTGAACTTTGTTCAAATGTTGAATCCAAAGTTGTTGTTAAGGAGGGAAATAACATACCTCGCATATTGAATTGGAAGATTGTTGCAGTCCGGCCTCAATTTAATCAGTTTATGATCGGAATGTTTAGCAAGGTACGATAATGATTGAACTTTTTTCATACATTGCATTATAGTTTTTGTAGTTTTAATCGTAATAATATTTAATGGATAATTTTTTTGTACATAGTATTCATATGCCAACATTGTTCCTACTGCGGACGAGTTTGAAAAACTTGATTTGGCGCGCACTAGTTTTGCATCTGAACAACATGGTATATCTTCGATGCCATCTTCATCTAAAAATTAAGATCGGAGGAGTTACAGAGTCAATGTACCCCAAGTTACCGAAGATCATGACAGTTTTGATGACTTCAGTTTTACCCCTCCACAATTTTTAATGAGGCAGTCGATACATGTATCTCGTACAATATCTAAACCTATGACAAAGACTGAAAAAGATGTTCCGACAGGAAGAAGATCAGATCGTAAAAAATAAATGCAGTTGCGAGATGCAGAAAAAAAATAGACAACAGGTATTTTCCTTATCAACATATTTTATATTTTTCTCATAATAAAAATGTTCAAATACAAGTTAAAAGCGTTTCTATATTGTGTTATTTTTCATGCTTAACAAATACTGGCGAAACAAGCAGATATGAAAGAAAAGAGTAAAGTTGATGTTGATTCAACATCCACATTAAACAAGAAAGACCTTGTGGTTAAAACGGACCTACATTCGTTAGAGTCCGAAATGAAGACATACATGAAGACATACGTAAGGATCTATAATTTATTGTTGTATAAATTTATTAATTGTATGCATTTTAACTAATCAACTTGCATATTTACTAGATTGACCAAAAATTCAAAGATTTGGAGCGTTTGATGAACGCTGGATTCACTGAAGTTTTGAATTCATTGGAGCAGAAAAATGAGACTGTGAAGTAGGTAAGATGCTGTAAAACAACACACATTTATTAATGAGTATATTAAATTTATTCATACTTCTCATCTTTCAATCTTAGGAAAGAATTGCAAACCAAAGCCCAAAAGAGGCTGCACATTCAGACGATGTTGCTGATTTTGAATGTCATACTAATCCCGTCAGTCTACATAGTGTCTAAAAAAACCCTTGAGGAAATGGAGGTGCCCATTAGTACATATTTACTATTTGAATTATCTTATAAAAAAATATTTATATGTATCAATATGTACTTACTTCTCAAAGGTAGTAATTAATTAATTATATTATATTAATTTTTTTTATTCTCTGATAAAAAATCTGCAGGAAACTATTGTAAAACAGAGCCGGCAAGAATGTGATCCTTCAGATGCCGTTGTTGATAATGAAGGACCTACGAGTACTGACAGTGTAGTAAAAAAAACTGACAAACCGGTTGAAATGGAGGATGATAAAGCCAATCAGGTACCATCAGTTCTCAAGAAGGGTGAACAACATGAAAAGGTAATAAACATTCATTATGTGTTTTCTAATTAACATGACTATTTTTGCATACTTGAAATGATAAATGTAAACTAAGTCATCTATGTAATCAACATTTATATATCTTGTACAGTTTAGTTAATTTAGTAGTAAGAATCTAATTCACTAAAAAAATGAACACAGTTATGTTATTAATATTACAGATTAAAAATAAAGTTTACATACAAGTTAAAACACAGTTGAGATACAAGTTAAAATAAAACTGAGATACAAGTTTAAATACAGTTCAAATACAAGTTAAAATAAAGTTCAGATACAAGTTAATGCAAAATTTATATACAAGTTAAGTTAAATTTAGATACATGTTAAACTAAAGTCTAAATACATGTTAAATTAAAATTGAAATACAAGTTAAAATAAAGTTTAAATACAAGTTAATACAAAAAAGTTAATACAAGTTAAGTTAAGTTTAGACTTTTGTTTAATACAAGTTAATACAAAATTTATATACAAGTTAAGTTAAGCTTAGATACATGTTAAACTAAAGTCTAAAGACAAGTTAAATTAAAGTTGAAATAGAAGTTAAAATAAAGTTCAGATACAAGTTAAAATAAATTTCAGATACAAGTTACTACTTATTAATAAAGTTAAAAATAGTAAATTTTATTTATAATAAATTTGTTAAGGTTTCAAATCATTTTCAGGATGTTGGAATTGAGAAGCAAAGTGACATAGCTATTGAAGAAATTCAGCCGCTTGAAAGTATTATTCCAGGTCGAGAACATGATTTGACATTGACGATTTACAAGCCTCCACCAACAACTCCAGCAGAATATGAGATTAGTGACACCGCGATTTTGTCTGCCTTTTCTACGCCACAAAAGAATGTGTCAGCTAATAAAAATGCACCTGCACCACACTCAAGAAAGCCATCAAAGATTTATCGTTCTCCTTTTTTGACCCATTTTGGATCAAGTTCTAAAGGAAAGAAAAATTTGACTTCTAATGAGCGAAAAAAAATTCCATTCTAAGGCTATCATATTACTGGGGATTCACCTACTGTGGAGATGCAAATATTTGAAGAATGAATTCATGATGGCCTCTACAAGCAACACACGAAAAAGTAAGCAACACGTCTTATTCTAAATTCACCAGTAATATACAACTTACGATTTATTTTTTTAAATCAACTGTACTTTTATGTTACAGAAAAGATGATGACAATCACTACAAGGTTAATTGTTCAACACTTGGATTTCGTCAACTAGATTTCGTAGTTGCTTTTCCAAAATCCAAGAATTGGTTTTACTTGATGTATCAACAGAACAAGTGCTGGAATGATGAGGTATTACCTTCATTTTTTCTTAAAATTTTATTTAAGCAGATTTTCAATAGTAAATAATTTTCGTATTGTGTAATTTCTATGATGAAGTATTAAAGTCTATTACATGAGTTACATTGACTGGACAAGTTATAATAATTGTTTAAGCTAAACATTGTGCTAACGAAACTTATTTTTGTAATATTTGCATCTTTACTGTTAGTAAAGATAATTGAATTATTTTAGCCGAAAGTACTTTATATTTGATACATAATAACCAAAAATATTTCGTTCTATATGAATATATATGTTGTTCATTTATTGATCTTACAGTTACCAGTATTTATAAAGTTATTACATTAGATACATAATCAATAATTTGTATCTAATTATTACTTATTACAATTGATTGCTATAACATACCACTTTATTACAATTTGAACAACATATGGATGTTATTATGTACTACTTGAGGAAGAAGTACAAGAACACAAAATTTTCAATCAGCAGATACACTACCACAGATTATTTTTTTAAAGTGTACATCGATAAGGCATATGTGAATTACTACAATTCAGACGTTGCTAAGGATCTTGTAACTCAAGATACATCTACCAGAACTGATGAGGTTGCTGATATGGAGAAGTCACTGATTAACACAATCAAAGGATTGAGTACATGCGCAGGTCAACCTTGGCATATGGTTAATGAGGTATTTGTCCCAATAAATTGTGACAGCGCCTTTCACTGGGTATTGACAGTCATTGCTTTAAAGGATCGATGCATTCGTGTGTATGATTCAATGGCCTCTTCACGAAAAAGAAAACAAACAAGTGAGATTGAAAATTTGGTTGTAATGATTCCAACTTACCTTCAGTACAGTAAGTTTTTTGAGCACAAGGTACCCACTGACTGAAATGCACTAAAATCATCCGAGGGAAAGTCTGAACGAGATCCATTTCAAGTGAAATATGTATCTGAGATAGCATAACAAGATAGTGAAAGCTTGTACGTATTACATTACCTTTTTGTTTGTTTTCATTACCGTACTCATGTATATTAATATTTTTAACTTAATTATTTTTTGGAATGCAGAGATTGTGGTGTATTTGTGGCTGTTTATACCGAGTATCTGAGTGAGGGATTAGGTATTCCATGTTCAGGTATTGATGCTCAATACCATCTTCTGAGATATTCTTCTCTTTTGTGCAAGTATGGGTCTGAAAAAGCAGAGAACAGATACTTTAGTGAGAATGACGATCCACCAAGGTCAAGGAGCAAGTTCGCACCAAAAAAACAGATAGTGTTTTACATATTAAGTAGTTGTTTATTTGTTTGCTTGTTGGATATTACAAAACTAGGAAGTTGATAGAAACGTTAATGATTTTTTGATGATGTTGGTAATGTTATGTTCTGATACATTATGTTTTTTAAATGATTAAATAGTTTTATTTTGTTATCCATTATAATGCAATGCTAAAGCATTTCATATATATTTATGTATCGAACTACATTGTTCTAGCACTTTATAAAGACATAGTATTAGAAAAATATTTTATAATATTTTACAATCATATGTATCAAATATAATGAAACATAAATTAGAATATAATGGTATTAACCTTGACAATATTACATTATTTAGTATCTACAACAGTTTTTTGTTCCAACTAATACCCGTTGTCTCTAAAACACATAACAAATTATAGCACAAGTTAATGGTACTATATCAAAAAACTAATGACATTATACTATAGAAGTGAAAATTTAATCTTGTATCTATAAAATTAACTGAGAAACATCTTATTAAATTATATGTATCTAGTAAAAAAAAATACATATTTTACTATATAATAAATGTACATAACAACACATTACATTATTATGTTTCTATAGCCATTTTTAATTACTCAGAATACATGTTTGCCTTCAACCAGACTAACACATTATATCAAAACTTACAGTCCTACATGATACAATTATATTTTTTAATTATTACAAATTGTGCAAACTTGTATCTACAAATTTATGAAAGATACATCATATAAAAGTATAAATCTTTACAATCTCTTAATACAGTATAACAACTACAATAACATTATCAATTCAATAATATCTTAATTTCTAAATGAAGTTTCACGACATTTTCAATCTCCAAAAAATAAGAGTAAATAATTAACAAGGAACGAAAACAACTGTTTATTACTGAAACTGTTTTTCTTAATATTCTTACAAAAACAACAATGTCATCAATTAAAACTTCGCATTAAAAAGGAAAGAAATTCAACTAGAAGATAACAAATTATTCCACATTAATAATCAGTCAACTGCATGGTCAATCCTCCTTTGGAAAGACGTTACAAGTACGCCTGTTGTGACCTGCATAACCACATCTCCCGCAACAATTACTACTCGATGTCATAGTTTCACTTGATTTCTTGTGCCTATTTTTCTTTGGCCTTTCGGGTTGATGTTTGTATTTTGGTGGTAACACAACTTCATCCATAACTTCTTGTGGCACAATTCAGTCCTTCTTATCGGGCATTAAAAATATAGATTCTTCATACGGCTTCCTTAATGTTTCAGGATAATAAAACTCTGAACAATAAGGCTTCATATCAACTACATGCTTGCTTTTAGTAATGCAATCGCGTGTTCACATGTTATCTCGTCCAATTGGAATCTACCACAAGAGCAAGTCCTCCTATCAAGACATACTATGTACTTCCTCCCGTCATCATAAACAGAATATACATATGTTGATGACGCACTAACCTACAAGATTAGTCATAATATGTTTACACATAAATACATATTGTTCTTTTACAGAATATTTTGTTTAAATTCAACAAAAAGATTGATTAAGTTACTGTAACATTTTCCAAAACAATATTTTTAAACAACTAGTATCCTGTATTATGAATCAAGCATTCTATAATATGTAAAACAAAATAAAACATCAAAACTAACCTTAAGCCTTGTAGATTTTGAAGTATTTAGCTGAAGAATTCCTTCAAATCTACTACCAAGTGACGTGTTTGCATACAGTGCTCTTTCTCTATTCTTGCAATTCCACTTTCCAAACAATTTCCTAGCCTGCTCCAAAGATTCTAGTATCGGCAACTCACGTGCTAGCTTCAATTTACCATTTATACACTCCGCTATATTTGAATTCATCATTCTACCATGATTAACAGGTGCATACACGCGTACCCACTTTTTAAATCCAGCATCCTCAAGATAAGACTTTACCCTCTTATCAATCTTCCCAACTTGATTCCAAAAAAAATCAAACTCATCTTTGCGGTAAGCCTTGACCATAGGATAGTAAATATCGCTAAGTCTATCTTTACTCTTCCTGAAGTTTATGCAAACATTCTTCCACAAGTGTCAAATGCATGCGAGGTGCGGCACATTCGGATATACAACACTCAAAACCTTTATTATGCTTTCATGACGGTCGGATACAACACACATACTATCGCGCTCTCCAAAAGCAATTCTGAAGTTGTCAAAAAACCAAGTCCACGAATTATCATTTTCACTATCAACAACACCATACGTAATCGGCAGAATGCATCCTACAATTTTGATAATATAAAAAACTAATTAATCAGATACAAATAAACGATTTCTCAAACTAAAAAAACAATTTAACAAAAAATATGATCTTAATAACATCGCAAAAATAAATATACATACAAATAAATATAAATTACCTGCTCCATCAAGAGTGCTTGCGAAAACAAATGTACCTTTATATACTCCACTCAAATGCGCACCATCAATCACAACTACAGACCTGCAATACTCGAATCCCCTCTTCAAAGGTTGCAATGCAACGGACAAATACATAAATTTATTATCCTCGGATTTATGCATTCTAATATGTGAACCTGGATATATGAAATTTAACATGTATACATATCGATCCATTTGTCGATAACCATCCACAGGTTTCGCCCTTAACATCTCAATCGCACATTGTTTAGCCCTCCAAACCTTCTGATAGTTAATGTCTACACCGAAAATATTTTTAATATCTTCGATTATATCATTCGGGGTGTGTATTCTCTTATAGTTGACAAGTTTTGGTGCAGCAAAACCACTAACAAACCCAACTGTAGCTTGAAGTTGAGTAAAAACACGATTTTTCAACGGACATGTGTGAACATCTTGGAAAAATCTAACTTTAAATAGTTTTGTACCCCAACGACATGATGCTTTAAAAATCCAAACACAATTCTCCGAACGGCATTGTAAGACATAGTTGAATCAATGAAAATAAAAGTTCAAATGATTCTTCTTAATAAATATAGAAAAAAGCAGATTTCTATATTCATTAACAACATTGACTACTTGTATAACATGTATGTAGAAATTTTGCAACATGTATCTAGGACATTTCTAATATATATGAGAAAATAAAACACATCGAGAAACATAATTAAACATAACTTCATAAACTGAGATATAAGATAAGCAAAATGTATTATTTTTCATAACAAAATGTATCTCGGCTTGAAACTTGCTCAACATGTATCTTGTAAATTTACAACATGTATCTAGGATATTTATATGCATCTACAACATTTCTTATAACACACAACAAGAAATATAATTAATCATAACTACATAAAATGAGATACAAGATTAGCAAAATGTATCATTTTCATAACAAAATGTATCTCGTCATTAATAATCCTTCCCAGTTAACGTACACAAAATTACCAAGACCTGCTATCAAAAAAAAAACATAACATACCTTTTCTTATCCGATCTTTTGGCATAGTAATTAAAGGAATGCTCAATTGCAAATCGCGCCATAACCGAAATGAGAGTACACTTGTTCTTGTATATTTGTCCAACCTTAACATCACTATGCTTGCAATTAGTAATGATCTTGTTCCCTTTGCTATCCAATAAAGGCATAGGAGAAGTAGAATTAGATTTATAACTAATTATTTCTTCAACTATTTCAGATGGACTTTCCAAACACATTACAACACCAACTTTTCCATCAAAAAGTATTTCACTATCAGACTTATCTAACGTAGTGATGATAAGAGGATACGTTCCAAATCCACGCTCTGTTTTTTTAATTTCAGCATACAACTTTACACTCATTTCGTTACGAATGAACAACGGACAACCATTTTCTTCAATAATGCAACGAGCTTCAATTTTTTTCTTGTTTCATCGATTTCCAGTTCTCCCGCAATTGTAGAAATCAGTTTTTCGTAAGTAACATGTTCACTAACCATAATTCCATCACTCTTATAATCAACATACTCGATTTCGTTAATCCAAACACCGGAATGACGTAAAAGTACCGAAATATTCATATCAAACAAGAGAAATTAACAAATCAAATAAAAAAATTGGTGTGTTTAATCTGAACAGGAAGAAAAAATATTTTTCAATTTCAAAAATATATTAAAACAACGTTTACGTTTTAACGAAGTGGAGTAATAAATGGAATCCCATTAAATGTGGGATTTGATTTTATTTTTTACCTTAATAAGTTAGCTTAGATGCTGATTTAATGCAAAGTTATCTGTTACATTCCTTAAAACATGCTGATTTAGTTAATTAATACATGTATCAGTAGTATGTATCTAATGTAATTAACTTGTATCATTAGAGGTCAAATGTTGGAATTTTAGGAGATTTTGAAAGATGTTGAAATTTTTAGTAATTAATGGTAAACATGTTGGTACATATGTAAAATTTACTATTTGTTTTATAGTATTGACTACTGTGTCCCTAGATCTGCAACATATTTAACCAATGGCCTGGTAAGCAGTTCGTATTTGTGCAAACAAAGCCCAATAACTTTGATATGTTGATGATAAATGAACTTGGATTTGGTTCTAGAATTTGTGCCCCAATACTAATCTCCAGCCCAATCACAATGAGAATAACTGGGCCTAATCAGTATAGCGAGGCCCATTTTGAATATTCATGATGATATTGCTGGCTCAATTTTACAAGGAAAATTTGACTTGGATTTACTTGTGCTTGTGTGTGCTAGAAAGAAATGTTAGATAAATGATAAAATGATAGGCTTAAATCTATTTAATGATTATTATTCACTTAATTTTTTTTATTATTTTAAACTATGGTTATAATCAATCCTACATTGAATTATTTCAACTATTATATATTACAAACAACATTTTGTGCACCATAAGTGCATTTTGTGCACACCACGTGCATTTCGCTCGTTCAATAAGAATCTATTAAATATTATTTGGATAAGTCATGTGACTTATTGCATATTGAGTCTTTCTCTCAAAATCCCCTAATATTATTTTTATTCTCTGCTTAGTGCTTTTTATTATATGTTGATTAACTGTTTTATATATCATTTTTTAGGTTTTAACTTCATTTTCTTTTATACTAGTTTTAACTATTTTTTTACTGGTTCCCTCTTTACCAACACTGAGTTGGAACACGTTGACGGTATTCTCTGGGTCTTGAATCCATGGGCGCAGTACTCCGCCTTTGCAACAATTTGCAATCTGTTGGTTGTATGGAGTTCCCGGCAAAAGGTCAATAATAGTGGGGTCCCTGTTCAATAATGGAGGAGATTTTCTCTGAAACTTGAATAGTCTCTCTGTTGCGTAGCTTGACCTCCGACCACACCCCAATTAACTTCTTTTTTCGATCATGTCCAGCCCAAATGCCAATCGGAGGCTTGAATATGGCGATATTGCTGATAATTGTATAATGTAACAACTGCATGTTCGGAACAACATAATTATGATAAACATACACCTCCTGACAATTATTAAATATTTTGTTGTTTTAAAACTATGGTTGTAACCTTTGTCAAATATTATGTAGTACCTTACTTTTAACTTAAAACGTTCATACTAACTATTACAATAATAAATGAATTTTATTTTTTTAATAGAAATACGTTATATTGACTATTGTATCTCTAGATCTGCAACCTATTTAACCAATGGCCTAATAAGTAGTTCCTATTTGTGAAAACAGAGCCCAATAACTTTGAAATGCTGATGATAAAGTATAAATTTCATAAATCCCAATATTTTAGAAGTAATTACATCCCATCTCATTTTTTTAAATTAGTTTAGTCTCTCTCCCGTTTAATATACATTCTTTAAAAGGCATATACATAACAAGTTATGTATAATGTAATCTGTTAGAGTCCTAGAAAATAGGGAGTAACAAATATTCAGTATTCATTGACGTAAATGGCGCAACTAATTTAATACGTGGATTATTGCATCCCATAAATCATATTTCATGAATGAAATTTCAAATTTTAAAAATCACAAATACCTAAAAATGCAAATCTGAAGCAAAAGCATAAATCAAAAATCAAATTTCACTCTGTTTTTTATTGTTTACTGAAGAAAACAAATTATTTTCAATTATTGAAGATGAATATTGCTATTCTTTTAAGATACTCGGGTAAATGGAGATCTCAAACAGAATATGTGGATTATAAAAGTGAAGAAATTGTTGTTGCTGAATCAGTAAATTATTTGAGGTTGATTTCGTCGATTGCTGATGAACTAAACATTGACGAAACTCGGAAAAATATTGATGTACGTTATGTTGTTGGCGGGAATGATTCACCTTTTCATACCCGTAACGATAATAACGTACGATTGTATGTCGAGTTGAAAAAAATTCAACCGTCGTTCATGATATATCCTTTATGTATTTCAACAACAGAAAAATTTGAAGATGACATATTGTTCGACAGGGAAACAGGAGCTGTGATTTGCCTAAAAGGTGTTGAATCTGATGCTTTGGCTTTATCTGTTGCTGAGACACAAAATGAGTATGCTTTGTATGTACCAGAGGTTGAAGATAACTTGATATGTGATAGCAAGAGTATTGATGTAAAGGTGAAACAGATGTATAAGGATAAAAATACGCTTGTTTCGGTGATGTCGAAATATAAGGTGACTAATGGATTCAATGTTAGAGCAAAACGATCAGATAAAAAAAGGTGAAATCGTATCTTTTTTATACTAGGCAGTATGATATATGAAATCATTGAATGTTTTATATTATTTGTTTTTAATTAAAATATTTTATATAGTTGCATGAACATGTGTATTTTTTAGTGCTAAAACTAAAATCAAAATACAAATTATCAGTGTGACCTCTGCAATATCTGTTTGTTAGTATGTTGAAGCTATGTATGTTTATGTGAGGTAATGAATTTCAATTTATAATTTTTTTTTATTTTCTGAAAAGCCATCGGATACATACAACAAAACTGGTTACCATTTTCTTCGTTAGTAATATTTTTGAGGTGCTTGATTTAATATACATATAAGTTGCTATGTCTATGATTTTAATTGTTAATATTATCAGTTTTGGTAAGTGAAATATGTTATGTATATTAAAACATATAAATAAGTAGTTATGTATGTGTAAACATATACATAACTAGTAACATGTCAGTTGATGTGTTATTTAATCCATAATCTGCATACTTCATCTTTAAAGTTTATTACATGAATTATTAGATTGTATATAGCTTTCTTTGATGAAATATTGTGCATATCTGTGTTGTATTATGATGGATTTGTAACAATTAAATTGTTAAAACTTATGAAATGATGAAAATTATAATCATTTGAATAGTGTTTTTTATATTTCAGCTATGTACTCCTCTGTTACAATGAGAAATGTACGTGAAAGTTGGAAGCATCTAGTTACAAAAAAATAGATATTTTTATGATTCGAAAATTTAATCCAGAACATATATGCAATTTGAGGGATAAGGTACTGTAGAATATTTTGACGACAACTTCTTTTGTATGTGAATTCACAGCTCCAAAACTAGTTAACTATAAGAGAAGGCACACACCGGGAGACATCATTGAAGAAATGAAAGTTGTGTATGGTGTGGATATAAATTATATGAAAGCATTGCGTGCGAAGGAGCGTGCCATCACTTTGTTGAGGGACGGACCTGCGGATGGTTATAGACAGATGCCGAGATACATTGATATGTTAAAAAATATATATCCTAATTCGCACGTTGCAATGCACAAATCATGGGATAATCGATTCATGTATTTGCTTATAGCATTGCATCCCATGATAAGGGGTTTTGAGTATTGCAGGCCTGTTGTTGTTGTTGATGGTGCACATTTAAGTGGACCATATCAAGATACTTTTGTCTCAGCAAGTACTCTTGATGGTGCAGGTATGTGAAAAATCATAAATCCCTAATTTTTTTTTAAAACATTCAATGTATGTCATATTTTTTTTTTTTAAAGTTAGTGAAAAAAAATCGTTAACTTTTAAAAAAAAAAACAGTAAAAATTGTATTTATTATCACGTACGTAGTTATGTATATTCTAATAACATATGTTAACTATGTATATGTTAACATATACATCTATGTATATGTTAACACATATAAAATTTTTGTCCAGTAGACTTTAAAAAAATCTTGTTGTTCTTCTACTAATACAGTTTTTACTTAATTTAGGATGCATATTACCACTTGCGTATGGGGTTGTGGATACTGAGAATGATAATTCATGGACATGATTTTTCAATCAGTTCAAAGCTGCATTCGGTGAACGTGAAAAGATGTGTGTTGTATCTGATAGGAACGAAAGTATTATAAAAGTTGTCAGTGTTGTATATCCAAATATCCCACATCTTGCGTGTATATGACATCTTTGAAAAAATATTTGTAGTTACTTTCATAAGAGCAAAGAAAGTATCAGTGATTTATTTTATTCAATGGCTAAAGCTTATAGGAAAGATGATTTTGAATATTTGATGACAAAGATTGAAAAAGCTGATCCGAGAGTGAAAAAATATTTACAAGAAGTTGGATATGAAAAGTGGAGTAGGTGTCATTCACCGGTAAATAGAGGTCGGATGATGACCTCGAATATTGCTGAGTGTATTAATGATTGTTTGGTAGAGGTCCGGGAATTGCCAATATATGGATTCTTAGAAGAAGTTCGAATATTATTTGATTCTTGAAACTGTAAGAACAGTGAAATAACTTCTTATACAAGTACCACTTTGGATCGTCGATTTGAAGAAATTCTTACTCTCAACTGTGTGAAAGCTTTGAGAATGACGGTATGTATAAGTTTTAACTTTTTGAAATGTGCATTTATATGTAGTATTTATTTGACTGAAAATAAGTGTATTTAAATTTATATTTCCAGTAAAAAATAATTGATTGGAATTTTGTTATTTATTGTTTAGGTGAAGGCTTCTTCAACATTTCAACATATATATATTCGGTTTATGAATCTGGAAGAAGATACATTGTTGATTTAGAAAATGGCTCATGCAACTGTGCGAGGTTTCAAATAGATCAAATCCCTTTTGCTCACGCTATAGCTGTATTGAAGTCTAAACATGTAAAAAAATTTGGAGATTACTGTTCAGAATACTACAAGCCAAACACATTGGTCAAGACATATGAGGTTCCAATCGTTCCAATGCCAGACAAGAAAAATTGGGATGTTCCCAACACTGTAGATGAAGAAGAAGTGTTGCCATCGTTATACAAAAGACTTTCTGGTAGACCGAAGAAGGGGAGGAAGAAGAAATCAAGTGAAACACTTTCTTCAAGCACAAACCGTTGTGGATGATGTGGCCATGAAAGGCACAATAGGCGTTCATGTAGTTTTTTTCCAAAGGAGAACTAGTTTATTGTTTTGCTATACTCTTGAAGAGTACTAACTGATTTATTTTCGTATTTTTTTTTCTTTTAAATAAATTATTATTTATTTCAATTTTAATTTTAGTGTTAATTTATTTTTCTTATTTGTGATTTTTATGTATACGCTGGTGTATTTTTATAAGTGCTTTGAAATATTCTAGAGCAACACAGTTGTGTATATTATCAAACAATGGTAACCTATATATCATAAAACGTACATAGCTCCAATGTAAAAACTGTGATGTGTAAGTTTAATTTTTTTAAAAAATTAAATTTTGAAAATCAATTGTTATGTGTTTTCTGTATAATGTTGAATTAACTTATTGTTTTGCTATACTTACGAATAGAAATGAAATAATGTTGGAAACCAGTAGGTGGTACAATTATGTATATTATATAACATACATAAATTATATTTATAGCCTTTAAATCAGATATATGTTTTATGTATATTATATATTAATTAATGTCGATCATTTAATATACATAGCTCTGTTATATAACATCTGAGTTGTAAATGTAAACATATAGTTGTAAACAATTTTTTTTTAAAACAAATGTTATGAGTTTTACATATAGCGTTGAATTAACTTACTTCTTTAATATATATTTTTTTTCAATTAAATGTATACTTATGTATATTTTCAGCATTTATTAGTTAGTTATATAATGTAATATGTATATTATAATATATACACAGATTAAAATTAGGAGATTTTGTGTATACTAAAACATATACACACATTACAATTATGTATATTTTACAATATACAGTATGAACTTTTATTGTTTACAATGTATATGAAAACATATACACACATAACAACCACAAATATATGTAAATATTGTCATATGCAACATTCATCAAAAACTGCATTCTTCATTGCTAAAAAATACATATGTCAAACAAAAACTTCATCATATTCATTAAAAAAAAATACTGTATTCTGCCTTACAAAACAACTAAAATAATTAAAACTTTAAAAATTCCTAATAAATTTCAGCAAATACATTAAAAATCCTACCAATATTCTTCAGTAAAACTACTCAATGCAAACTATTGCATTATCATCTGCAATTTGTAATATTCTAGAGTAACACAATTGTGTATATTATCAAACAATGGTAATCTGTATATTATAAAACGTACATAGCTCCAATGTAAAAACTGTGATGTGTAAGTTTAATTGTTTTTTAAAACTAAATTTTGAAAATCAATTGTTATGTGTTTTCTGTATAATGTTGAATTAACTTATTGTTTTTCTATACTTATGAAGAGAAATAAAATAACGTTGGAAACTAGTAGGTGGTACAATTATGTATATTATATAACATACATAAATTGTATTTATAGCCTTTAAATCAGATATATGTTTTATGTATATTATATATTAATTAATGTAGATCATTTAATATACATAGCTCTGTTATATAACGTCTGAGTTGTAAATGTAAACATATAGTTGTAAACAAAAATTTTTAAAAACAAATATTTTGGGTTTTACATATAGCATTGAATTAACTTACTTCTTTAATATATTTTTTTTCAATTAAATGTATACTTATGTATATTTTTCAGCATTTATTAGTTAGTTATATAATGTAATATGTATATTATAATATATACACAGATTAAAATTAGGAGGTTTTGTGTATATTAAAATATATACACACATTACAACTATGTATATTTTACAATATACAGTATGAACTTTTATTGTTTACAATGTATATGAAAACATATACACACATAACAACCACAAATATATGTAAATGTTGTCATATGTAACATTCATCAAAATCTGCATTCGTCATTGCTAAAAAATACATATGTCAAACAAAAACTTCATCATATTCATTAAAAAAAAAACTATGCCTTACAAAACAACTAAAATAATTAAAATTTTAAAAATTCCTAACAAATTTCAGCAGAATACATTAAAAATCTTAACAATATTCTTCAGTAAGACTACTCAATGCAAACTATTGCATTATCATCTGGAATTTGTATAATTCTTGACTTTGGTCATGGAGGGTCATCATTTTCACTAACATAACCTTTCTTTGCTTTTTGAATGCCATATTTTCGAAGTAGTGTGGCGTAACACATTCTATGATGTTCTGCTTCAAAACCATCAGAAGACACGTTCATTTCTTCACTTAGGTATTCTGCATAACCAACAACAAAGACTCCACTATTCCTGTCATACATAAAAAAAATAATAGAAGTTATTACGTAATACTTACTAGCAATGAAAAATACAAATACATTAATACATGTACAGTAATATTGCAAATAAAAAGAATATATAAGTATACTTACACACTGTCGCATTCTTGTTGCATAATATGTTGAACATACTCAACATCAAAGGGATGTTCATTCAGAATTTGCGTCATTTGAGTAATCTTATCCCTATATGTTTCAAGATTAGGCCAATCTGTACGAGATGTTTCATCATAAAATTTGCTGTCAGAGAGGTAAGTTGGCAATATCTTAGCCATCTTTTGAATCTCAGTAATTGATTCCGTATTTCTTCGTCTGGACAGCGAATCGTAGACACGTATGCGTCTATCCTTCAGGACAATAACAGCTAACACCCAGTAAAAATTGTCATTGCAGTTGATAGGAACATACACCTCATCAACTTGGTGTCATGGTAAACCAGATGGCATGCAATATCCCTTGATTATATGTGTTATTGCCTCTTCAATTAGAGCAACGCGAACAGATTCAACATAATCTTGTTGTGTAGTCAGGATTGTATCTGTATCGTCTTCATAGTATCTGGGGTATGTCTTGTCAATGTAGTTCTTGAAAAAACAGTTGGTTGTTGTGAACCTGTAATCTTGATCATTCCTTAATTTTAATTTCTTCCGCAAATGATAGAAAATGACATCAATATGCTACAAAAGAGGAGAAAAAATGAAACAAATTATGTCTTATTTAATAAAAATCACATACTTTTAAGAATAGTGATTGTAGGCATACATCTAGATGATAAATGCATATACATAAAATATGATGAAACCTGAGTATGCAAGAAAGTTCATAACTACATACATTCAATGATGTATATTATTAAATATACATACTGATTATCAATTATTAACATACATAGCCATTAGCAATCTAATACATATATTAAGGTAGACATATACATATGTTGTTGTGTTATAGTTGAGTTAACATATAGGTTATAATATACATAGATGATGTTCATCTATTTTAGTAGTGATGAATTTGTTAACATATACACAAACTTTTTTTGTGTGACTTGAGGATACTAGAACAAACATGACACAAAAATCAATAGTGATGTATATTATAACGTATATTTAGGTGTTGTCAAATGCCTAAACTGGTAATATAAAAAATGAATACATATACAGTGCAAAAACATGATGTATATAAATTAGAAATTGAAGTATTAATTTAAGAGAAACATAGTTTATTTAAAACTTATTTAACACATACAAAATCTTCGAAGTAGGTTAACACATATATACCATGCATGTATGTATACAACATAACAGAACAAGTAAAAACGAATGATTATCAAATTAAAAAGTTTAAATACCTCATCATTCCAACATGTGTTCTTTTGAGACATCAAGTAAAACCATTTTTTTGTCCGTGCATGAGCAACCACAAAATCAATTTCATGAAATCCTAGCGAAGATGATTTTGGTTTGTAGTGATCATCATCATATTTTCTATAAGAAAATTAAATTTGTTATTATAAAAAAAAATGTAGTACATTCATTGAGTGAAATAATTAGTTTTAATATCGATAAAAACTTACTTTTTAGCATGAAACTTCAATAATTCTTCCTCCACCCACTGTTTGAACTCTTCAATTACATTGCTTGGCATAGTGTCAGATATTAGGAAACCATCAAAAGCGAATTGTTGTTTCTGTTCTTCGATCTGATCCTCAATTGCTTTAGAGCCAGAAGCATATTCTGTTGTGTATGGAGACTTGAAAACTTTGGATCTCATCATGATTCTCTTAGAAATCTTAGCAGGGGTTTTCGCAGCTTGATGAGCTGCAACAACAGTATCAGAAAAATCAAGAGGAAACTGACTATCAGAGATGTCGTTTTGGTTCTCAACTGATTCTGCCGGTGGAACTACTTCTATAGGAACGTCATCAACCGGTGCTGCAATAACTTTCAATATTGCATCTAACTCGACTTGAGCCGATTCAGGAAGTGCACTCGAATAATCAACCTAAGATTAAATTTGAAGTATGTATTGTTAGATTTGGTTTAACGCGCACATAGAAGTAATGCCATGTATGAAAATTAAGACATGCAGGCAAATTTTTTTTTGGTAAAGTTACCTGCATATTAGATGTTCCAACATTATCATTATCAGGTTTCTGGTTTTCCACAGCTGCCACTAGACATTCCAATGTGGCAGGCCCAATATCAGCACTAACTCCTTCAACATCCTTGAAAACATAACACAAAACATATACAAAAGTAGGTCATTATTTAGATTTAACTGTAAGCAAAAAAATAGTACATTTCTTACATATTTGACCTACGGCTAAAAAAGAATGACTTTATGTATTTACCATGTAATCATTATGGACATGCACAGTAGTAGATGTTCCAACATTGGTGTTGTCGGAATTGTGATTTACCACGAATTCTACAAGAGCATCTAGGCTGACAGTAGCATTATCCTCACTGCATACTTCGACATCCTACCAATCATAATGTAAAACATATACATAACTAAGTCAGTTCAATGTTTTAATTGTAAATGTTAAATTCTGAGATCTTTAACCTGTGATTGTTGTTGTATGGGACTGCGGTTTCAATCAAAATAGTGACCATCCATTGGATCATCAGCAGTCTGTTGATTTATCTGTCTCGTCGAAAATCTACGAATAAAAAGTAATTATTATTTTATATGTTAATTGCTTTCATAATTTGTGTTGTGCTGCATATGTGTATATTATAATAATATACATATAATAGAATACATATACATTGTAATGCAAATATAACTGCCGTTAAACAACATTCATTTTGTATCAAATTCTAAGCTGGATAAAAATAAAAAAATTAAAGAAGTAACGAAAAAGTAACATATGTAACAAAGTATGTATAATTATCACTTGTGAGTAAATACCTTTTTTTCTTTTTCTTTCAAGGTTTTGAAGATGTCAATATCTTCAACATCTTCTTTAGATGGTACATTTCCTGTTTTTTCTTCTCCCTCTTGTTGATGGTGTTGAAATAAGTAGAGTATTTTTAGAAAAGAATTGATAACATCAACCTGATCTAATAATAATGTATGTTTAAAAAAGTACCCCTTTTTGTATGTCTTCAATATTCTGCATGATATCCATCTCGTCTACTTGAGCTTGTGTTGATTTTTCTCCGACAGTTAAACCATCCAAAATCTGAACCTTTATAGTTTGTTGTAGTAGATATATCAGATACTATGCCATTGCAATGTAATATATATAGCTATAAAATACACATAGTATAACTTGTGATTATATTAGTTAAAATACATATCATTATTGTCAGCTATTATGCCAATGCAACTATCAATTCCATGAGAAATAGATAATATACACAACATGTTGTTGGTATATTATATACCACAATGTAACAATTTATGTATGTTATATTACAAACATAAAATGCATGTAATAGACATAGCTATAAACTAAACATCATACTTATGAGTATAACTTATGATTATATTGTGTATTTAACTTAAAGCAGTTGTGTATATTAGTTAATATACATAACATAATTGACAGTTACTATGCCATTGCAACTATCAACTCCATGAGAAATAGTTAATATACATGGCATATTGTTTGGTTATTATATAACACAAAGTAAGCATTTTATGTATGTTATAAGACATTGTACAAATAATAGTTAAATAATACGTAATACAATTTTAATTCAGAATATGTATAAATGCACAAAATTGAAGCAAAAAGAAATACAAAATCATGAATTGTATAACTTAAATTATTTTTTGGTGTACCTTTTCATTTATTTGGCTGTTGTGTTTCAACATTTGGATGAGTTCGACATGTTGTTTATCTATTTTTTCATTTGAGTCTTGATGTTGTTTGACTATTAGATCATGAAGAAAGTTGATTTTTGTGTCAACCTGCATGTCAAAATGAACTTACATAAGACTGCATATTGATGAAAGTTGAATTTTGTGTATATCAACATGTCAAAAGCTGAAGAAAGTTGACTATTAGATATGAATGAACTTACATAAGATTGCAAAAATAACTTTATATCATCCCACTTTTCATCAGAATTGTCCTGACAAACTGACTTGAGTGACGATGATGGAGTTGTCTTTTCGGCATGAACACGCTCCGAATCTAAAAAAGCTATTTTTGGGTTGGCACAGTTCTTGTTGAAACAAAAGGAGGTGTTTTCTGAAAAACTTGCTCCTCAACAGTTGTGGAATCAAAATGGACTGTTTTTCGCTTCTTAGTCGGATGAGATGTTGAAGCATCAGTAATCAAACCTGCCTTCTTGAGAATTTCTGTAGGAGGGACCGTACTAAATTCCTCAAAACCTTGTATATCGAGGTTCACTTGTGACTGTACATCAACAACAGATCTTTTATCAAAACAATCTGCATCAATTTCTGGAGGAAATCCACTTTCAGCTTCTTTTAATTGAAATCCCTCAATCATTTGCAAATCAAGACTTTGTACTTCTTCATGATTTGGTCGTATATTATTGTATACAAACTGTTAAACAATAAAAAATAGCAACAGTAACAGTCTGTTAAAGTAAGCACGTTGAAAATTAAAACTAAGATCGAAATAATATACATCATACTTACCTTGCTGAAATACCAACCATAAATTTCTCGTACTTAACTTTGATTCCAACCACCTGCCAGTTGAAAATTCGAGGAATTACATTTCCCACCCGCTCGGCTATCGTACTGTCTACCTCAGAACAACATTCATATATTCAAACATTCAGCACGTGAGGCATTCCCCCCATCGAGTATAACGGTTTCGCAACAAAAAAATTATGTCTCCACAATGCAATAAGCTTTTCAAATGAACTCTTCCCCCATGAAAATTATTCGTAACTATCATTCTCAACCATCACAAAATCTGATTTGCTAATTGTAGAATCACGTACTTGTGAATACAGAAAGGTGTGAATGAAGTAAATTATTGACATATTCATAGCATCAGAATTGTTTTCAAAGTTTCCCAACTTGAATCACTCTATAAAGAGACTCCTTTTGACAGAACTCTTAGATCCTGAAAAATACTTCGTCATTAATGCAGACTTTGATGTAACAGAAAAGAGGTGCTCCTCGATGTTTCCTGAATATTTAAGACCGGATATAATGGCATACTCAATAATAGTAAACTTGAGTGTGGTTTCTTGCACGTAAACGTGTATTTCATCCGGATTGTCTTATTCTATCTCGAGCATGAGTAAGCATTTGGATAATTGACCCTGATAATTACAATTCGGGATGTCTTGGAATCAACCAAAAATTATTTGCCGGAACATATTTACAACTTCTTCACCAAGATAATTTTTTATTTCTTCTCCAAATTTTCGATTGCAATAACTACCTAAATGTAACGAATGCGCAGGGACCTTTCTTATCCTGTATTTCATACCCTATTGAGAAAGAAACAACACATGATATGTGAGCATGTGTTTTTAAATGAAAATAACACTAAACTTATGTATATTACTAACATATACATAAAATTGACTTGTGAGAAGTATTGATTCTAAAACACAGAAAATAATATATCATCAGTGATGTATATGTCAACATATACATAACTGATATCCATTATGTATATGCAGTTCACATCACAGTAGTAGTCTACCAACATATTGAAGTTTATGTATATATTATTCATAAACACATGGCATGTTCAGTGCGTCAAACTAAAATAACAAAACACAAACTATATAAAACACTAAAATAACAAAACATATATATGTCAATATGAGCATGCGTTGTAAAATTAAATACTAAACTTATGTATATTACTATCATATACATAAAATTGAATTGAGAGAATTATTGGTTCAAAAAAACAACAAACAAAGTATCAGAAGTGATATATATGTCAACATATACATACCTAATATCCATTACCTTAAATACCTCTTCAAAAAATATACACATATACATAGAAAATATGATGTATATGAAGTACACAATGCAACGTTAGTTTAACAACATATTGAAGTTTATGTATATGTTATTCATATACACATTGTATATTCAGTGCATCAAACTAACTTAACATAACGTAATGGAAAAACTAACTTATGTATATGCGCTGAGTAATGTGTGTGTAACACATACATACGAATTTACATAAATCCAATATTCATTTATGTATATTAAATTATATAGATCACTGTATTTCAAATCAAAAACTCACCACAAATTTATATACCCAACATATACAAAAATGAAAAAATTATATATACTTTAGGAAGACGTGAATGTCCAAAATCATCTTTTTTGGATAATCTTGATGATTTTCCAACTGCTTTTTTCGACTTCTCAGCAACAACTTTTCTAATCTCTTTCATCTTCTCGGGGTCGTTACGAAATTTAGATCTGTTTTCAACAAAGTTAGGTTTTTTGTAGTCAAAAACTCCGGGAACGAACCCAACTACCGAATTTGTATCTAACTGAGTTAATCCTAAGCTAAAAGAAGGAGAATCCTCCATTAAAAAAGTACAAATATGTTTATTTCTACTTCAAATGGACGATTTTGAAACAAAAAAGAAACAATAATGATATAACAATCAAATTTTGTTAAATTAATACCCCCAAAAAATACTTAATAAAAACATGCAATAATTTTTTCTTTCGAAAAACCCCAAAATTGAATTAAGGAGAATGCTCCATTAACAAAGTACTAAGTTGTTAATATCATACTTCAAATGGACGATTTCAAAAATTTTGTAAAAGAAGAAACCCCAAAAAATACTTAATAAGAACATGCAACAATATCTTCATTCAAAACTCCCCAAAAATCGGTTCAGTAAATGATGAAACAAAAATACTAACCTCAACACTTAAAAATCAGAATAATTAATGGAGATTAAGATAAAGTTTAATGCTGTAAGTTGGAGCCAAGTACAGTTGTATTCAAAATGGTAACTGATGCTTGATTTTATGAGAGTTTTAAGGGTGAAAAACAGTGAAAGAAATCATCTTACTTATGTATATTTGCTTTTAGAGAGAGAAACACCAAAAATAAAATTTTTGTAATAAGTTTGAGGAGTTGGGATTTTTTGTAATTAATGAAAGATAAGTTGTGTTATTTTGTAATTTTTAGGATGATAAATGAACTTGGATTTGGATCTAAAATTTGTGGCCCAATACTAATCTCCAGCCCAATCTGAATGAGAATAACTGGGCCTAGTCAGTATAGCGGGGCCCATTTTGAATATTCATGGTGATATTGCTGGCCCAATTTACGAGGAAAATTTGACTTGGATTTTCATCCAGTCAAATTGTGGCCCAATACTAATCTCTAGCCCAATTATCACAATGCCCATAATTTAAAGGGAAAGTTACTCAGGAAATTAATTATAAGGTCAAAATAAGACTGTCAAGTGGGCCGGGCCAACCTGGAACCGGCCCGTATCATTTAACCCGTTTGTGGGCCGGGCTGGGGTCTAAGTGGGATGGGTTGGGCCGGGCTTAACAGTAAAAAAATTAAAAACAACCCTAACCCGGCCCACTTAACCCAATCCGGTCAAACCCACCTAAATCCGGTTAAAAAAATGGTCAAACCCGGTCAAAAATAAATAAAAAAAAACTTTTTTTCAATATACATTATATATACCCACCTATATACATTATAAATACGTTAAATAATATATATACACTAGATATATAGTATATACTACATTAGAATTTAAAAAATATATACACATATACACAATTACACATATATACGCATCCAATATATATGTACTACTTTAAAGTTTAAATAAAATATACTACAATATATATACATTACAATCTATATATATATAGTTATATACTAATTTATAAAACATATACACATGTATACGTTAAACATACACATCTATACTAATTTATAAATCATATACACATGTATACGTTAAATATACACGTCTATAGAAGATATATACACATGTATACGCACCATTCAATGTATATATACTACAATATATATACATTATAATATATATAGATATAGTTATATACTAATTTATAAAACATATCCGCATGTATACGTTAAATATACACGTCTATAGAAGATATATACACATGTATACGCACCATTCAATGTATACGTACTACTTTAAATAAAATATACCACACTATATATACATTAAAATATATATATAGATATAGTTATATACTAATTTATAAAACATATACACATGTATACGTTAAATATACACGTCTATAGAAAATATCTACACATGTATATGCACCATTCAATGTATATATACTACTACTAATAAAATATACTACAATATATATACATTAAAATATATATAGATATAGTTATATACTAATTTGTAAAATATATACACATGTATACGTTAAATATACACGTCTATAGAAGATATATACACATGTATACACACCATTCAATGTATACGTACAACTTTAAATAAAATATACCACAATATATATATATATTACAATATATATATATTTAGTTATATACTAATTTATAAAACATATACACATGTATAAGTTAAATATACATATCTATAGAAGATATATACACATGTATACGCACCATTCAATGTATACGTACTACTTTAAATAAAATATACCACAATATATATACATTACAATATATATATATATATATATATATAGTTATATATATATATATAGTTATATATATATATATATAACTATATATATATATATAACTATATATATATATAGTTATATACTAATTTATAAAACATATACACATGTATACGTTAAATATACACGTCTCTAGAAGATATATACACATGTATACGCACCATTCAATGTATACGTACTACTTTAAATAAAATATAACACAATATATATACATTACAATATATAAATATATAGTTATATACTAATTTATAAAACATATACACATGTATACGTTAAATATACACGTCTATAGAAGATATATACACAAATATACAAAACATATGCTACTTAATATAATAAATTAATAATATATTAGAAGTAAGTTTTTAATTTAAAGTATAAAACTAGAAATTCAATTTAAAATTTTAAATCATTAAATGAAAAAATATAAAAAATAAGGACTAAGGAGTGAATGAATTTGGAAAATTTTATTCATTGCAAAATGATTTAAAATTTATAATTTACATGAATGAAAAATCTACAAATTATGCATCATTTTTTCTAACTCATTCATTTTAATATTAAAGGAAACTTGCATAGGATAGTCGAAGTTAACGGGGGCAAAACCATGCATTGGACTTGATTCTGCTGAGTTCTCCCGTGAAGACATAATTTCTTCAAGTTTCAGCTCGTCGCTCAGCTCCGGTTTCATTCCTTAGTTTCTTCTTTCCGCTCTAATCCAATCTCTGAGGCAAACTAGAACTTTTATTGCATTGCTTCCCAATGAGTGTCGGTTGTCTCCAAGCTGTTGTCGTCCCTGACTAAAGGCGCTCTCTGATGCAACGACTGACATTGGAACATTTAAGATATCTCTAGCTAATCTTGAAAGCACAGAATATTGTGTTTCATTACTCCTCCACTAATCCAACGTGTTGATCCGTCGTCTGCGATCCTCTGGCGGCGACCGAAGATAATATTTCAACTCTTCCCGATAAGTTGATGTGTAAACTCTCTCATCAACACTGTTCCAACAAGTTAAATCATAAGAGAAATCAGGAAAACCACTATGTGTCGGCCTTTTAGAAGATGATGGCTCCTCGGGAGGATGAGGAGCGACAGTTGGAGTGATATTTGTAGGTACGGCTAAATCAAATAAATCAGCACAGTCGTTATATAATTTTTCTATGTATTCATTTGCATCACTCATAGCCGTCCACAAATCAGGTTGTACTTGTTCAGAATCATTGTTAATATTTATTTCTAAGTTAGTATAAATAATAGTACTAAAGTGGCACATATTATTATATTTCATGCACGGATATAGCATAGCACCAACCAAGTAAATAGGGGGAATCGGAAAAAAATATTTTTTAAATTTCGTAAAATTGGCACCAACAGCTTCTTTATAACTTTCTTTATTTTTATATTCTTTGAGCAAACCAGAAATATCAGTTATATATGCCAAAATATTACAAACAGTAGGATAATAAGCACCGAAAAATTCAACCGTAGCTACATAAATTTTTTCTAAAAACTTAACAAGATCATTAATTACAACCCAATCAGAACCATGTAGCATGCAATCAACAGAATCAACAAATGAACCGCAATGTTGGTTAAAAGCTAGTGTAATAGGAATTTTATATTTATAACAAGTTTTTAAAAAATTATACGTAGAATTTCATCTAATATCAATTTCCTCAGGCATCAATATCGGTGTAAGTCCATTTTCTTGACATTTAACTTTAAATTCTCTAATTCTAGATCTACGATTATTTCCTTGAATAAAACCAACAGCAAGACGAATTTTTTCAATATAAAGCTCAAAAAACTCAAGACCATCTTTTACTATTAAATTATATATATGACATGCACACTTAATATGAAAAATTTCAGGCAACGGCAGAGATAACGTAGATTTTAATTTTTTTTATAGCAGTCTTGTTGTTAGAAACATTATCAAAAGCAATACATAAAATTTTACTTTCGATACCATAATATCCGGCAACTTTAACAATAGAATCAACAATAAAATGTCCAGTATGTTTACGATCTTCATCATATAAAAAAGCAAGAATACGTTTTTGTATCACAAAATTATTATCCATCCAGTGACAAGTAACGGTTAAATAATTATTTTTATTTACAGCACGACCAAGATCAGAAGTTAGGGACAATCTACATTGAATATTTTTTAACAATGTTGATAAATAAAAATAATATTGTGAATGAAGTCTAAAAATATCAGACCGACAAGTACTTCTAGGAATAACATTAAACGTATGATTATAAATTGATTGTATATAATGAATAAAGACATCAAAAGAAGGAAAACTAAAAGGCAAACAACCACAACTACCATTTTAGTTATTTCTTTCCGGTCCCTCAATTTATTATACTTCTTCGTTACATGACCGGTTGCTGGGTCCATTCTAGTTTGCGTTGTTCCACCAACATCCCCACCACCTCGTGCAATATTTAACTCTCTTTCGTGAGCTTTACCTATATATCTCATTAACGTACCCGTACCCCTTGCTTGCCTCTGCTTCTATGCTTATATATTTGTTGACAAATATTGCATTGCACCTCAGTATCTGATATACGTTCAAAAAATTGCCATGCAACACTAGTTGTTTTACGAGGTCTTGGGGCACGGGGAGGACGGGGAGGGAGATTAACCGATTCAAATCTAACGTTAGCATTTTCTACTGCGGGTGTCTCACCAATATTTTCATTATCTTCGTCTAAATTAACCGCATCTACTTCATTTTCTTCTTCTATACCGTAATTTTTTTGAGCTTCTACATAATTCATAGTGTGAGCACCTACACCTATTTCTTCCTCAAAAGGTGTACTAAGCGGTACCGGAGACGAAGTCACACGGGTATATCTACTACTTGAACTACCTCTACCGCTAGTAATTTGTTTTTTACTACCGCTACCGCTTTTGGGACAAAAAATTTTAACACCTTTAGTAGCGAGGTTTCTTAATTTATCCATAGTATAAATTAAATTAAACTAAAAATAAATTAAAATACACAAATATAATAAAATTAAATATTAAACAATTAATACAATAAATAAAAATTAAACGTAAGAGATGGAACGACAATATCAAATTTTGGAAGTATCCGAAGGTTGCGACTTTAGAAACTTCCGCTCGTACTTTGTAAACGAAAAATTAAAAAATTAAAGTGAACACTTTAAGAAATTAAATATATTGAATATTTGAGAATTGAGAATTGAGAATCGAGATTTGAGAGAGAATGAGATTTGAGAGAGTGAAAAATTGTGTGAAAAATGATTTGAAGGTGTAGGGTATTTATAGAATTTTTTTAGGGATTAAAATATAATTTGTAATGTAATTTTTTTTATTTTTTTAAGAAATGGGCGTCATATGAATTGAGACGATTTGCTATTTTAACAAACTTACTATTTATTTGATTTTAATCTTTTTTTTTTTTAATTTCTCATTCAGTGTCCTGTGCCCGCATTGGAGTCCCGACTAATTCGGATTGCGCATTGCAGGGCCCATTAAGGTGACAACGCCCCCAACAGAGTTTTTTCCATACCTAGGGTCGAACCCGCGACCACTTGTTAAGGATGGAGCAGCTCCATCTACTGCATCACAACCCATGTTGATTTTTTTTATTTCCCATCTAGTGTCAAAATAATCTTTTGGCATGGTGGAAAATGGAAATTAAGAATACGAAAAAAAGTATTACCTTTTTGGGTTTTTGCCCTGATTTTCTTACCAAAATTAAGTTTTATTTTTTCTTGGAAGGAAAATAAGAGTAACCATATTTACTTTTACTTTTTCTGAAAAGAAAATATAAAACTTTTCCATATTTAGCTAACCTCTTTTTTGGAGGAAAGATTTTGGAACTCTATAAATAGAAGACTTTCTTCTCATATCATAACACAACAGCATCCACAATGTAGTCTTTAAAGTGTCTTTGTTTAGGAGGAGATTTCTCTCAATAGGTTTAATATTTTTTTATATTAGGTTTTATAATATGTACGCCGATTGGCCAAAACATATAATAATTTAATGCTTTTTAGTATTGTTTTCTTTGTCGTCTAATTTATTGTCTCAAGGTTTGCAAACTTTAAGCTTCCGCATAACGCCCTCTCGATTTCGAACCCAACAAGTGGTATCAGAGCCTACAGTTCAAAGATCCAGTGATTTGGTAAAACGAGGTTGAAGACAGTCCAAGGAAATTCAAATCAATTTGCAATAAATTTGATGATAATGAGGATTTTTGTCCAACTACATGTGGAGAGCAAGTTTCAATCATATTTTCAACATTCCTGTTGCTGCATCTTTAAAAATAAAAACAAAATATTAACTTTTAGCCATAGTATTTTAAACCTTATTTTTAACCATGACAAGCAGCAGTGATGAAGATTTTGTGAAGAACAAAGATAAAAAATATAAAGAAGGCGGATCAAGCGAAGAAAATCAAGCCAAAAAGGGGAGATTTGTTGGGTTTTTGCCCTGATTTTCTTACCAAAATTAAGTTTTACTTTTTCTTGAAAGAAAAATAAGAGTAACCATATTTATTTTTATTTTTTTCTGAAAAGAAAATATAAAACTTTTCCCATATTTGACCAATCTCTTTTTTGGAGGAAAGATTTTGGAACTCTATAAATAGAAGACTTTCTTCTCATATCATAACACAACAACATCCATAATTTAGTCTTTAAAGAGTTTTTGTTTAGGGGAAGATTTCTCCCAATAAGTTTAATGTTTTTTTTATATTAGGTTTTATAATATGTCGGCTGATTGGCCAAAACATATAATAATTTAATGTTTTTTAGTATTGTTTTCTTTGTCGTCTAATTTATTGTCTCAAGATTTGCAAACTTTAAGCTTCCGCACGACGCCTTCTCGATTTCGAACCCAACATACCTTACTTTCCAGAATGGCACGTGCTATATTAGCGCTTTCCATGTCTACTATTACATTTGATAGTGTGTTTGGTCGGGGTACATTGCAATTTGCAAGTATATGGTTCTAAAAGGTTTTCAGAAGGTCAATCCTGCATTAGCTAATCACTACAACTATATTTTAGGAAAATTAATTTCTACTTTTACTATTAAATAACTCCATAAAATAATAGTAGCGATAAAATTTGAAATCTGAAGCATAATTAATAGAATTAATTTAATAAAATACACTTCTAACTAACTTATTTATTATGGTGATAGGATCGTGGCCCATACATAGTAGTAAAACCTTGGCAAATTGCCAGTGTGTGTCAACTTAGGTGTCATATTAACAAAGAAACTCATTAGTTTTAGTTTTTTCATGCAAATTAATGTCATGATTTGTAGAATTTAATTGAAGATTGTTTTTTTTTTTCAACTATTATTTTAATGGGTCAAGGAATTTCTGGAAATAAAGTTTATAAAAATGTATTTAATGATTTCGATTTTGAAAATTCTCCTTCAAAACTTTCAATTCTTTCAAACGTAAAAACTTGTAGAAAATATAAATAAGATAACACGAGGAAAAAATAACGTAGATTTTATTCGTGGCTGTAAATTAATTTGTACATCACATTATCTCTACTTGATGTTTTAATGTAAACGTTGAAAAATTTCATTAGAAGCTAACCACACTTAGTGTCCTAATAATTAAATTCGAGTAAGTCATAATCACAATTGAGTAAAACAAATTAATAGTCTCATCTTGGACAGCTCTATAAAGTCTATTTCACCCCTCCCCATTTGAATACCCCCCCCCCCCCCCCCCAATTCACACTGTGCTCTATTAGATTTTTCACTACTCTTAACAAAAAAAATAATAATGGGTGAAAATTAACTAATATAATCCTATTATTTCCTTTATTCATTTTTACTTATTCATTATATTAAAAATAATTGTTCAACAATACTTGTACAATTTGAAAAATTAATGTATAATTTATCTTTTTCTACCTATTTTACCCTTACTATTAAATATAGTACTCAGCACCCAATACATTTCTCAAGATATTACATTTATAATATTCAAATGGTGATATAGTAAAACTACACTTATTATTTTTTGCATCTTTATCTATGTATCAAATCAATAGTGAACAAATATTATTGAATGAAAAGAGTATCTATTGATTACATAAATCTTATTTAAAATAATATTAGAATTAATTATTAAGGGTGTAGCTGAAAAAATGATTACTTACCTCTTAATTATTTAAATATGTCAACTATTTTGAGATAAAATTTTTACATGCCAACTATATTGAGAAGAAGAAAATAACATTTCAGTTGCCCACATTTTTTTTACGCGATTTCTAAAAAATCATAAATAAGAATGACAATTCTACTTATTTATTTACTTGTTTTTGTTTTCAAGAAATACTACTTGTTGGGGGTAAAGTACGAAAATTGCAATTAATTTTATTTTAATATAGTAAAGAAATAAATAATTTAGGACATATATTTGCAGTAAGGTATCCAAGTAATATGGAAGGAAGTGATTAACATTAGTAGTCCACATGGCTCTATAAAGGGCAACTACACATTCTAATTCCCTCTTCTTTTTCTTTGTCCATTTCCAACACAAACTACCATTGGCAACCCTTCCCAAGTTTCCAAAACACACTAATTTTTTTTCCATCCATTTTATTCACTGATCAGCAATGGAGTTCTGTCTCTGTCTATTTTCCATCTCAAGATCATCATCATCAATCACTAAATTTGGCACTTCTCCCTTTCTGATAGCATTGTTGCTTTCTCTTATGTGCTTTACGTATACAGGTGAGTCAGCATCCAACATGTTTATCCCCTCTGTCATCATCCATAAAAATACAAAGAAACTTTTTTGTTCTTATCTTTCAATTCTAACAGCAAGTCTAGCTGATTTTGTACATAGAAATGAATATTCCCTCCATTCACTTTTACTTGTTAAAAATAAATTTTCATTTACCTGTCACTTTTAACATATTAAGAATGACAATTACTTTTTTTTTTCTTTTTGGTTGCATGTTATATCGTTAGCATTAAATATTTATTCTCCAAATTAATTGGATAATGTGGTAATATGGTTTCAAACGTGATAAGTAAAAGTGATTGGAGGGAGTATTTTGGATTTGCTTCAAAATGTAACATTGCTAATGTAGCCGTTTCATTGAATCGAAAAGAAGAGAATCAAGATTACACAAATGGATTATGATAATCTTGAATTTTTACATTTTTTTTTTTTTTGGGGGGGGGGGGGGGTACGGTTTGATTAATTTTGATGGTCAAACTTCAAGTAGGTGGTCTAGAAGAATTAAATATTTAGTTAATGTATTCTGTTGTCTTAGGATCATTGATAATTTCGCCTGCTTAATGTTTTTTAAGTAACCATATGCATTTATAATGACTGGTATATTGATATTGTAGAAATTTGGTGCTTAAACTGTGCCTTTACTGATTTTTTTTTTGGTGATTGATGAGTTAGTTCACATTGGTTAATATTAGATTCTACCAAAATGTTACATTTATAATGCTCTGGACATCAAAATTGTACGGTGATACTGTGGCTTATGCATTTTTTTTTGTTGCCAGGTTGATGAATTAGTTTAGATTATTGGTTTGTTGTTGGCTCAGTCATGAAAACAAGTTGTAAAAATTTTTGCTTGCATAGACAAGTAAAACGAAGAACAAGCTCTCGAGAAATTAAACGAGAAATAATTTTTGTTTGATAACCTTGAGATTGTTTGCTGAATATTGTTGCAGATGCTTATGATGTACTCGATCCCAATGGAAATATTACCGTCAAGTGGGATGTCAAGTCTTGGACTCCAGATGGATATGTTGTGAGTGTATTTTATCTTATTTTACTTATGAAATGTTCTTCAACATCTTTCAACAATGGGCAGATCAGATGACTATAGAAGGGACATTTGTTGTAGCTCTTTCTGCAGAGCACAAAGGCCCCCCCCTTATATTAACTTTCCAATCTAAGCAATTTTAATTTATCAAAGGTTTGGGGAACCATAAGACTAAGATGAAATTGATATTTTGTTTTTTTTATAAGTTCTCTTTGAGTTCGCATTATTTCCATATCTATTTGAATTAGTGCAAACATGGAAGTTTAATACTATAATTTTTTTCTGTAGGAATATTACTTGTCATTTAACAATCATCACAGCTTATAATGAACTTTACCACAGTTGTGTTTGACCCTAACTGTGTTTCTTTCTATTTGAATTAACCAGGCTATTATTACAATATATAACTTCCAAAAATATCGTCATATTCAAGCACCGGGGTGGCAACTGAGTTGGACATGGGCAAAAAAAGAGGTAATTTGGAGTGCAGTTGGAAGTCAAGCCACAGAGCAAGGAGACTGTTCAAGATTCAAAGGGAACATACCTCATTGTTGCAAAAGAGACCCAACCATTGTCGACTTGTTTCCAGGAACTCCGTATAACCACCAAATTGCAAATTGCTGCAAAGGTGGAGTGATACGCTCGTGGATTCAAGACCCAGAGAAAGCTGTTAGTGCATTTCAACTTAGCGTTGGTCAAGCAGGAACAAGTAACAAGTCAGTGAGGTTGCCAAAAAACTTCACCCTCAAGGCACCAGGACCTGGATATACCTGTGGCCCTGCAACGAAGGGGAAACCAACCAAGTTTCTAACACCAGATGGAAGGAGGTTCACTCAAGCTTTGAGTAAGTTACAGTGGGTTATAAAGCTACGAATATGCAATAATAGTTTCTTTCGCTATTTACATGTTTTTCTTTTTCAATTCAAGTGTATTGTTACTTCTACTATGTTTCCTTACTTTCTCAAGACATCAGTGACATTACACATTCGTAAATGATGCACACCTCTTTGATCAGGAAATTTTCCAAGTCTATACTAGTAAAATTAAAGATACAATCATATTAATTGCATCTTTTACTTGCAGTGACATGGAATGTTACTTGCACATATTCACAGTTCCAAGCCCAGACGGCACCCAGTTGTTGTGTCTCATTGTCCTCTTTCTACAATGACACAATTATAAATTGCCCGACTTGCACATGTGGTTGCCAAAATAACATAACTCACCCGGGAACATGCATAGAGTGAGCGGACACAATCTTTAATCTCAAATTCTAGTATTCTTTATTATTTTGGTTTCCAAAAGTTCTTAATATTCATCTGATGTTTTTTTATGCTCTCTGACAGGCCAGACTCCCCTTCTTTAGCTTCAGCACTTCGAATTTCTGAAAAGAATGATTACAAACCTCTTGTGCGATGTACTAAGCATATGTGTCCCATTAGAGTTCATTGGCATGTTAAGACCAACTACAAAGCTTACTGGAGGGTAAAAATTACAATAACAAATTTTAACTATAGAATGAATTATTCCCAGTGGAATCTTGTTGTTCAGCACCCCAACTTTGAGAATCTCACCCAGATATTCAGCTTTAATTATGCGCCACTGGTCCCGTATGGTCCGATTAGTGAGTAATCTTTTCCCTTGACATGGAAATACAAAATTTTCGATAAAATTTGAGCTTTCTAACTAGCTTCTTTTGAATTTGATCTTTTACAGATGATACTGCAATGTTTTGGGGAATAAAATATTACAATGATCTACTAATGCAGGGTGGACCTTATGGAAATGTGCAATCGGAGATTTTACTTGGGAAGGATAAATCGAAGTTCACCTTTGAAAAAGGATGGGCTTTCCCTCATAAGGTTTACTTTAATGGTGACAATTGTGTTATGCCACCTCCGGATGTTTATCCGTACCTACCAAATGCTAGCGGCCACAGTGGGCTTATACTATTGCACTCTTTGGCCACAATTTTGACATCTCTTATTCTATTACATAACTTGTAGAATTATAAGAAAGAAATACAATTGAAGAATTTCATTGCTTCCAACGGAGAGAATTTCCTGCCCTTATCAATATCAACGTTAAATGTCTTTAGTAATTTCAAAAGCATCACTTTTGCAACTTCAGCTTAACCACAAGATTCCCAAATGTGAAGGTTTACTTACTTGTGATTTTGTAGATGTAACCACTGATTTGGTGTGCTCCGGTCCGATTGCTTGAGGTTTCATATATGCATTGTATATCTTTGTACGTATTGCAACACCTCTGGGAATTTTGATGTATGATGTTCCGGCTTTTGACGGAACATTTCAGGCCTTTTTCTTAGAATAATTGTGTGTTTTCAAGTAACTATTATTGTATTTAACAGTGTACTTTAGTGTTTTCAGGATAAGAACTGAGTATGAAGAATAACTTGGATAAACTGGGCCAAACAAAGGAAAAATAATTAGCAACGGCTTAGGCGACGGACCGTCGACCTGAACCGTCGCCCAAAAACAGAAGACAGTAACTCTAGACATCCTGCGATGGTCTAGGTGACGGACCGTCGGCCCTGCGATGAAACGTCGGCCTAAACCGTCACCAATAGACAGAATGCAGAATCACTAGAAGTCATGCGACGGATCAGGCGACGGACCGTCGGCCCTGCGACGCACCGTCGCCCTACCCGTTGCCCAGAAGCAGAAGATGGACTCACTGGAGCTCCAGCGACGGTCTAGGCGACGGACCGTCACCTCAGCGACGACCCGTCACCTCAGCGACGACCCGTCGCTCGACCCGTCGAGCATGAAGCGGCAACTCCGAGTTCGAATTTTAAAATCCTAGTTCTGAAAACATATAAATACCAAGTATTAGGGTTTATTCCGGATCTTTTGAAAGGAGTTCATACTTTTCTTCTCTATTGAGAGTTGTGTAACACTTTTCCTTGAGATTGGTAGCCAAAAATTAAGATCTGATTGTTATTCTCTATTTGTTTTCATTGAAGATTGAGAAGAACAATATTGTAATTTTTGTTAGTACTCTCTTGAAGTTATTTATGAACATCAATATATCTTTGATATCTTATATGTAGATAAGTAGCTAAACTCCCATACTAGGGTTATGGGAGCCTTGATGTAGAGAACTGTTTGGGATTGTGAATCTATTTGATTTCTATCATCTATCTAAATTGCATGAATCTCTCTTCATTTTAATGACATCTCTTGGTTGCAAACTTGAGAAGTGAGTCCATGAACCCCACTTGTCTGACAAGAAAGTGGATGTTGGGAAAAAAGGTGATTCGCATGAAATCCATAGGTTTACCTTTTGGGTCACGGGTTGATGCCCAAATGGGATCAACCCTCATGAGAGTTCTATTGAGTGATACATGGATTCATTAATTTCGAAAGAAGAAAAGGGTAAAACACCCATTAGGTTGAGAAACAAGTGGGTAATTCTTAGAACTCAATACTTCTTGCAATTGAAAGTATAAGTTAGAATTCATGCACAAGTTCACAACCCTAACTGTGTTTGAACATCTCGGTGAGCATAACTCTAGTTAACTTATTTTCATTGAAATTACACTTACATTAACTCTCATTAGCTGAACTGTTGTGTGATACAAGAACGAAAGATCATTATTAACACATCTAAACCCTCTTTACTCAGGAACCTTAGATCAACAGTCTAATAATAATCACAATACTTAGTGAACACAATATTTCCTGTGGGATTCGACACCCAACCCAGTTGGGTTCTATATTTGACAGCGACCGCTTACTCTCTCGTAAGAGAGGTGTAATTTGGGCGTATCAAATTTTGGCGCCGTTGCCGGGGAATACGATTGTCAATTTATTAATTGACCTTTGGTCAAGTTTCCCAAATTTTACTTTTGTTTGTTGTTTTTGTTCTGTGCAGGGGAGATATTGTGTATGCCAAGTACAAGGAGATCGGGTGCACCATTATTACCAATACATTCAGAACCGCAGTTAATTGTCAGAATGACAGATCTCCAAGATGCTGAAAGACTAGCCGCTTTGGCTAGAGCTCAACCAAATTTGTAGAATGACGATCAACAGGCATGTCATCCTAATCTCGATGATGATGATTTGGGGGATGACGACTTGTTAGATCCTATTAATCCAAGGCGTGCAGAAAATATGGCTACACCAGTGAATCGGAATGTAAACAAAAATCGCCCATTTAGGGCAAGGCAAGAGCGTCAACTAGTACAGTTTGATTTGAATGACGACGAAGATGGAATAGATGGAGTAGGTGCAACTGGAGCTATCATTCCTCCACCTCTAGCACCAGAAGCTAAATTTAATATTACCAGTACGATGATTCAACTCCTTCATCTTAAGGGGTTGTTCGTTGGTCTTCTTGGAGATGATCCAAACATGCATTTGGTGAATTTTGTCACCATTTACAAGTCTTTTGATAATCCAGGAGTGGGTCAGAATGCTATCCGCATGCATTTGTTTTCGTTGTCTCTGTCTGGGGAGGCGACACTATGGTTAAACGAATTGACTCCCGACTTTATAACCAACTGGAGGTAGTTGAAAGAGGCTTTCCTAGAAAGGTTCTTTCCACCCTCCAGAAGGGTACAGTTGAGGGATAAAATCAGTAACTTCCGATAGATTCCCACTGAAGCTCTTTATGAGACCTGGGGGAAGTTTAAAAAGAAGTTGATCCAATGCCCGAACCATAACATGATGAATATTCATTTGATGGAGACTTTTTATCGGGCTTTGAACTCTATTATGAAGCTAGTCGTGGAAAATGCTGCAGGAGGGTCGTTTGTTGACCTTACTTTTCTAGAGGCCTCAGAGATGCTTGATCGGATGACCAAACAGAGTAGAGCTTGGCATACCAGGGATTCTGTGGTAGAAATCCCTATTATGTATGGTAGTATGACTGCAGAGCAACGCAAGAAGGAGAAACAATATGATCAGGATATGGCACATTTAAAGACACAGATGGATTTGTTGACTAAGCATTTATTATATGAAAAAATAGAGAAGGTGAAAGCTGTTGCATCCCAGGGAAGAGCTGATTCTGATTTGGAAGAAAAGGCGAACTATCTAAATAATCAGGGAGGTTTTTGAGGCAGTAGCCAAGGAAATCAAGGTCAGAACTATTACGATAAAGTTGGTTACAAGGATAGAGATCAAGGAAACTGGAAGAGCAAAAATGATAGGAGTGGACTGTATGTACCTCCTGGAAGCAGAGATAATGCTGTAACTAGCTCTGGCAAGATGCCCACGGAGGATATGATGGAGAAATTATTAAAGAAAGTTAAGACTACTAACTCTGGGGTGACTACTATAAAGAGTGATTTGTCTTCTATGAGTTAGTTGGTAAACTCACAGTCTACTTCTATCAAGCAGTTGGAGAAACAGATGAGCCAACTCTCAGCAGTATTAAATCAGAGGAAGAGCGGAACTTTTCCAAGTAATACAATTCAGAATCCTCAAAATGATGGCTCTTGCATGACAATTACCACACGGAGTGGTAAGGTTTTACCAGGCCCGTCTGTGAGCAAAGTTGTGATTGCAGAGGATATTGAGCATAAAGAAACTTATCCAGTGGAGTCTGAGAAATTGGATGAAGTTATTGATAATACACCATCCAACCATCAGTAGGTTGATGAGTTGGAGAAGAGCAAGGGAAAGGAGACCGAAGTGGTGGTTACTACAATCCCAAAACCACCTCTTCCATTTCCCCATCGGTTGAAAAAGAAGGTCGACGATACAAAGTTTGGCAAGTTTATGGCCATATTTAAGCAGTTGATAATCAACTTGCCATTGGTGGAGGCATTGGTGCAAATGCCCGAGTACGCAAAATTCATGAAAGACCTTGTTATGAAGAAGCGGACAGTTAGTTATGAGACGGTGGACAATCTCCATCATTATGGTGCTATTTCCACAAGGTCGTTGGTGCAGAAGAAGGCAGACCCGGGAGTATTTACTATCCCGTGCACTATTGGGCCTCTTGATTTCGTAAAAGCTCTATGTGATTTGGGAGCCAGTATAAACTTGATGCCGCTTGCTGTGTATAAGAAACTGGGTTTGGGGGATCCTACTCCCACGAACATGAGATTAGTTATGGAAGACAGATATATGAAGCGGCCTGTGGGGATTCTAAATGATGTATTAGTTAAGGTGGCCAGTTTCATATTTCCAGCTGATTTTGTCATTCTCGATTGCGAGGTAAAATTTGAGGTGCCCATAATCTTGGGTAGACTTTTCCTCGCAATCGAGAGTGTGCTTATTGATTTAAAGGCAAATGAGCTACTATTCAGGCTGAATAATGAAGTAGTTCGATTTGATGTATGCCAGTCCATGAAACAACATAAAGATATGAGCGTATTTTCTATTGTGGATGCGTATTATGAGGAGGAGCAGGAAATACCTATAGAGGAAAAATTTATTGTGGAGACTTTAGCTGCCGTATTAATGAATTTTGATCAAGACGGTATTGAAGATTATGAAGAGACTATATGTACCCTGAAAGATATGAGGTCTTATTCTTATGCACCCAAGAAACTGGATTTGGACTTGAAAAATCATCCAAGTCCACCAGCCAAGCTGTCTATTGAAGAGCCACCCACTTTGGAAATGAAAGAGGTTCCTGGTCATTTGAGGTATGTGTTTTTGGGCAGCGGGAATACAATACCTGTTATTATTGTGGCTGACTTAGGTGAACAACAGGTGAAAGACCTCATTTCTGTTCTTAAGAGATATAAGAGGGTTATTGGTTGGACGATTGCAGACATTATCGATATTTCTCCTGGTATATGCACACATAAAATCCAGCTAGAGGAGGATTATGTCCCGACTATTGAGCATCAGTTCCGTCTTAACCCACCTATGTAAGAGGTGGTAAAGAAAGAAATTATCAAGTGGATAGATGTAGGAGTGGTATACCCATCTCAGACAGTAAATGGGTAAGTCTTGTTCAGTGCGTGCCCAAGAAAGAGGGCATGAAAGTGGTAGCTAACGAGAAGAACGAGTTGATCCCACTCAGTCCTGTTACTAGGTGGAGGGTGTGTATGGATTACGAAAAACTCAACTCGTGGACATTGAAATACCACTTCCCAATGACTTTTATGGATCATATGCTTGATTGGCTAACGGGAAGGGGTTGGTATTGTTTCTTAGATGGGTATTCTGGTTACAACCAAATTTCTATTACTCCTGAAGATCAGGAGAAGACGACATTCACGTGCCCATATGGTACACTTTCTTTTAAGAGGATGCCTTTCAAGTTGTGTAATGCACCTGCCACTTTTCAGCGGTGCATGATGTCGATATTCTCAGATATGGTTGAAGACACCTTGGAGGTGTTTATGGATGATTTTTCTGTGATAGGAGATTCGTTTGAGCTATATTTGGTAAATCTGAGTAGGGCCTTGCATCGGTGTGAGGAGTTCAATTTTGTGCTTAATTAGGAGAAATGCCACTTCATAGTGAAGGAGGGCATCGTTCTCGGACACAAAATTTCAGCAAAGGAGATTGAAGTTGATCGAGCCAAAGTTGAGGTTATAGAGAAGCTTCCACCTCCTATTTCAGTAAAGGGGGTGCGTAGTTTCCTTGGTCATACTGGCTTCTATAGGAGGTTTATAAAGGACTTCTCAAAGATTGCAAACCCCCTTTGCAAACTCTTGGAGAAGGAAGTTAAATTATCCTTTAATGATGATTGTTTGAAGCCATTTGAATGCCTTAAAGGGAAACTGGTTGATGCTCCTATCATTGTTGCACCGAATTGGTCAAAACCGTTTGAGATCATGTGTGATGCAAACGGTGTTGCCCTTGGAGCTGTGCTGGGACAAAAGAAAGACAAATTGTTTTATCCAATCTATAATGCCAGCAAAGCACTGAATGGAGCTCAAAAGAACTACACCATCACAGAACAAGAACTTCTTGCAGTTGTCTATGCCTTTGAGAAGTTTCGATCTTACGTGCTAGAAACCAAGGTGGTGGTCCACACTGACCACCCAGCCTGAAGATATTTGATGGCAAAAAAGGATGCGAAACCAAGGTTGATTAGATGGGTGCTGTTTTTTCAAAAGTTTGACTTTGAAGTCAAAGATCGAAAGGGTTGCGAAAATTAAGTTACGAACCACCTGTCTAGGCTTGAAGGAGAACAAACAGCTAGAGATGAATTTGAGATCAATGATGCATTTTCGGATGAGGAAATCTTGGTTCCTGCTATGGAGAAAATACCTTGGTATGCTGATTTCACAAATTATGTGGTGAGTGAGGTGATCCTAGAGAATCTTTACTTTCATCAAAGGAAAAAGTTTCTCCATGATGTGACCCATTACTTCTGGGATAACCCATATCTTTTTCGGCGATGTGCGGATGGTATTATTAGACGGTGTGTCCCAGAAGTAGATATGTTGAGTATACTGGATGCGAGTCATGTTTCCCCAGTTGGAGGTCACCATACAGGTGATCGAACTACAAGGAAAGTGTTTCAGAGTGGCTACTATTGGCCCTCTTTATTCAAATATGCTTACGAGTTCGTGAAGAGGTGTGACCAATGTCAAAGGCAAGGGTCCATCTCAAAGCACCATGAGATGCTAATCTCTAAAATGCTGGAGGTAGAATTATTTGATGTCTGGGGAATTTATTTCATGGGGCCCTTCGTGAGTTCATTTGGGATGAAGTACATATTAGTGGCCGTTGACTACGTGTCAAAATGGGTTGAGGCAGTGGCTCTGGCGGATAATGAAGGAAAGCGGGTTATTGCATTCTTAGAGAAAAAAATGTTCTCTTGCTTTGAGGTACCATGCACCATCATAAACGATGGAGGATCACACTTTTGCATAAGATATTCAAAGCCGCCTTGGCAAAATATGGAGCCAAACAGCATAAGGTGGCTACTCCATACCACCTACAAACTAGTGGGCAGGTGGAAATCTCTAATCGAGAAATCAAAGCTATCCTTGCCAAGACTGTAAATGCTAGCAGGAAAGATTGGTCTAGGAAGTTAGATGATGCCTTATGGGCATATAGAATAACTTTCAAGACACCAATTGGCATGTCACCATACCAATTGGTTTATGGCAAGGCGTGTCATTTGTTGGTTGAACTGGAGCATAAAGCACTGTGGGCACTGAAGCGGCTTAATATGAACTGGAATAAGGCAGCAGACATGAGACTGGGGCAGCTGAATGAGATGGATGAGTTCTATATTGGAGCTTATGAAAGGGCTGAATTGTATAAAGAAAGAATGAAGAAGTACCACGACTGCAAAATTGAAAAACAGGATTTTCAGAAAGGTGACTTGGTGTTCCTCTTCAACTCCCGACTCAAGCTTTTTCTAGGTAACCTCAAATCTAAATGGTCTGGACCATTTAGAGTTAACCAAGTCTACTCATCTAGAGTAGTGGAACTCAAAAATGAAGACGGAAGTGTCTTTAAGGTCAACGGGCAATGAGTCAAACTGTACATCGGTCTAATAGACTCGATAAGAAGTATTGATACTATCTATCTCGGTAAAGTCTGAGTAATCGAGATAACTGAGTCGTGCCGCGACGATAAATCAGGCGCTAGTAGGAGGCAACCCATGGTGTGTTGTTGTAAAACATTAGTTTAAGTTATTTCGTTATTTTGTGCAAGTTGGAGGGTTTGTGTAAGTGTGCAGGTCTGACAGTGCAGGAAAATAGACGTTGAGAAAGTTTGGGGGTGACCGACGGGTTACCCGATGGTATTGTCGATAACTTGACGGACCGTCGTGGTAGCCATTGCAACAAACTCCAGAAACAAGGTTACTAGAAGAGTAGAGACGGTTTGACCGACGGACCGTCGAATACTCGACGGATCGTCGATTCAACCGTCGCCTGTATGTCTCCAGGTATGTTCACTGGAAAGGGACAATGGGTTGACCGATGGATCGTCGCACATGCGACAAACCATCGCTGGAACCGTTGCATGAAACCCTATTCCAGCGGGTCGGGTCGAATTAATTTAAATAGCTAGAATTTTCATTCTTATCCGATTCAAACCGGTTTAAATGGATAATTAAAAGTGGTCAAATAGCGCTCCAACGGTTCAAGTACCTAGGACTATTTAGTGTCCCTACATTCAATGTATCTGAGACTCCATTACCTTCTTAAATTTCTCCTGCTCCTTTCCCCTATCGATTTAAACTTCTTCTCCTCTTTGTTTTTTCAATCAAAAGCAACAAAAGTTCATCACAAAAGTAAGGTGTCACATTGTGTTTTGTGTTTAGAGTGCAAGTCAGGATAGTGATCAAGTGCTGCAACGCTAAGGTATGATCTCTCCATTACTCCCTATGTTATTCAACAATAAGAACCATGAAAGCATGTGAAGGCTTCAATGATGAAGCAATCCTCTTTAATTTTGAGTTATTCTATGGTGGTCTGAACTGAGTTGAAATCTGACAAAACTTTATCCTGGGTGAAGTCTGAGTAGCCTATGGATAAAAAAAAGCAAAATTAGTAGTGAATTATTGATGAAAATACTCTGAGAATCGTGTTTACATTAAGAGCGTGCAAAGTGTTTGATAAAATGCCAAAATGAGGCCTGAAGTTAAAATGGCAGGCGACGGACCATCAGATACCCGACGACCCATTGCCTGAAACTGTCGCCACTTTCTCATAAATAGAATTACTGGAATGTCCCCGACGGACCGTCGCTGGTCAAATTTTTTTACTGTCATCTGGTTCGAGTCTATGGACTGATAAATGTTGTACTTTCAGGTACTATGGATAACAAATTACCACTAACCAGAGGCAGGGGTAGAGGCCAACAAGCTAGGCAAGGTCCATCACAAAGATTGGACGCACCAGCACGCAACACTTGACAAAATCATCAGGTGATTTCTTCATCCTCCCAGTCTGAAGAAGAGGATGAAAACAGTAGCAACAACAACTCAAGTTCTATTTCGGTTGAGAAAGGGGTTGAAACATCTAACCCTATCCAAGAAGAGATTCCTGAACAGGATATGAACATGGTTCGACGCAAAGACCCGCAACTGTGGGAGGGTATGAGATAACAAGTAGAAGGGGATCGAGAGTATTTCTACAAAGGGATCACACCAACAGACAGGTTGGATGCAAAGAAACCTATTTTTGAGGAGTATCAAATTATGACAACAACCTTGCATAAGTACGTAGAACTTAAGCGCCGATTCAATGAATATGAGTTGGCATGGATGAACAGTCCACTCAGATCTATCAACCAAACTTGGTATGTGAGTTTTTTGCCAATTACTTGGCGTTGTTGGAGAAGAACCATCCCCCGAGCGCGTCAGCAACTGACATGAACAAGCTGGATATAGTTCTTGTTCGCGGAGTTGATATAGATATCTCAGAGCGCACATTGAATAGATTCTTGTTTGGAACTGAATACCATCTATCGGGTGCAATCCCTGAATTAGAACATCGACTGTTCATGGCAAATACTCAAAGTCCGTGGCTAGCCAGAGTATTGACAGATGAAGGGAAGCCTTCGTGGTTGCACAACCCACGCGAACGGATATCTAAGTCGTCCCTGAGCTTTAGGGCCAAGTTCTGGTGGGCAATTATGAGACTGAGGTTAATACTGACAAGAGGTGATGACCGCTTAGAGATCACTAGAGCTGTAATCGTTGCTACATTGATTTAGGGATCAACAGTAGATTTCGGCCACCTTATTGCTGATAAGTTGTTCTTCCGAGCTCACAAGACCACAACTGCGCTTCCATTTCCATGTCTAATCACTGAATTATGTAAGCAAGCAAATGTTTCTTTGATTAGTGGACTTGATAATGAGGTTAGGGCAGTGCATAGGAAGGATATTGAAAAGACAAGGGATGATTCAAAGTTTGATATGCGAGTCAACAGGCCCCCAGCTCAGCAAACTCAGTCGGCGCTAATTCCTGAATCACCTGAGGTTCTTTCAGGAATGCCATTGACTCTTTCTACGTACATACCTCCTACCACATGTACAGGTTCAACTTTGATGCCCATGGGTGGGACTGCAGATTCTACATCAGTTCTACCCCAATATTTAGAATATAGGCTGAACCAGGAGAATTTTACAAAGGTAGTCCGGGCACAGAAAAGGATTGAAAAACAGTTATCTATATAGGGGTAGATTTTAAACCCTTTATTAAAAGAATTATAGAGGAAGCGATATGTTCTTTTAGGAATATCCAGCTAAGAATGGACAACATGGAGGAGCAAATCAACAAGAAGCTGGATGCCATGTCCATTCCAGATTTTACAAAATTGATTGAGGAAGTTAGACAAATCCGGGTAGATGTAGATAAGATGAATCAGTAGCCACAACATACCATATTTGATCCAGTCCAAATTACAAGTGACAAGAAAGGTCTTGTTGACTTAATGGGGTGGCCAATCAAAGATAAGGGTAAAAAAGCAATAAAAATAGATGAAAAAATTGAGAAATTTGCAAAGAGAGAAGAAAAGAAAAGAAAACTTGCATCCATGTCACCCAAAGATTTAGAAGACTATCAGATGCAGAAGGCAATTAAAAAATCAAAAAGACCAGAGGAAAAGAGAAAGGAGAGACTGCAGGATGAAAATGTAGGTGTTTCTACAAGCTCCGCCCCAGTCAGGGGGCAAATTTCAGATCCTGGCAGATATGTGGTACCTTCGATTCTGTAGGGAGAGATTTTGAGAACTCCCAACACCATAGGGGTCAACATTGCACCTGGTGAGGACGCTGGAGCCTCACCATACTTCACAGACGCCTCAAATGAATAAGAGGCAATACAAGTATACCCACTTCTTTGTACTTTATTTGATGCTTTGAGGACAATGCATTTCTTTTTTATGGGGGTGGTGTACTTGCATGTCTAGTTTGATGTTAAGTTTGTCTGCATTTTTATTTATTGTTTAGGAATTAACTGTAGGTCCTGTTTAGTCGTTAATGTTATTGCATGAAATAAAAGTGCATTTTATGTTAGCACCTTGTTGTATATGTGGATGATAAGTGATTGTGGTAATTATTTTCCCTTACCATGTGGTAAAGTGCTGTGCAACCATTTGTCACTCTGATACTGGCATTAGAAGTTAGTAGTAAAGCAAAACACAACTATGTGATCTGGATCCCAAGCATTATTAGGATAAAAATTAACTTAGTGCCTATGTGGGTAAGTATTTACATAGTTCTGGCAGAAGTGTTACACGTAGAACTTGCCCGGTTCATTAGATGTTGTCGTGTGTTTTAACCCAATGATGTGTGAGCAGAGGCTAACATATTTGAGGCTTTTAACGAGAAATAATTGTGAAATCTTAAGCAACTTTTGTTGTTTTTGATTTTTTTCTTTGATATTGTAGTAAAAACCATAATGCAAGAGAATCTGAGGAAAGAGAGGCAAAGGAACTGAAATCTGATGCAAATGAGCTGAAAAGTGTGGATGATGACATTTTTGATAAGTCGTCAGCCACGTGATAGGATGTCAAGAATATCGTTAGAAGTGGCAGTGTTAGAAGAAGTAAAGTGAAGACGTGACGACATTTCGGATATGTCATCACAACTGTGACGAGGTGTCAAAACCATCGTCAGGCTTAGGCAGCGAATTAGTTTTGGAGAGACAAAGTGATGACATTTCTGACATGTCATCACATACTTGATAAGCCGTTAGGAATCGCCTTCAGCCTTAAGCAGAAGATGCCAAGATTGAAGAGGGACCCGGTGACATTTTTGATAAGTCATCAGGATCCTGACACGCCATCACAAATGCCGTCATCTATTCCGAAGGATTTTCTGAACACTGTGATTTTCTTTCCTTATTTAGACTAGTCTATTTAAAGCATTGTTTGAGGGTTTTCTAGGTATCTGGTACTCGATATTCAGCACTTGAGGTTTTACGTTTTGCCCTTGAGTTTTGGAGACACTTTTTCCATTAACTTGTGAGAGATTAAGTATTACTTTTATTGAGGATTTCTCTAGTGATTGAATCGAAGAAACAATTATTGCTTTTCATTGTTCTGTAAGTATGATCTCTTTAAGTATGAATTCAATATACTGCTTCATTTCTTTCATCATGAGTAACTAATCCCTATAACCTGAGTTATGAGATCCGTGGGTTAGGTTTTGACTTGATGCTAGGTGCTCAAAAGATTCAAAGGGTAGTAGGAACTTCTTGAAATTCCAATATTTTACACTTTAATCTATTGGTTACAAACAATAGATCTTGCCTTAGGTTTGTTTGCTTGAACAGAGAAATAACCTAGAGGAAGCAAATTATCAACAGGGAGTGGGAATATTTTACCCAATATTCAAACTTGTAAATTGGTTTTAGCGTATTAAGTTGGTTTGTAATTTTAGCCTACTTGCTTGAATTCAAACTTGTAAATATTTGTTTTTAGTTTTCTTTTATTTCTTGTGTTAGGTAGATTTTTATTTTCGTTTACTTATTACTATGGCATCGTGGAATGAACATGAGCGTGGTGGTTGGAAATCTTATCTTGATGATCCATGTCCATAGTGTGATGGACCTCACTTTTGGCAAGATTATAGAGATGCTCCCCGGAGAGAGATGTGTGCTCCATCTCCATCCTACCGGGAGTATGATTGTTTGTTATATGGTGGTCAAGATGGACATTGCAGTGATTGCCCAAATGCCCCCTTTCCCCGGTATACTAACCCAAATTTTAGTTCTTCTTATGATTTTGATAGGTCTTATGGTCACGAACAGGAGGAACGAAGCACCAAAAAAAGTGGCATTGAAGCTATGCTTCAACTAATGTTGGAGTGTGTGGACACAACAAATGATATCATACGTGATATACATCAAGATATAAGGCCAAATAACGAGGAAAGAAGAATGATAGAGGATATGGATATAGAGGTCAAGCATTCAAAGCACTTTTCCACATTATGTTTAAATGATATCTTGTCTGTGGAATCATTTAACATAATGGACGAGTGTGAAGATGAGGAGCAAGAATTCGATGTTGATGTTGAGCAACCCTCGGTGATTTCCCAACCAACAGAACCACTTATGAATGAAGATGCCAAAGACGAGGAGATGGTACTAGAGTCAAAAGAAGAAATCAAGCACAATCCTTGTGAAGACTCTAGTCCATTTTGGGGTAAAAATACTAATAGGGATGCTACTCCAAAATTGAGAGTTAGTCCTTATTCGAACCACTTTTCAACATTATGCTTGGTGGATGTGATGAAAGTCGAATCACCCAAGCAAATGATGAATTTTGAAAATGAGGAGGAAGATTCTTACATTTTGGAGTTTGTCCTTCCAAAAGGGTATACTACAACTGTCACGACCCGAGCCGGGGCCCTAGCCGTGACGAGCATTCTAAACCACGAAGGCCTGGGACACCCTCCTGTATCTGGTAATCATGCACAACATTCATAAAATAAAAGATTATGCAAAAAAATAAAAATCTAAGATGGAAACATGGTCAATCTGAATATGATCTTAATACTGAAACTGAAAATGTATCTGAATAATAATGTCTGACTCAGTCTGTGAAATCTCTACTATGAACTAATCAAAGTTGTCTGAAAGCTGGGACAAGGCCCCCAGTAGACCAAAACATAACTAATAGTAGTAATATGAAATAACCAGGCCTTCTGAATCATAAAAGGCTCACCACTGCAAACTCTAGTCTGTGATCTGAAATCTCTACTATTTATCTGGACCCCTAAACTATGCCTCAGAACCTGGAAGGAGGGGAAGGGGGAGGGGGGTCAGTAAAAAAGTACTGGCACACGAAGCAGTCTAAAATAGAGTATTTGAACATATATATATATATTTAATATGAGAGTAAAGTTTTCATTAAACATCATGCATAAAGTATTTTCTGAAAACACATGGGCACATTCTGAAAACATGTAACCTGTCTGTAAACTTCAAATTCTGATCTGTGTATTACTTCTGAGTTAGGTGGTATCCCCTACAAGTCTGATATTCCACGGGCGATATGGAATCCGCCATTGAATCAGTGGGGAAGCCTCCAACCCGAGTGTGCCGCAAGGGTTAGAGTTTCTGAATCTAATATGCCACAGGGCTCTAGGCCAGCGTAATATATAAACCCGGATCGGCAAATCACGATTTTGGGCAATGAGTTGTCTGAACTCATGTCCTCTTCGGGGAACCACCTAAGCTCTCTTTATGCCCAATTTTATCCTGTTTTGAATCATGCATGTTTCTAATTTCAACATCTGGAAAGTCTGATTTCAAACATGCATTAAATCTGTTCTGAATTATCATGGTAAAAATCTGAATTGGTGTCGTCACACCAAGACTTGCAAGTCCTATTTCTGAGCCATAATGCAATAAGCATGATCTTTCATTAAAACACAGTTCAGACCACCCAAACATGCAAATAGTATAAGAGTTTTCATGTCCCGAAAGCATAAGCCAAAACTATGCAAGAACTCTTCAAAAATAAGGTGGTCATGTGCTTTTGGCAAAATCCATGCACTCTTTCATTATATGTATTTTCAATATTTTTCAATACAAAACAATCCTCTCGTCTAAATTCAAGATTCATAACCAAATCATTCATAAATCAAGGCTTTTCGTAACAAGCTTTTCAAGATGCATTTCATAACAATTCATAACATGTGAAACATGGAAAAATAACATTGAGAGAGGGATTTCATGTGAGTCATGCTCTCGATTTCAATCATCAACATTAAAACATGTACATATATACATATATCAATTCAAATCAATTTGGGGGAGGCCTAAAGACCAAAACAATATCGTTAGAACTTCTAAATCATGATTGCATTCATAAAATCCAAAACCCTTTTTCTTAAAACATAATTTATATGTCCATGAGATTTTAGGAAAACCTCGCGTACCTTAAGTCCGAAAGATAATAGGTAATTCTTGAAGCTTACGGATTGGGGCTTCCAAATCTTTAATAGCTTTTGAAAACCCACGGTTGAATCTTGAGATATTCGGGTTTTGAATTTGAAACCCTAGGGTGAGTTCTTGATGAATTTTGGTGAAAGTGTATGGATTTAGGTGTATTTGGGATTAAATCCCGTGTTTGGATGGGTTTGGGGCCATGGGAAATGTCTAATTTGGCCTTGGGATTTAAAATCCGGGACTGGAACGCCGTATAAAGTTTCACCGCGACGCGCTGGAAATCACGGTGAGCTACTGGAATTGACAATTGTCATTTTAAGGCTCACCGCGATGCGGTGGTCAGTCAAACGGGAACACTGACACTAAAAATGCTCTAACTTCTTCACCGAGTGTCCGTTTTAGGCAAATTTGGTATCGATGGAAAGCTAATTCGTAGATATTTCATTTGATATATAGTAGGCCACTCAGCTTGAAATATCCAAGGAGATATAGTCGATTGAAGTTGACTCAAGTTTTGTCGCTCACTAAAACTCGAACTATAGGAAAGCTTTCAACTTGACCTTGAGTTAGGGGATCTTTATGATCTCACTTCATGCTTAAATGGTTACCACACTACATACTTGATTATCATGAAAAATTTGCATAGGATTTATGGCTTTTGGGCCATCTACGCATAGTAATGACAGTTTTCATTCTAGTTCGAAACACGGGGTGTTACAATATCTCCCCCTTGGGATCATTCGTCCCCGAATGATGATGCAAAAAATAGACAAGCATGATTCCAAGTAAACAAAAGCATAGGAAAGAAAAGGACAAGGATCGTACCTTCCATCACTTCGTTCACCGGATCAAATAAATTTAGGTATCTAATTCTCATATCGTCTTCTGATTCCCAGGTGGCTTCTTCAACTTTCTGATTCCTCGAGGCTATCTCTTTGCTCCTCAACTTTCTAACTTAACGGTCTAAGATTTCTACAGGATCTTCTTCATAAGACAGAGAGTCTGTCACTTTGATTTCCTCAATAGGTACTGCTAACAAATGATCCCTAATGCACTTTTTCAGCATGGATACATGAAATACTGGATGGACAGAACCCAAACTTGCCGGCAACTCTAATTCGTGCGCAACACCACCTACCCTTCTCACAATCTGATATGGTCCTATAAAGCGAGGACTCAACTTACCTTTCCTTCCAAAATGCATAACTCCCTTCATGGGAGAAACCTTAAGGAATACCCAATCTCCAACCTCAAACTCTAACTCTCTTCTCCTAACATCGGCATAGGATTTCTGATGACTCTGGGTTGTCTTAAGTCGTTCTCTAATAAGCTTCACATCTTCCATTACCTGATGAACAAGATCAGGCCCATACATCTGCATCTCACCTACTTCATACCACCCTATTGGAGACCTACATCTCCTACTATAAAGCGTCTCGCCTCAAACGGTGCTATCTTAATACTGGAATGAAAGTTATTATTATACGCAAACTCTATCAATGGCAAGTGATCTACCCAACTACCTTTGAAATCTATTACATAAGCCCTCAACATATCCTCAAGGGTCTGAATGGTGCGCTCAGCTTGCCCATCAGTATGAGGGTGGAATGTTGTACTTAGGTTCACTTGGGTACCTAATCCTTTCTGAAAAGATCTCCAAAACTGAGAAGAAAACTACGTACCTCGGTCAGATATAATGGACACAGGCGCCCCATGCAAACGAACTATTTCTGCAATGAACAGCTTAGCATAATCTTCTCCCGAATAGTTAGTCCTGACAGGCAGAAAATACGCTGACTTAGTCAGCCTATCCACAATCACCCATATAGAGTCATACTGGTTTCAGGAATTCAAAAGTCCTGTAATAAAGTCCATATTGATCATCTCCCACTTCCATAAAGGCAAATCTATCTGCGAAGTACCACCTGGCCTCATATGTTCCACCTTGACTTGCTGACAATTCAAACACTTGGTAACATATTTAGCCACATCATGCTTAATCTTATTCCACCAATAAATGGTTTTCAAATCATGATACATCTTAGTAGAGCCTGGGTGAACAACATACCTCGAGGTGTGAGCCTCATCAAAGATTCTTTCCCGCAGTCCATCAACATTTAGAACGCACAACCTACCCTGATATCTCAGAATACCATCTCCTCCAATTTCAAACGACATTACCTTTTGTTGACCCATATCTTCCTTGATCTATATCAAGATGGGATCTTCAACCTGCTTCTCTTTAACTTCAGCACACAGGGATGACTTAGCTATCTCATGAACAATCACCTGTCCATCTTCAGTATCTAAGAGTCGCACTCCCAGATTAGCAAGGCGGTGAATATCCTTCACCATCTATTTCTTCCCTTCTTCTACATGATAAAGGCTGCCCATAGACAACCTACTGAGGGCATCAGCTATAATATTTGCCTTTCCCGGATGGTAATGCAGGCTCATATCATAGTCTTTCAAAAGATCCATCCAACGTCTCTGCCTGAGGTTTAATTCTTTTGCGAGAAAACATACTGCAAACTTTTGTGGTCAGTAAAAGTACAACATGCACCCCGTAGAGATAATGCCTCCAGATTCTGAGTGCAAACACCACGGCTGCTAACTCCAAGTCATGAGTGGGGTATTTTTGCTCATGCACCTTTAATTGCCTAGATGCATAAGCTAACACCTTACCATGCTATATCAGAACACAACCAAGTCCCACACGGGATGCATCACAGTAAACCACAAAACCATCTACACCCTCGGGAAGGGTCAAAATAGGAGCAGTAGTCAGCTTGTCTTTCAACTTCTCAAAACTATTTTCACACAAGTCAGACCACACAAACTTCACCTTTTTCTAAGTCAATTTAGTGAGCGGAGCAGCTATAGAAGAAAAACCCTCTACAAATCTTCTGTAATAACCTGCCAAACCCAAGAAGCTCCGAATATCGGTTGGAGTCATGGGTCTGGGACATTTTCTCACTGCCTCAATCTTTTGGGTATCCACTTTAATCCCGTCACTAGACACAATATGTCCTAAGAAGGCAATAACATTTAGCCAGAATTCACATTTGGAGAATTTAGCATACAACTGATGATCCTTAAGGGTCTGCAGGATAATTCGGAGGTGCTTGGCATGGTCCTCCTCACTTTTGGAATAGATCAAAATGTCGTCAATGAACACTATGACGAACAAGTCTAGCAACTGATGGAACACCATATTCATAAGATCCATGAAGGCTGCAGGGGCGTTAGTCAACCCGAAGGACATGACTAAGAACTCATAATGGTCGTATCTGGTTCGGAAAGCTATTTTGGGATATCTGACTCCCTAACCTTCAACTGATGGTATCCCGAATGAAGGTCTATCTTTGAAAAACATCTAGCACTCTGTAGCTGGTCAAAAAGATCATCAATCCTAGGAAGAGGATACTTATTTTTTAATCATGACCTTATTCAGCTGACGGTAGTCTACGCACATACGAAGGGAACCATCTTTACAAAAAGTACAGGTGCACCCCAAGGAGACACACTGGGGCATATGAAACCTTTATCTAGAAGTTCTGCTAACTGTTCTTTCAACTCTTTTAGTTCTGCAGGAGTCATTCTATATGGCAGAATAGAGATGGGATGGGTATCTGGCAACACGTCAATACCAATCTCTATCTCCCTATCAGGTGGTATTCCTGGGAGATCATCCGGAAAGACTTTTGGAAATTCATTTACTATAGAAACAGACTGAAGAGGAAGACTCTCGACATTAGAATCCTTAACCCGGATAAGGTGATATAAACAACCCTTAGAAATGAGTCTGTGGGCTCTGAGATAGGATATAAAGTGCCCTCTAGGTGCTAAAAAATGTCCTTCCTATTCTATTGCTGGCTTATTCGGGAAAGAAAAAGTGATTCTTCGAGTCCTACAATCTAATGTGGCATAGTACGAATGGAGCCAGTCCATCCCAAGGATAGCATCAAAATCTACCATATCAAGTTCTATAAGGTCTGCCACAGTATCCCGACTAAGAATAGACATGACACAATTCCTAAACACCCTCCTAGCAATAATAGAATCACCTACAGGAGTGGAAACCGTGAAGGGTTCTACAATAACTTCGGGCTCAAACCCAAAACCAGCAGCCACATAAAGGGTCACATAATATAAGGTAGACCCGAGATCAAGTAACACATAAACATCACGGGAAAAGATTTGTAACATACCGGTGACAACATATGGGGAAGCTTCCGCCTCCTGGCGGTTGGTCAAAGAATATAATCGATTGCGACCATTTTCGACAGTTGAAGTGGTGCCCTTTTAAAGCGGGGGTGGCGCTAAAGAATTGGCCTGACACTTTGAACCACCAACATTCTTCCTAGCGGATGGACAGTCTCTCTGAAAGTGACCCGGTTGATCGTATGAATAACACACCGACGAGCCCAACTGACACCTTCTCGGATGATTTCTACCATAAGTCTCACACCACGAAAAAGTACGATGCTGCTGAGCCACACTACCCTGTGACTAGGTATCCTGAGCTCTGCGTCTATGTCTAGTCTGAAAACTCTGAGATCGTCTATCAACTGGGGGTTTGGGCGTTGGGGCACTAGCTGCAGACTGCGCGTTACTCCAAAACTTCTTCTTTTGCCATCTATTGCCCTTGTTGTCGTTCTGTGGCTGGCTGTGGTTCTGATTCGCGGTTTTGGCTCTCTTTGCCTGCCTGTCTTTCTCTCTAGTTTTAGAAATTTTCTTTTTCTTCTCTTCTAGCTGCTGCATGTGAACTGTCATCCTAGCAAAGTCCAACTCCTTATTCAACATATCTCCCTGACACTCAAGTACCAGATCATCTGAAAGGCCAGATGCAAACTTCTTCATTCGGGCCCTTATACTGCTTGTCATCTCAGGAGCATAATGGGCCAGCTAGTTAAACTTTAGAGTATACTCCTGAACACTCATCTTACCCTGCTTAAGGTTCATGAACACCTCCGCCTTCATCTCCCGCAACTCCAAAGGAAAGAACTGGTTAAGGAAAGCATCTACAAACTCATTTCATACCGAGGGCTCAGCATTGTCGCCCTTCGCATTTTCCCAATCGTTGTACCACTGATTCGCCACCTCTTTCAGCTAATACGCCGCCAATTCTACCCCTTTTACTTTGTCTACATGCATCACTTTCAAGATCTTTTCCATTTTGTCGACAAATTCCTGTGGGTCCTCTTCTACTTTAGTACCTGTGAATTTGGAAGGATTCATCCTCATGAATTGGCTCACCCACGTAGCTTTAGAAGTAACAGATACAGACCCAGTATCTTCTGACCGCTGAGTCTGTGCAACCACCAACTGTGTTAATATATGAATAGATTGTCTGAATTCTGCATTCGAGATATCCCTCTGATTAGCCGGCGGAGGGTTAACATGGGTCCGTGGAGCCCGAGGTGGACTGGTCGAGACTAGAGGGACTCCTGGGGTAGGTACATGGTCTGGAGTGGGAGCTCTATTATGTGTCCTCATCCCATGAGTGGGACAGACTTCATCATTCTGAGCACTCTAACTAGAATTATGACGAGGAGGCATGACTGTTATTTCTGTAAGAAAAAAGATCACGGATTAGGAACAAACTTGACTCTAAAGCACGAACTAAATCACAAAGAAGGGAAATATTTCCTAAACGTCTAGTAGCCTCCTGCTTATAAGTGTGGTGCGCTAAACACTCATAAATAAGACTCTACCCAACGCGATTTCGTAGACACCCTGGGACCATGAACCGTGCTTTGATACCAAGTTTGTCATTGAACCGAGCTGGGGCCCTAGCCATGACGAGCATTCCGAACCACGAAGGCCCGGGACACCCTCCTGTATCTGGTAATCATGCATAACATTCATAAAATAAAAGATTATACAAAAAAATAGAAATCTAAGACGGACACATGGTCAATCTGAATATGATCTTAATACTGAAACTGAAAATGTATCTGAATAATAATGTCTGACTCAGTCTGCGAAATCTCTACTATAAACTAAACAAAGCTGTCTGAAAGCTGGGACAAGGCCCCCAGTAGACCAAAACATAACTAATAGTAGTAATATAAAATAACCAGGCCTTCTGAATCATAAAAGGCTCACCACTGCAAACTCCGATCTATGATTTGAAATCTCTACTGTTTATCTGGACCCCTAGACTGTGCCTCAGAATCTGGAAGGAGAGGGAGGGGGGGTCAACACAAAAGTACTGGCACGCGAAGCAGTCCAAAATAGAGTATTTGAACATATATATATATATATATATATATATATATTTAATATGAGAGAAAAGTTTTCATTAAACATCATGCATAAACTATTTTCTGAAAACACATGGACACTTTCTGAAAACATGTAACCTATCTGTAAACTTTAAATTCTGATCTGTGTGTTACTTCTGAGTTAGGTGGTATCCCCTACAAGTCTGATATTCCACGGGCGATATGGAATCCTCCATTGACTCGGCGGGGAAGCCTCCAACCCGAGTGTGCCGCAAGGGTTGGAGTTTCTGAATCTGATATGCCACAGGGCTCTAGGCCAGCGTAATATATAAACCCGGATCGGCAAATCACGATTTTGGGCAATGAGTTGTCTGAACTCATGTCCTCTTCGGGGAACCACCTAAGCTCTCTTTATGCCCAATTTTATCCTGTTTTGAATCATGCATGTTTCTAATTTCAACATCTGGAAAGTCTGATTTCAAACATGCATTAAATCTGTTCTGAATTATCATGGTAAAAATCTGAATTGGTGTCGTCACACCAAGACTTGCAAGTCCTATTTCTGAGCCATAATGCAATAAGCATGATCTTTCATTAAAACACAGTTCAGACCACCCAAACATGCAAATAGTATAAGAGTTTTCATGTCCCGAAAGCATAAGCCAAAACTATGCAAGAACTCTTCAAAAATAAGGTGGTCATGTGCTTTTGGCAAAATCCATGCACTCTTTCATTATATGTATTTTCAATATTTTTCAATACAAAACAATCCTCTCGTCTGAATTCAAGATTCATAACCAAATCATTCATAAATCAAGGCTTTTCGTAACAAGCTTTTCAAGATGCATTTCATAACAATTCATAACATGTGAAACATGGAAAAAATAACATTGAGAGAGGGATTTCATGTGAGTCATGCTCTCAATTTCAATCATCAACATTAAAACATGTACATATATACATATATCAATTCAAATCAATTTGGGGGAGGCCTAAAGACCAAACAAATATCGTTAGAACTTCTAAATCATGATTGCATTCATAAAATCCAAAACCCTTTTTCTTAAAACATAATTTATATGTCCATGAGATTTTAGGAAAACCTCGCGTACCTTAATTCCGAAAGATAATAGGTAATTCTTGAAGCTTACGGATTGGGGATTCCAAATCTTCAATCACTTTTGAAAACTCACAGTTGAATCTTGAGATATTCGGGTTTTGAATTTGAAACCCTAGGGTGAGTTCTTGATGAATTTTGGTGAAAGTGTATGGATTTAGGTGTATTTGGGATTAAATCCCGTGTTTGGATGGGTTTGGGGCCATGGAAAATGTCTAATTTTGCCTTGGGATTTAAAATACGGGATTGAAATGCCATATAAAGATTCATCGTAAAGCGCTAGAAATCGCGGTGAGCTATTGGAATTGACAATTGTCATTTTAAGGCTCACCGCGATGCGGTGGCCAGTCAAATGGGAACGCTGACACTAAAAATGCTCTAACTTCTTAACCTAGTGTCCGTTTTAGGCAAATTTAGTATCGATGGAAAGCTAATTTAAAGATATTTCATTTGATATATAGTAGGCCACCCAGTTCGAAATATCCAAGGATATATGGTCTATTGAAGTTGACTCAAGTTTTGACGCTCACTAAAACTCGAACGATAGGAAAGTTTTCAACTTAACCTTGAGTTAGGGGACCTTTATGATCTCACTTCATGCTTAAATGGTTACCACACTACATACTTGATTATCATGAAAAATTTGAATAGGATTTATGGCTTTTGGGCCATCTACGCATAGAAATGCCAATTTTCATTCTAGTCCGAAACACGGGGCGTTACAACAACCCCAATCTTGAAGGCCAAGAAACTTAAAGATCGATTTCCATTTAGTGGTTGATTAAAATTCTCACCGTTGCCAAATGAGCCCACATGAAAGTTTGATGCAAAATTGGGCAAGCAGTTCAAGTCTTCGAAGTGGCGTGATAGAACATTCCTCATCATGCCCTCACATTTTCCCAACATATCTCAAAGATGTATTGATCAAAAGTTGGGTCGACATTTCAAATCCTCCAAGTGGAAACATAAATAATTATCAACAAGGTATCTTGATGAAGTCTGAGTAGTCAAGATAATTGAGTCGTGCTGCGACACTAAATTAGGCGCTTCTTGGGAGGCAACCCAAGGTATTTTATTGTTTGTATTCGTATTATGTGATTGACATCAGATCTTCGCACCCGTGGTACCACAGGTATGTTTCTAACTCTCATATTTTGGTTTGATGCATTGGGGACATTGCATGTTTTAAGTTGAGGGTTTAGGGCTACTTGTGGGTGTTGATGTCCTCCGTGGATTTTCGTTGTCGTGCCTCTTTTCCCCGGAGTCTTATTCCTAGTAGAGCCTGCATGTTTAGGCGTATTGTGTTTTGTTTCGTGATGTTGTGTGTTTAACTGGGAGAAAAATAAGTACCCGGGGCAGTTGAGATATTTTTGTTGATTCAGGAAAAAATGACATATACCTCTCCATTGGTATGATTTTATAACTGTGTAAATTGCATCCACTTGTGACCGCGGTGCATCTTGTTGTAGCAATAGTTCTAGTGACATAAAAATTTTGCTGAACAAATTGCACGAACTGAATGAGTAGTAACTTGTGATATACCTGTGTGTCATGTGTGTGAAAGGTTTTAATGAGTTTTCTTTGAATGTCGAAGCTAGAACTTTCCTGGTTTTCTTGCCTTGGTTGTAAGATAGGGGTTAGGAAAGGATCATAGGCCATTTTAGAATTTAGTCCACTTTTATCCTAAATGACCTTCCTAGTGCACATAATATCCTTTGATCCCTATTTTGAGCCTTAATTGTCTATTTCTTTTTGAGACACCTATCACCTTCACAGTAACATTGTAATGAACCTATTTTGGCCCTGGTCATCCTTGGACACTGTGCACCTTAACTTAGGCAAATAGCCTAAGTTGAGGGTGGCTATCATAAGGGTGTGTGATGTAAAATGTGTATGAAGAGGGTTGAATAAAATAAAATAATAAAAGTCTAGGTGCGGTGAAAAAGAATAAGAAAAAGAAAAGAAAAAATTGATTGAAAAAAAGACCGCACCTATCTTGAATATGTGTGATCACGGAAAGAGAAAAAGAGGAAAAGGTTAATAAGTGAGACCCCTAAAAGGTTAGTGTAGTGTCAAGGAGGCATAGTCACTATAAATGACCTTGAGTATCATACCAGCCCCTAGCCTACATTACAAGCTGAGAAAAATCCCTATAGTGATCCTAGATGACCTGTCTGAAAACCTTGGTAATGAAAATAAGGGCAAGCCTATGGTAGTTGGCATACAATGATTGGAACTTCATTCTGAGAGTGAGCATTTTTTTTATCCCTATGTTTATATATGTGATTTCTGATGTGAGTGAAAAAGGGATTTCTTCGTTGTGAGGACACACAGGCTATGTTGCTATGTAATTGTAACACCCCATATTCAAGTACATGTATTGGCGTATTCAAGTACGTGTATTGGTCTTATTTATATGGAATTAATTTTTTTATTTTATCTATACCGGAATCTGCCTGTCGATGGTTCCATGCGAAGGTTATTGAATAAGATTTCCAACGATATAAAGATTTCCAAAAATGGATAGGTTTCGGATATAATCGAGCACGTTCAAAACTATAAAACGGTGGCCGGGATATTTGGGAATAGTAAATGTGCAGGAAAATTTCCTGCACACAAACTACTGAGGCCAGCCGAATTTTTGGGTCGAATTCGAATGATCATAACTCCCTTAATATAATGAAATGGGAGAGCTTCAACCTATGAAAAGAAATATCTGTGAGTCTTCTTTCCAATGCAATTGGTTTCATCCAAATCCAACGTCTCAGTAAGGAGTTATACTCGTTTTACTTCAGCCTATCAAAACAGATTTTTAGGGTCAACTTCAAATGACCATAACTCCTTGTACAGGACGAACTGGGTGGCCTACTTTATATGAAATGAAATACCTTTGAGTTATATTTCCAACGATACCAATTTCACCCAAATCCAATATCGGAGCAAAGAGTTATGGTCGATCTACTTTAGCTTATCAAAACAGTCCACCAAAGAACAGATTTGACATTATTTAAATTTTAAAGGCATTTTGGTCATTCCCTATTATATTATGGACGGGAATATGTGTATATATACATGTATATGAGTTCAAAAACTCATTTTCATCATCAATCATTGAGAAAGAACAAACCCTATCCAAATTTGACCTTTAAATTACTTTTGATTCAACCGTAGAAATTCCAAAGTAATCCGATAACTGTGTTTGTCATCTCGAGAGCTTCGAACGACACCTATTATTTGTGCAAACAGGATTGCATAATCAAGAGGTGAATTCTAAGGTATGAATATTGTTTGCCTTTGTTCTCTTCCATATGTATATGTGTGATAAAGGATTATATGTATTGGTTGTTATTGAAAGGTAATGAAAATAGGGTTATGGACTATTTTGCATGGTTTGGTTGTATTGAATTGTGGAAGATGGATATGGTAATTGAGTTATGGAAGGTGGATATGGTGATATACTATTGAATTGATGATTATTTATGTCTATGACTCAATTTGGTTTAATGGATTGGTTGGAAGGATAAATGAATCCAAACTTGATATTGGAGGATGTTGTATGAATATGCATGGCATGTGAATGTAATTGGAGTATAAGAGGGTTAAGTGACACCCTTTATGGTGTAATTAAGGCTTACTACTTAACCACTAGTTTGGTGAATTCAAATAATTGAATTGTGACGTTTGGTCGCTAATACTAGATTGCTATATATGTTCATTGTAGATAAGTAATTCGAAAAGACGAGAAGTCCATTTGGGACTAGTATTGAAGGTTGACAGTCAGGTATGTAAACCATACTCTATACCATATCTTTGGCATGAAAGTGAACAATTGTTCTATTAAGAAAGTTTTCAAAGTTATTCAATAACATGTGATCCATAATGGTTTTGTATGATGTCCTACGTTACCAATGAACTTATTTCCACCCTACAAGATGTCAAGACATTCCAATACTTACTTGTTTTCCAAATCTTACATGTTTATTGCACTAATGTATGTCAGAAGGTATCCGGTTACTCAAACAAGATCCATGTGCTACTAATGACTCCAAAACGTTTCATTAATATACCAATAAGTTCCTAATTCATTATTATGGCATTGATGACTCCAAAACACTTCATTGATGTGCCAATGAGTTCTTACTTCATTGTTATTGCATTGATGGTCTATTTATATGTCTCTCATTGATGTATCATTGTTTCAAAGTATCAAAAATGCGGTGGCAACCAAAATAACAATCTCAAAGATTAATTGAACTAAGTGATAGAAGTTCTCTCTTATCGGGTGGTATCCCAGGGGCATAAGCCTATCATGGGTCGATCCCTATTTATGTGTTTATGGGTGGTATCCCAGGGGCATGAGCCTATCGTGGGTCGATCCCAGTTGATATGTACTGGAGGCAGCCTAATGGTCACAGTACAGTACAGTACAGTAATGATTACAAAGATGATAAGAACGAAGGTAAAGTGATTGAATAAATGCAATGTACAGGTTGTCATAAGTTCTAGTAAGTGTGGTCCACTCCTATTACGATTTTTTCACTTGTTTCTGATTTCTATTGAACTCCTATATCATATGTGATTATCTACAGCTTTACATACTCAGTACATATTTCGTACTGACGTCCCCCACGGGGGACCTGCATTTCATACTGCAGGTACAGGTACCTCAGCTCATACACCGCACAAGTAGGAGCCAGGATATCCAGCTGCTTTTGGTGAGCTCCAGTTTGCTTCGGGGATTTCTGTGTCATATCCAGTCACTTTTGGTATTGTATAGAAGTTAGTTATATGGCGGGGTGTGTCCCGACCTTAGTTAAACTCTGTGTATTGTTTAGAGGCTTTGTAGACCTAATGTACAGTCAAGGTGGTGTTTTGTTAGTAGATGTGATGGCTCCAACCACCAAGTATTGTATATACATATATATGTGTGCTTGATCTTATACAGGTGATTATTTCCTTTTATATGCGTCATGATGTTGTCCGAATTTTGGGTTGTCATAGAGGTATGCATGGGAAGTATAAGGTTATGAGCTGGTTCTCTCGGGCCTCCTCGGTTACGGGTGCTAGTCCGCCCCAATAAGATTTGAGGCATGACAAAAGTGGTATCACAGAAGTTCATCCTAGTGAGTCTACAAAGCCTTGTCTACGTAGAGTCTTGTTTATCGGTGTGTCGTGCACCGCATCTATAAACAGGAGGCTATGGACATTTAGGAATTGTTTCTTTTCTTCATGTTCTTAGATCGTGCGATAGATCCTATATTGTATATGAAGTCATAGTTGACCACTGAATCTATTTGTTTCTCTTATTATAGAAATGATGCCGGTTACCAGAAGCAAGAATACCGGTAAGCAAGTAGATGTGGCTGCCGGAGAGGGGACTAGTAAGTCACCCACTATACCAGCCAATCAAAATGAGGCTTCAGCTGAGCATGCATCAGAAACTTCTTCCACTCCGGAAGAAATAAGGGGGAGGAGAACTATATCCCCAGAGCCACCTATTAATGCTGTTGATCAAGATCTTAGAAATGCAGTGCAACTTTTGACTCGTATAGTTGTTGGGCAAGCCATTCCTACCACGGGTCCTAGTGGTACAGATAGGGCGGCTAGCCATCAAACACAGGATTTTCTTAAGATGGATCCTCCCACTTTTACTGGATCAGATCTTAACGAGGACCCACAGGACTTTATTGATCAAATTCAAAGGGCCTTAGATGTTATGCATGTAACGGGTAGAGAGACAGTGGAGTTAGCGGCGTATAGATTTAAAGGGGAGGCTATATATTAGTATGAGGACTGGAAACGATCTAGGGGTATTGATGCACCCCCAGCTACTTGGAAAGAGTTCAAAGAGGCATTTCTTAATCATTATCTTCCATTCGAGATTCGTCAGGCCTGTGTAGATCAGTTTTTAAATCTTCGTCAGGGGAATATGAGCGTGAGGGAGTACAGTCTCCGATTTAATTCCTTGTCGAGATATGCTCCTAATGTTGTAGCTACTATGGATGATAGAGTTCATCAATATGTGGATAGGCTGGATCCATATCTGGTTAGAGATTGTACTATTGCCGCTTTGAACAAAGATATGGACATAGCGAGGATCCAAGCTTTTGCACAGAAAATGGAAGATCAGAGGCAGAAGAGAAGAACACAAGAATTAGAAAGAGGATATTCCAAGAGGGCCAGATCTATAGGGCAGTTCATGGCATTCCAAGGAGGGTTCAGACCACAGTTTTCTACTAGACCACCTAGGCCATTATCTTCTTATTCTGCATCTAGTGCCCCACCACAGTTCCAAGGGTCCACAGGAAATTAATTTGGGCACAGAAGTGAGAGTCAGAGTTCGCGGACAGTGGGGTACCAAGGGCAAGGGAATATGAGCCAATCGAGACCTCCTCGAGAGCCATGCAATAAATATGGAAGGTATCATTTGGGCGCATGTTGACTGGGGACCAATGTTTGCTTTTGGTGCGATATGTCGGGGCATATAATGAGAGAATGCCCATGAAGGGGCATAGGGGGTATGGCACGACCTACGGGGTCATTTGTTGCATCATCATTATTAATGCCTTATTCAAGAAGGGGTGCACAACCAATGGGTCGTGTTAGAGGTGATAGAGGAGCCACGAGTTCTAGCGGGGCTCAAAATCGTACGTATGCTCTAGCGGATCGACAGAATTTAGAGGCTTCCCCAGATGTGGTTATGGGTACGTTGTATATCTTTTCATTCAATTTATATGCCTTAATTGATCCCGGTTCTACATTATCTTATGTTACTCCATTGGTTGCTGGAAAGTTTGAAAGAATACCTGAACTGTTAGTTAAGCTATTTGAAGTGTCCACACCGGTTGGGGAATCTATTATAGCTAGAAGGGTTTATCGAAACTGTATAGTAACTGTTTGTGGTCGTGATACGATGGCTGATCTTGTGGAGTTAGAAATGGTAGATTTTGATGTTATAATGGGTATGGATTGGTTGGCGTCTTGTTATGCCACAATTGATTGCTGCACGAAAAAGGTATATTTCCATTTTCCAAATGAATCAGTCCTTGAATGGAAAGGTGAAATTAGCGCGCCAAGAGGTAGATTTATTTCTTATTTTAAGGAGAGAAAAATGATTTCCAAGGGATACATATATCATTTAGTTAGAGTAAGGGATACAGAAGCGGAGCCACCAACTCTTCACGTTGTTCCGGTGGTAAATGAATTTTCTGATGTATTTCCTGAAGATCTTCCAGGTTTGCCTCCTGAACGAGAAGTAGAGTTTGGTATTGATGTAATACCAGGCACCCAACCAATCTCCATTCCTCCGTATAGAATGGCCCCAGCAGAATTACGAGAATTGAAAGAGCAATTGAAAGATTTGCTAGAGAAGGGATTCATAAGGCCTAGTATGTCCCCCTGAGGAGCACCAGTGTTATTTGTGCGCAAAAAGGATGGCTCGCTGAGGATGTGTATTGATTATCGGCAATTGAATAAGGTGACTATTAAGAATATATATCCTCTCCCAAGAATTGATGATTTATTTGATCAGTTACAGGGCGCCAAGTGTTTTTCTAAGATTGATTTGAGGTTAGGTTACCACCAAGTGAGGGTCAAAGAGAAGGATATACCCAATACAGCTTTCCGAACACGGTATGGTCATTATGAGTTTCTAGTTATGTCATTTGGGCTAACAAATGCACCCGCAGCTTTTATGGATTTGATGAATAGGGTGTTTAAGCCATTCCTGGATGTATTTGTGATAGTTTTTATAGATGATATTCTAGTTTATTCTAGATCAGAAGAGGACCATGCCAATCACTTACGACAGGCATTGCAGACTCTTCGTGATTGTAAGCTTTATGCAAAGTTCTCTAAATGTGAGTTTTGGTTAAAGTCGGTGGCATTTTTGGGTCATATTGTATCTAGTGAAGGGATAAAGGTTGATGCTCAAAAGATAGAAGCTGTGAAGAACTGGCCAAGGCCCACAACGCCTACGGAGATTCGTAGTTTTCTCGGGTTGGCTGGTTATTATAGAAGGTTTATTAAAGGCTTTTCTTCCATTTCAGCACCCTTAACCAAGCTAACCCATAAAGCATCCAAATTCCAATGGAATGATGCCTGTGAGAAGAGTTTTCAAGATTTAAAGAACAAGTTGATTTCTACACCCGTGTTGGTACTTCCAGAAGGCACCGAAGGGTATACAGTGTATTGTGATGCTTCCAGAATTGGTTTGGGATGTGTATTGATGCAGCATGGTAAGGTAATAGCATATGCTTCTAGACAATTGCGGCCACATGAGAAAAATTATCCTACACACAATCTTGAGCTGGCAGCAGTTATTTTTGCTTTAAAGATATGGCGCCACTACTTATATGGGGTTCATGTTGATATATACACTGACCATAAGAGCTTGCAATATATTTTTAATCAGAAGGATCTAGATTTAAGGCAGCGGAGATGGCTTGAACTATTAAAGGACTACGATGTTGATATCTTGTACCATCCAGGGAAAGCAAATGTGGTAGCTGATGCGTTAAGTCATAAGGCTATGATGGCGCCTATAGAAAGGCAAGGGATGATTAAAGATATTCACCAGTTAGCTAGTTTGGGAGTTCTCCTTCTTGGAACTCTGAATAAAGAGCTTATCGTACATAATGCTGCGGAATCTTCATTAGTAGCTGAAGTGAAAGAGAAGCAATATGCAGATCCTATTTTATTACAGCTTAAGGAGAACGTTCAGAGTGGTGCGACCAAGGCATTTGAGCTTACGCGAGAAGGAGTACTTCAGTGCCAAAACCGATTGTGTGTGCCGGATATAGATGGGCTAAGAGAGAAGATTATGATAGAGGCACATTTTTCAAGGTATTCCATTAATCCAGGATCAACCAAAATGTATCAAGATTTGAAAGATATGTATTGGTGGAATGACATGAAGAAGAGCATTGTAGAATTTGTAGCTGAATGTCCAAATTGTCAAAGAGTTAAAGTTGAGCACCAAAAACCCGGAGGTTATATGCAATGCATTGATCTTCCAAGCTAGAAGTGGGACATGATCAACATGGATTTCGTTATTGGTTTGCCTCGTACATCCCGGAAGTTTGATTCTATATGGGTGATTGTTGATAGGCTTACCAAATCCGCACATTTCCTACCAGTTAGGACCACTTACACAGTTGAAGAGTATGCGAAGCTGTACATTAAAGAGATAGTCCGATTACATGGAGTGCCAATCTCTATTATATCAGATCGGGGAACCCAATTTACCGCAAACTTTTGGAAGTCTTTTTAGAGGTGTTTGGGAACACAAATGAAGTTGAGTACAACTTTTCACCCTCAAACAGATGGACAAGCAGAACATACCATCCAAACACTTAAAGATATGCTACGAGCTTGTGTAATAGATTTTAAGGGCAACTGGGATGATAATTTACCTCTTATTGAGTTTGCCTACAATAATAGCTATCATTCAAGTATCAAAATGGCACCATATGAAGCTTTATATGGAAGGAAGTGTAGATCACCAATAGGATGGTTCGAAGTGGGTGAAACTCTTTTGTTCGGACCGAATCTTGTTTATCAAGCCATAGAGAAGGTTAAAGTAATTTAGTAACGACTGAAAACAGCCCAAAGTCGACACAAGTCATATGCGGATAGTAGAAGAAGAGGACTAGAGTTTTCTATAGGTGATTGGGAATTTTTGAAGGTATCACCAATAAAAGGGGTAATGAGATTTGGCAAGAAACGGAAGTTGAGTCCACGTATTATAGGCTCGTATAAGATCACTCGAAGGTTTGGACAAGTTGCATATGAATTAGAGCTACTCCAAGAGCTCTCATCAGTACATCCGGTATTTCATGTGTCAATGCTTCGAAAGTGCATCGGAGATCCATCACATATCACTTCTACTGAGGATGTGCAAGTTGCGGAAGATCTTACCTATGAGGAAGTTCCTATTGCTATTCTAGATCGCCAAGTTAAGAAGATGAGAAATAAAGAGATAGCATCGGTGAAAGTACGTTGGAGAAATCGTCAAAGGGAAGAGATTACATGGGAAGCTGAGGAAGCAATGAAATCTAAGTACCCTCATTTGTTCAAAGATGAAGAGGAAGTACAAGAAACAGAGTTAGAACATTAACAAGTAAGTTTTTTTTTATATATGCATAGTATTTATGTGATGATGTGAATGTTAATGATGGACTTGGACTTGTTTCGGTTGAATAACTACGCTAACATTCGAGGACGAATGCCCTAAAGGGGGAAAGGATGAAACACCCCATATTTAATTACATGTATTGGCGTATTCAAGTACGTGTATTGGTCTTATTTATATGGAATTAATTTTTTTATTTTATTTATACCGGAATCTGCCTGTCGATGGTTTCATGCGAAGGTTATTGAATAAGCTTTCCAACGATATAAAGATTTCCAAAAACGGATAGGTTTCGGATATAATCGAGCACGTTCGAAACTATAAAATGGTGGTCGGGATATTTGGGAATAGTAAATGTGCAGGAAAATTTCCTGCACACAAACTACTGAGGTCAGCCGAATTTTTGGGTCGACTTCGAATGATCATAACTCCCTTAATATAATGAACTAGTAGAGCTTCAACCTATTAAAATAAATATCTTTGAGTCTTCTTTCCAATTCAATTGATTTCATCCAAATCCAACGTCTGAGTAAGAAGTTATACTCATTTTACTTCAGCCTATCAAAACAGATTTTTAGGGTCAACTTCAAACGACCATAACTCCTTGTACAGGATGAACTGGGTGGCCTACTTTATATGAAATGAAATACCTTTGAGTTATATTTCCAACGATACTAATTTCACCAAAATCTGATATCAGAGCAAAGAGTTATGGTCGATCTACTTTAGCTTATCAAAACAGTCCACCAAAGGACAGATTTGACATTATTTAAATTTTAAAGGCATTTTGGTCATTCCCTATTATATTATGGACGGGAATATGTGTATATATACATGTATATGAGTTCAAAAACTCATTTTCATCATCAATCATTGAGAAAGAACAAACCCTAGCCAAATTTGACCTTTAAATTACTTTTGATTCAACCGTAGAAATTCCAAAGTAATCCGATAACTGCGTTGTCATCTCGAGAGCTTCGAACGGCACCTATTATTTGTGCAAACAGGATTGCATAATCAAGAGTTGAAATCTAAGGTATGAATATTGTTTGCCTTTGTTCTCTTCCATATGTATATGTGTGATAGAGGATTATATGTATTGGTTGTTATTGAAAGGTGATGAAAATAGGGTTATGGACTATTTTGCATGGTTTGGTTGTATTGAATTGTGGAAGATGGATATGGTAATTGATTTATGGAAGGTGGATATGGTGATATACTATTGAATTGATGATTATTTATGTCTATGACTCAATTTGGTTTAATGGACTGGTTGGAAGGATAAATGAATCCAAACTTGATATTGGAGGATGTTGTATGAATATGCATGGCATGTGAATGTAATTGGAGTATAAGAGGGTTAAGTTACACCCTTTATGATGTAATTAAGGCTTACTACTTAACCACTAGTTTGGTGAATTCAAATAATTGAATTGTGACGTTTGGTCGCTAATACTAGATTGCTATATATGTTCATTGTAGATAAGTAATCCGAAAAGACGAGAAGTCCATTTGGGACTAGTATTGAAGGTTGACAGTCAGGTATGTAAAGCATACTCTATACCATAGCTTTGGCATGAAAGTGAACAATTGTTCTATTAAGAAAGTTTTCAAAGTTATTCAATAACATGTGATCCATAATGGTTTTGTATGATGTCCTACGTTACCAATGAACTTATTTCCACCCTACAAGATGTCAAGACATTCCAATACTTACTTTTTTTCCAAATTTTACATGTTTATTGCACTAATGTATGTCATAAGGTATCCGGTTACTCAAACAAGATCCATGTGCTATTAATGACTCCAAAACGTTTCATTGATATACCAATAAGTTCCTAATTCATTGTTATGGCATTGATGACTCCAAAACACTTCATTGATGTGCCAATGAGTTCTTACTTCATTGTTATTGCATTGATGTTCTATTTATATGTCTCTTATTGATGTATCATTGTTTCAAAGTATCAAAAATGCGGTGGCAACCGAAATAACAATCTCAAAGATTAATTGAACTAAGTGATGGAAGTTCTCTCTTATCGGGTGGTATCCCAGGGGCATAAGCCTATCATGGGTCGATCCCTATTTATGTGTTTATGGGTGGTATCCCAGGGGCATGAGCCTATCATGGGTCGATCCCAGTTGATATGTACTGGAGGCAGCCTAATGGTCACAGTACAGTACAGTAATGATTACAAAGATGATAAGAACGAAGGTAAAGTGATTGAATAAATGCAATGTACAGGTTGTCACAAGTTCTAGTAAGTGAGGTCCACTCCTATTACGATTTATTCACTTCTTTCTAATTTCTATTGAGCTTCTATATCATATGTAATTATCTACAACTTTACATACTCAGTACATATTTCGTACTGACGTCCCCCACGGGAGACCTGCATTTTATGCTGCAGGCACAGGTACCTCAGCTCATACACCGCACAAGTAGGAGCCAGGATATCCAGCTGCTTTTGGTGAACTCCAGTTTGCTTCAGGGCTTTCCGTGTCATATCCAGTCACTTTTGGTATTGTATAGAAGTTAGTTATATGGCGGGGTGTGTCCCGACCTTAATTAAACTCTGTGTATTATTTAGAGGCTTTGTAGACCTAATGTACAGTCAAGGTGGTGTTTTGTTAGTAGACGTGATGGCTCCAACGGCCAAGTATTGTATATACATATATATGTGTGCTCGAGCTTATACAGGTGATTATTTCCTTTTATATGCGTCATGATGTTGTCCGGGTTTCGGGTTGTCATAGAGGTATGCATGGATAGTATAAGGTTATGAACTGGTTCTCCCAGGCCTCCTCGGTTACGGGTGCCAGTCCACCCCAATAGGATTTGAGGCGTGACAGTAATACCCTAAAAAATCCAACTCAATATTAACTCCATGTTTCAAGCTCATGCATAGTACATCATGGTTCCTTGGTAGTTTCATGATAAATGTTGATGTGAATTAAGGTCTCAAATATGTCCTAGCTATTGTGCGAATCAAAACATTCCTTACCGATTGAATTCTTGAGAAGGATATTGGTATCGTCAACTTCAAATGAGTATATCTCTCATAATACTAAGAATTTTTTATCTCATGACCTAAAAATGGATAGATAATTTAATAATATTTCCGTCGATACCAAATTTGCCTAAAACGGACACCCGGTGAAGAAGTTATGGCTATTTTAAGTTTCTGTTGTAAGACGAATGCCATTTAGTGCATGGCGCGTCGCGCCGGAGGCCAAAATGGCACTCGTCAATTTCCAAAAAGCCTCCGCGATAGCCCCGCTTCACGCCAAGATTCTAGGTCGCAATAATTGGCATTTTACCAAGCTCCACATCGCGTCGAGACCCTAAATCGGGATAAATTTTGCGTAGTTTTCGGTTTTCATTTTAAACTCCTCAAGGGCAATATGGTAACATCCCAAAACCCTATATATACTATTTAAATACGGGATTGAAGCCCCAAAGCATCCCTTTACATTAATTTTATCAAAATTCACTCAAGAACAGTCAAGAACAAGTCTAGGGTTTCCATTGGGGTTTCAAGCTTCAAGAAAATTCAACCGTAGATTCCACGAATTCTTAATCTAAGGTATGCGTAGTGTTCATCTATGGATCCAATCCATTCATAGAGCTCAAGAACCATGTTTTTAAATGTTATTTTATAAACTTTTTGTGGTGATATAAGCATGTACATGTTGATGATTGTTGTTTAAGTTTTAAAATGATATCTAAAGATGTTTTCATGAAATATATGTGGTTGTTAGTTGAAAAACATGAACTTTAGGTGGTTTGATGTGATGCAAGTATGAAATCCACCTATTCTTTAAAGAATGCATTCAAGGTGTTTGATAAAATACCTAGTATGCTAGAAACCCATAATTACATGATTCCATGATATCTAAATGACAAGTCCATATTAGCTATACACTTCCATATGAATTTCCATGCTATTTATGTGTTGTTGTTGTTGTGGCATGAAACATGTGTGATAATGGAAATATGAATTATATACACAAAATGTATCCATGTTGAGATGTGAATAAATACATGAAGTATACTAACCCCTACTTATAATATTGTGAATTGTGGACTCTAATCTTGTGATCAAGTCATGTCATGTGTGCCAGTTTCCTTCTATCGAGTCCTGGGGGTATTCATACCCAAAAATATAGTTGTGTGCCTAGATCCATGTCATGTGCCACGATAAATCTCAGTCAAGCTATACTCTATAGAACTCAGTCAGTCATGTGACTCAGGAAACATCAGAAATCTCATGATCTCAGTTAACTCTCAGATAATAGTACTACTCCGTCAGTCAACGGATGTCAGTTATTCAGTCTATGTACAGCCAATTGAATCATGTTCAGTCCCTTCAGATGGGAGTAGAAGTTAGCACCGAGTGAACCCAAGGATGGGACTCACCTGCCAGTTCAGGGTGTGATTCTTAGCAGTCATCCTTGTGTTCCAGAACTACGTAGCCAGCGTAGGTTGAGACATCTTAACCTGACAGATTTGGGTTGATGAGGTGTCTTAACCTATCAGTTTAGGGTCCCACCATTCTCACTTTGAGTACCTGCCAGATAAGGGTCACTCACAATTGTCCTTACCAGTGGCGCGGTATTGATACCCCTCCAGTCGGGGCAGAGATTGGACCCCAGCTTAGCTGTAATGGTATACATAGGGCATGTCGGTTAAACAACTACCTCCCACAGTTTCAGTATCAGTCTCAGTAAAAGAACTCAGACAGTTCTTCAGATATCAGTATACCGGAACTATTAGATACAATCAAATTCAGTTATAGCACGGGACTCAAAGAGTTCTACAAGATTCAGGACTGTCAGACACAGTCGCTCATGTTATCAGAACTACAGTTCTAGTCATGTATTAGCGTACAGATTTAGCTACCACGTACTCACGATCTCAGTTACTATGTATGTATGTTTGTACTCTTATGTTCATATCAGTCAGTCAGTTAGCATTATTCACGCATGTAAACCATTTGCATTAGCCTACCTCACTCATATACTCAGTACTTTAATTGTACTGATGCATTTGCGCTATGGTGCTTTCTTTTCATGCTACACCATAGGTCCAGAGCCATGAGTTCCAGACCAGCAGTAGCTTTCCAGTCGCAGTGTTGCAGTGAGTCCTCATCCATCCAAGGATAATATGATTTGATTTATTTATTTATTACTTTAGTTTAGTTTTACGGAGTTAGTTGGAGACATGTTCCTTCACTCCTTATTCAAACAGTACTTAGAGGCTTTCAGATTTAGTCAGATTTAGCTATCAAATTCAGTATTCAGTTTTATATTCAGTTGTTTTGGGTATTCATTACCCCATGGATGTTACTATATCTCTTCAGTTAAACCTTATGGCCTACATGTTCAGGTTTTCCGCGTATTATATGTATATTATGTAGTGTACAGGTACAAATATCAATCATGGATTAGCTTATGGTCCCTCAGGGTCAAGAGCATCGTGTAGCATTCCGATTCAGAAAATCGGGGCGTTAAAAACTTGGTATCAGAGCCTAAGGTTCAATAGAGTTCTAGGAATTCTGAAAGCCGCATCTAGTAGTGTCTTGTGCATGGGTGTGTTGCACGCCATATTTATGTATAGGAGGCTATAAGATGTTTTACGAACAGTTTCCCCTCTTTCAGTATTCATGTCGTGCTGGTGAGAAAAACCATCATAGCCCGGCGGGTATACAGGAACTGCCCGATTATGATATTTCAGAAATCCACGTCAGCAGATTTAGTCAAGTTAGAGATGACGAACTTTGATGTCATTCTCGGCATGGATTGCTTTATTCCTACTATGCCACAGTCGACTGCAGAAACAGGATAGTTCAGTTTCAGTTCCCGAATGATCCCGCCTTAGAGTGGAAGGGTAGTGTTTCAGCGTTCAGGGGTCAGCTTATTTCCAACCTCCGGGCAAGGAAAATGATTTCTAAGGGGTGTATGTATCATATCGTGTATGTTAAAGATTCTAGTTTCGAATCTCCCAGTCTCGAATCAATCCCAGTGGTTAGTGAATATTCAGATGTCTTTTCCGAAGATCTTCCAGGCATTCCTCCCGAAAGGGAAATAGACTTCGGCATAGACCTTCTCCCAGATACTTAGCCTATCTTTATCCCTCCATACAAAATGGCACCTACAGAACTTAAGGAACTGAAAGATCAGTTGAAGGATCTCTTAGATAAGGGATTCATCAGGCCTAGTGTATCCCCATGGGGTGCGCCAGTCTTATCCGTGCACAAGAAAAATGGTTCTCTCAGGATGTGTATTGATTACCGTCAGCTCAACAAAGTTACGGTCAAGAATAGGTATCCACTTCCCAGAATAGATGATCTGTTCGACCAACTTCAGGGTGCCAATTATTTCTCCAAGATAGACCTCAGATCAGGCTATCATCAGCTCAGAGTTAGAGAATGTGAAATCCCGAAGATAGCTTTTCGTACTCGGTATGGTCACTTCAAATTTCTAGTCATGTCCTTTGGTCTAACCAATGCCCTTGCAGCTTTCATGGACTTGATGAACCGTGTGTTCAAGAAGTACTTGGACATATTCATCATAGTCTTTATAGATGATATTCTGGTCTATTTTCGCACTGAGCGTGATCATTCAGACCATCTCAGAATTGTTCTTCAGACCCTCAAAAATCATCAGTTATTCGCCAAGTTCAGTAAGTGCGAGTTTTGGCTAAGATCAGTAGCATTCCTTGGCCATATTATTTTTGATGAGGGCATTAGAGTAGATCCTCAGAAAATCAAAGCGGTAAGAAACTGGCCCAGACCCGTATCTCCAACAGATATCAGGAGTTTCTTAGATTTGACTGGCTATTACAGATGGTTTGTCAAGGGATTTTCTTCTATTGCGTCTCCTATGTCCAGATTGACTCAGAAAAAGGTTAAGTTTCAGTGGTCTGATTCATGCGAGAAGATTTTTCAGGAATTGAAGACTCGACTCACTACAGTTCCAGTTCTATCTCTTCCAGATGGTTCAGATAGGTTCGTAGTATATTGTGATGCATTTAGAGTGGGTTTAGGTTGTGTCCTCATGCATCATGGTAAGGTCATAACCTACGCCTCCAGACAATTAAAGCCCCATGAGAAGAATTATCCTACTCATGATCTTGAGTTAGCAGCCGTAATTTTTGCCTTAAAGATTTGGAGGCATTATCTTTACGGAGTTCATGTAGACGTCTTCATAGATCATAAGAGTCTCCAGTAGGTCTTTTCTCAAAAAGATCTCAATCTTCATCAGAGAAGGTGGTTAGAGCTCTTGAAGGACTATGATGTGAGTGTCCTTTATCATCCGGGAAAGGCCAACGTTGTGGCCGATGCTCTCATTAGATTCGACATGGGCAGTATTTCTCACATTAAGGATAGCAAGAAAAAGATAGCTCAGGAAATCCATCAGCTTGCCAGACTAGGCGTTCGCTTAGTCGACTCTTTAGAGGGTGGTGTATGTGTTCAGAGTAGTTCAGAGTCATCTCTAGTTTCCGAGGTAAAAGAAAAGCAAGACATGGATCCTAGCCTTGTCAAGCTGAAAGAGTTAGTTCAGAATCAAAAAGTTTAGGTTTTCTCCCAAGGGGGAGATGATGTTCTTCGTTTTCAGGGTCGTTTGTGCATTCCAGGTGTAGATAACTTGAGGCAACGAATTCTTGCAAAAGCGCATGGTGCGCGATACTCCATCCATCCAGGGGCTACTAAGATGTACCGCGATTTGCAGGAGATCTATTGGTGGAGTGGGATGAAGAGTGATGTTCCAGAGTTTGTGGCTAAGTGCTCTACATGTCAGCAGGTTAATATAAAGCATCAGAAACCTATTAGTTCTATGCAGGAGTTCACCATTCCTACTTAGAAGTAGGAAGAAGTGAACATGGACTTCGTGATGGGTTTGCCTAGAACTCGTCATCAGCATGATTCAGTTTGGGTCATTATAGATAAAATGACCAAGTCAACCTATTTCCTTCCAGTTCGTACCTCCTATTCAGACGAGGATTACACCAAACTATACATCAAGGAGTTGGTCAGATTACACGGTGTTTCCTCATCTATCAGCTCAGATAGAGGTGCCCAGTTCACCTCTCACTTCAGGAAAGTATTCCAAAAGGGTATCGGTACCCAAGTTCATCTCAATACAGTATTTCATCCTCAGACAGATGGTCAACGTGAAAAGACCATTCAGACTCTTGAAGATATACTAAGGGCGTGTGCAATTGATTTCAAGGAAAGTTGGGATGACCACTTTTTCTTGATTGAGTTTGCATACAACAATAGCTATCATTCCAGTATTCAGATGGCTCTATTCAAAGCTCTCAATGGTAGGAGATGTAGATCTCCGATCGGTTGGTTCGAAGTTAGTGAGGCCTCAGTCATAGGTCCTGACTTAGTATTCGACGCCTTAGAGAAAGATCAGCTGATTAGAGACAGACTCCGAGATGCTTAGCACCGACAGAAGTCTTATGCAGATGTTCATAGAAAGGATCTCAAGTTTGAGGTCAATGACTGTGTCTATCTTAAGATCTCTCCTATGAAGGGAGTGAAGAGGTTCGGCAAGAAAGGGAAACTCAGTCCCTGATATGTCGATCCCTTCAGGATTATCAGTCGCTTCAGCAAGGTAGCTTATGAGCTAGAATTGCCTTCAAATCTAGCCTCAGTTCATCCAGTCTTCCATGTATCTTTGCTCAAGAAGTGCATAGGTGACCCAGCAATTGTAGTCCCTGTTCAGAGCATTGACATTCATAACAGCCTCTCTTATGAAGAAATTCCATTCAAAATCTTAGACTATCAGACTCATCGATTGAGGAGCAAAGAAGTCCCTCTAGTTAAGGTTCTTTGGCAAAATCAGTCTCATGAGGGAGATACTTGGGAAACAGAAATAGATATGCATACCAAGTATCCTCACCTCTTCCCCGCAAATTTAGATCAAGATCAAGGTAACAGTTCTCCTTAAGCTTATTTAGTTTCATGTTCATGTCCCCAGTTTAAACTTGGTATCTATTACCGTTGCATACTCAGTCATGCATTCATGTATCGGTTCAATTATAAGGTCATGCATCAAATATGCATTCTCATCTTGAGAAGCTCAGTTTATCAGATTGCTCAGTTACGCATCCATATACCAGTTATCCATGCGTCAGATATGCATGAGTTCAGTATGTTTAGCATGTCAGTCATGAGATCATGTTTAAGTCCTTCATGTTCAGTTCATGTTCGGCTTGTCTTATTCTTCCCTCTTAGTTAAGTCTCATTCGAGGACGAATGTTCCCAAGGGGGAGATATTGTAATACCCCCAAAAATCCAACTCAATATTAGCTCCATGTTTCAAGATCATGCATAGGACATCATGGTTCCTTTGTAGTTTCATGATCAAGGTTTATGTGAATTAACGTCTCAAATATGTCCTAGCTATTGTGCGAATCAAAATATTCCTTACCGATAAAATTCTTGAGAAGGATATTGGTATCATAAACTTCAAATGAGTATATCTCTCTTTATACTACGAATTTTTTATCCTATGACCTACCAACGGATAGATAATTTAATAATATTTCCATCGATATCAAATTTGCCTAAAATGGACACCCTGTGAAGAAGTTATGACTATTTTAAATTTCTGCTGTAAGACGAATGCCATTTTAGTGCATGGCACGTCGCGCCGGAGGACAAAATGGCACTCGTCAATTTCCAGAAAGCCTACGTAATAGCCCCACTTTGCGCCAAGCTTCCAGGTCGCAATAATTGGCATTTTACCAAGCTTCGCATCGCGTCGGGGCCCTAAATCGGGATAAATTTTGCGTTGTTTTTGGTTTTCATTTTAAACTCCTCAAGGGCAATATGGTAACTTCCCAAAACCCTATATATACTCTTTAAATACGGGATTGAAACCCCAAAGCATCCCTTTATATTAATTTTATCAAAATTCACTCAAGAACAGTCAAGAACAAGTCTAGGATTTCCATTGGGGTTTCAAGCTTCAAGCAAATTCAACCGTAGATTCCACAAATTCTTAATCTAAGGTATACGTAGTGTTCATCTATGGATATAATCTGTTCATAGATCTCAAGAACCATGTTTTTAAATGTTATTTTGTAAACTTTTTGTGGTGATATAAGCATGTACATGTTGATGATTGTTGTTTAAGTTTCAAAATGATATCTAAAGATGTTTTCATGAAATATATGTGGTTGTTAGTTGAAAAACATGAACTTTAGGTGGTTTGATGTGATGCAAGTATGAAATCCACCTATGCTTTAAAGAATGTATGAAAGGTGTTTGATAAAATGCCTAGTATGCTAGAAACCCATAATTACATGATTCCATGATATCTAAATGACAAGTCCATATTAGCTATACACTTCCATATGAATTTCCATGCTATTTAGGTGTTGTTGTTGTTGTGGCATGAAGCATGTGTGATAATGAAAATATGAATTATATACACGAAATGTATCCATGCTCTCCCTACCATGTTGAGATATGAATAAATACATGAAGTATACTAACCCCTACTTATAATATTATGAATTGTGGACTCTAATCTTATGATCAAGTCATGTCATGTGTGCCACTTTCCTTCTATCTAGTCCTGGGGGTATTCGTACCCAAAAAATATAGTTGTATGCCTAGAGCCATGTCATGTGCCACGATAAATCTCAGTCAAGCTATACTCTATAGATCTCAGTCAGTCATGTGACTCAGGAAACATCAGAAATCTCATGATCTCAGTTAACTCTCAGATAATAGTACTACTCCGTCAGTCAACGGATGTCAGTTATTCAGTCTATGTATATCCAGTTGAATCATGTTCAGTCCCTTCAGATGAGAGTAGAAGTTAGCATCGAGTGAACCCAAGGATGGGAAATCATCTGCCAGTTCAGGGTGTGATTCTTAGCAGTCATCCTTATGTTCTAGAACTACATAGACAGCATAGGTTGAGACATCTTAACCTGTCATATTTGGGTTGATGAGGTGTCTTAACCTGTCAGTTTAGGGTCCCACCATTCTCACTTTGAGTACCTGCCAGATAAGGGCCGCTCACAACTGTCCTTACCAGTGGCGCGGTATTGACACCCCTCCAGTTGGGGCAAAGATTGGACCCCATCTTAGCCAGAATGGTATACATGGGGCATGTCGGTTAAACAACTACCTCCCACGGTTTCAGTATCAGTCTCAGTAAAAGAACTCAGACAGTTCTTCAGATATCAGTATACCGGAACTATTAGATACAATCAAATTCAGTTATAGCACGGGACTCAAAGAGTTCTACAAGATTCAGGACTGTCAGACACAGTCGCTCATGTTATCAGAACTACAGTTCTAGTCATGTATTAGCGTACAGATTTAGCTACCACGTACTCACGATCTCAGTTACTATGTATGTATGTTTGTACTCTTATGTTCATATCAGTCAGTCAGTTAGCATTATTCACGCATGTAAACCATTTGCATTAGCCTACCTCACTCATAAACTCAGTACTTTAATTGTACTGATGCATTTGCGCTATGGTGCTTTCTTTTCATGCTACACCATAGGTCCAGAGCCATGAGTTCCAGACCAGCAGTAGCTTTCCAGTCGTAGTGTTGCAGTGAGTCCTTATCCATCCGAGGATAATATGATTTTATTTATTCATTTATTACTTCAGTTCAATTTTACGGAGTTAGTTGGAGACATGTTCCTTCAACTCCTTATTCAGACTGTACTTAGAGGCTTTCAGATTTAGATATCAGATTCAGTATTCAGTTCTATATTCAGTTGTTTTGGGTATTCATTACCCCATGGATGTTACTATATCTCTTCAGTTGAACCTTATGGCCTACATGTTCAGGTTTTCCGCGTATTATATGTATATTATGCAGTGTACAGGTACAGATATCAGTCATGGGTTAGCTTGTGGTCCCTCGGGGTCATGAGCACTGTTTAGCATTCCGATTCAGAAAATTAGGGTGTTACATGCTAGTTGCTAACTTGTTCGGATAGTGTGATATTGGTACAGGCATGGTTGTTATTGCTAAATTTTTCCATATCTCGATTCTTGTGAGTTGCATGGTTGTTCTTCAACAATATACACAGTTGCTTTTAAATTGATTGACCTTGGTGGGGGTAAATACATTTTGAGCTGATATGAGTGATAAGCTGCCAATTGTATTTAGTATTCTATTAGTTATGTTTTGGTTGCTTTAGGACAAGCAATTGTTTTAAGTTGAGGGTGTTGATGTATGAGCAGATGCTAACACATTTGAGGCTTTTAACGAGAAATAATTATGATGTCTTAAGAAACTTTTGTCGTTTTTTATTTTTTTCTTTGATATTGCAGTAAAAACCACAATGCAAGAGAATATGAGGAAAGGGAGGAAAAGGAACTGAAATCTGATGCAAATGAGCTAAAAAGTGTGGCTGACGACATTTTTGATAAGTCGTCAGCCATGTGATAGGCTGTCAAGAATATCGTTAGAAGTGGCAGTGTTAAAAGAAGTAAAGTGAAGATGTGACGACATTTTGAATATGTTGTCACAACTGTGACGAGGTGTCAAAACCATCGTCAGGCTTAGGCAGTGAATTAGTTTTGGAGAGACAAAGTGACGACATTTCTGACATGTCGTCACATACTTGATAAGCCGTCAGGAATTTCCGTCATACTTAAGTAGAAGATGCCAAGATTGAAGAGGGACCCGACGACATTTTTGAGTAACTAATTCCTATAACCCGAGTTATGAGATCTGTGAGTTAGGTTTTGACTTGATGCTAGGTGCTCAAAAGATTCAAAGGGTAGTAGGAACTTCTTGAAATTCCAATATTTTACACTTTAATCTATTGGTTGCAAACAATAGATCATGCCTTAGGTTTGTTTGCTCAAATAGAGAAATAAACTAGAGGAAGAGAATTATCAATAGGGAGTGGGAAGGTTAAGCTCTCATCTAACGATTAATGCCGTAACAGGATTAATCTACCTGAGATAACATCCGGTCATAAAATATAAGTTACCTAAGTTCGAGAGAATTAGGTAATAAATTGTCTGGATAGTTCGAGAGACATTCGAATAGATCATCGACAAGGATAATTTGTTGTTCCTACCTACTTCAGGAATATTGAACTGCACCTAGTATCTGTCAACTACCAACACCCATGGTGAACATAACTATGGTTTTCATTGTAATATTGATCACAAGCATTGAAATCGAAGTCTGAAACATTTACTGAATAAATCCCCCCATTGTATTTTCTTCATATCATTTATTTGAATTTAACTCGTAGCTATAGTTTCAAATTAGCCTAATCATCATTCACATTGTTCCCTGTGGATTCGACCGCGAATCCAAAGTTGGGTAAATATATTGACGATGACCGCCTTACACTAAATTGAAGTGTAAGTTGAGTGTTATCACCCAATAAGCATAGGATAGTAGGACTCCTTGTTTTGCTAGTCCACTTAGCCAAAGTAATGACCCACCAAAAATATTTTGTTTTCTTTGTCGACCCCGTTGAGCTGTGTTAGTGTTTATTCAGTCCAAATAAGTTTGATTCACTCTCAAGAAGGAGTTAACACTTAGCTTTGGCCTTGGTCCAATTTTGGACACTGTGCACTTTAACTTAGGCAAATTGCCTAAGTTGAGGGTGGCTTGTCACGCCCAAATCCCATTGGAGCGGACTGGCACCCGTAGCCGAGGAGGCCCGGGAGAACCCGTTCATAACCTATACTTTCACATTTACATTACTTATGAAAATTAGAAATTTGGGCAGCACTTCGTTGTAAATAGAAGAAAACAGTACCTGTATCAGCCCAGCAGACACGCATATATATATATATATAAACAGTAATTGGCCGTCAGAGCCATCACGTCTATCAACCAAACACTCATATGGCTGTACAATATGTCTACAAAAGCCTCTACATAGATACACAACTGAGTTAGGGTCAGGACAAACTCCCGCCCACAAAAGACTTTTATACAAATACCAAAAGTACATATAGAAACGACTTGGGATGCCCCGAAACAACTGGAGCTCACCACTATCAACAGAATGTCCTGGCTCTTACTGCGGAGGTGTACGACCTGAAGTACCTGTTCCTGCAGGCATGAATACAGGTCCCCCGTGAGGGACGTCAGTACAGAAATATGTACTGAGTATGTAAGGCAGTGAGTATCAAGATGAGATACAAAAGATCAACAGAACCCAGATACTAGTGAATAAACAGTATGAGTAGACCACACTTAAAAGAGCTGATGGGATACCTGCACATTACTTTCATATCATTACTTCCCGTATTCCTTATCAATACATAACATATGTCATACAATGGCCAACTGATCAGTGGTACTAATACAATACATCAGGGACCACCCCTGGAATAGCATATATACATAATCTTTATAATACAATGGCCAACTGATCAGTGGTACTAATACAATACATCATATCAACAATTTAAAATAAAGACATTCCATTTCTTACTTCAATTAATCTTTGAGATTGGTTACTTTGTGGTCACACCTTATGGAACTTGAAGCCATGATACCTCAATAGGAAAAACATGTAAATAGGTAATCAATATCATGAAAATGAAGTAGAGAATCATGGATACCTCATTAAACCATTTCGGAGTCAACAATAGTATATGGACATTTTTTTTACTAGCCGGACATCTTAAAAGTGAAAACAAGTTCAATTGGTAGTGTCGAAGATCATATGATGTTATTATGTGTCATGTGTCGTAGGAAAATGTTGGAAGCTTACTTGAGAGTGCGATGGGTCATTATTCATGCCAAAGATTAGATAGAGTATGTCTTACATACCTTGATATAACCACTTCAACACAAGTCCAACTTGACTTCCCGTACTCTTCGAACACTTATCTACAATAAGTCATTTGTGGCAAACTAGTATTAGCAACCAAACCTTACCATTTAGGTATTAACTTCACCAAATAATGTCTAGGAAGTAATCCTTTAACTCATCAATAAGAGTGCTACATACATCCTCTTATACTCTTATTACATTCACATATCATGCATTTTCATGCAATATCCCTCAACATCACTCTTAGCCTTTATTTCCCCTCTTAATCACCATCCAATACCAACATGATCACTAGGCATACATAACCACTAATATAATGATATATCACCACAATTCATCCTCCATAATCCAATACAACAACTTCCATAATTTACTACTAACAATTTATACAAAACAATTCATAACTATGTTTCTAGTTATCTTCCAACATCAAGACAATACTTATAATCCCTTATCAATACTTATTCATGGATAAGAATCAAGAATAAACAATATTCATACCTTAACAATGAACTCTTGTATTTAGAATCCTCCTTACATAACCATGGGGTGCTTCTCGAAGCTTTCGAGATGGTGAACACAACTACGGAACCAATTCGAATTTTCTACGGTTGAATCACAAAATATTTGAAGTTGAAATTAGGCTAGGGTTTCACCTTCTCTTAATAATTGGATGATATATGATATATATGAGGCTAAGTGTATGTTTATAAAGACCAATTTTTCGTCCAAGAGGTAATAGAAAATGACCATTTTGCCCTAAAAATTTAAATAAATCCGAATCTGTCCCCAGTGGACAGTTTTGACAGGCTGAAGTAAATCGATCATAACTCTTTGCTCCGGTATCGGATTTGGGTGAAACCCATTGCATTGGAAAGATAATTCAAAGGAATTTCATTTTCATATAAAGTATACCACCCAGTTCTTCCTGTACAAGGAGTTATGGTCGTTTAAAGTTGATCCAAAAAAAATTGCCTAGCTGCAGTAATTTTCCTGCAGATTTACTGTTCACAGGCTTCCCGGCCACCGTTTTGAAATTTCGAATGTGCTCGCTTATAAGAAATACTCCTCTGTTTTGGGTAAACTTTATATCGTTGAAAAGATTATTCCAATACCTACACATACAACTATTGACGGGATACTTCCGAACACCACAAACTTAATTTAACCCATACACAAGCCTTTAGGACTCCATATAATCGCGATAAGTGTACGAAAAAATTTACGGGGTGTTACATTCTCCCCCCTTAAGAACATTCGTCCTCGAATGATAGCATAGTTACTCAATTAAGACATGTCCAAGCTTACAATTAACATATTCATCATCATAACATACTTGCATAAAAATAAACACTTACCTGTTATTGTTCTTCTTCCGTCTCATGAACTTCCTCCTCATCGTTGAATAGGTAAGGGTACTTAATCTTCATCGCTTCCTCGGCTTCCCATGTGATCTCCTCAACTTGTTGATTCCTCCAAAGTACTTTTACCGATGCTATCTCTTTATTCCTTATCTTTTTAATTTGGCGATCAAGAATAGCAATAGGCATTTCTTCAAAAGTGAGATCTTATGTAACTTGTACATCTTCCGTAGTAGTGATGTGCGATGGATCTCCGATGTACTTGCGAAGCATCGAAACATGAAATATGGGATGAACTCCTGAGAGCTCTTGAGGTAGCTCTAACTCATAAGCAACTTGTCCAAATCTTTGAATGATCTTGTACGGACCTATGTATCGTGGACTTAACTTTCCTTTCTTGCCAAACCTCATCACTCCTTTCATTGGTGATACTTTCAATAATACCCAATCGTCGATAGAAAACTCAAGTCCTCTTCTTCTAACATCCGCATAAGATTTGTGTCGGCTTTGAGCTGTTTCAAGCCGTTGTTGGATCACTTTAACCTTCTCCATTGCTTGATAAACAAGATCCGGTCCAAACAAGACCGCATCACCTGCTTCAAACCATCCTATTGGCGATCTACACTTTCTTCCATACAATGTTTCATATGGTGCAATTTTGATACTTGAATGATAGCTATTATTGTAGGCAAACTCGATAAGAGGTAGGTGATCATCCCAGTTGCCTTTGAAATCTAATACACATGCTCGTAGCATATCTTCAAGTGTCTGGATGGTACGTTCCGTTTGTCCGTCCGTTTGAGGATGAAAAGTCGTACTTAGATTTACTTGTGTCCCCAAACTCCTTCGAAAATACTTCCAGAAATTCGCGGTAAATTGGGCTCCTCGATCGGATATAATGGAAATTGGAACTCCATGTAACCGAACGATCTCCTTAATATACAACTTCGCATACTCTTCCGCTGTATAAGTTGTCTTAACTGGTAAGAAGTGCGCGGATTTGGTAAGCCTATCAATGATCACCCATATGGAATCAAACTTCCGAAATATACGAGGCAAACCCGTGATGAAATCCATATTGATCTTGTCCCACTTCCAGACTGGAAGATCTATACATTGCATGTAACCACTGGGTTTCTGGTGTTCTACTTTGACAATTCGGACATTCAGCTACAAATTCGGCAATATTCTTCTTCATGTCATTCCACCAATATATTGCTTTCAAATCTTGATACATCTTAGTCGACCTTGGATGGATGGAATACCTTGAACAGTGTGCTTCTGTCATAATTCTCTTTCTTAGCTCAACTACATCAGGTACACATAAATGATTCTGACACTGAAGCACTCCTTCTCGCGTAAGCTCAAATGCCTTTGTCATGCCACTCTGCACATCCTCCTTAAGCTGCAATAAAATTAGATCTGCATACTGCTTCTCTTTCACTTCAGCTATCAATGAAGATTCCGCTGCATTACGTACAATAACCTCTTCATCTGGAGTTTCAAGAAGTCGAACTCCCAAATTAGCTAGTTGGTGAAGATCCTTAATCATCCCCTGCTTTTCTATAGATGCCATTTTAGACATACGACTTAGTGCATCCGCTACCACATTCATTTTTCCTGGATGATACAAGATATCAACATCGTAATCTTTCAACAATTCAAGCCATCTCCGCTGCCTCAAGTTTAGATCTTTCTGACTGAAGATATATTGCAGGCTCTTATGATCGGTATATATGTCAACATGAACCCCATATAAGTAGTGGCGCCATATCTTCAAAGCAAATACAACTGCAGCTAGCTCAAGATCATACGTGGGATAATTCCTCTCATGTGGTCGCAACTGTCTAGAGCCATAGGCTATTACTCTACCATGTTGCATTAATACGCATCCTAAGCCAATTCTCGAAGCATCACAGTACACTGCATACCCTTCTGTGCCTTCAGGAAGTACCAATATCGGTGTAGAAATCAACTTGCTCTTCAGATCTTGGAAACTCATTTCACAGGCATCATTCCATTGAAACTTGGAGGCTTTATGCGTCAACTTAGTCAAGGGTGCAGAAATAGAAGAAAAAACTTCAACAAACCTTCTATAATAACCTGCCAACCCGAGAAAACTACGAATCTCCGTAGGCGTCGTGGGTCTTGGCCAATTCTTCACAGCCTCAATCTTCTGAGTGTCAACTTTTATGCCTTCACTGGATACAATATGGCCCAAAAATGCCACTGACTTGAGCCAAAACTCACATTTAGAAAACTTCGCATACAACTTACGATCACGAAGAATATGCAACGCCTGCCTTAAGTGATTAACATGATCCTCTTCTGATCTAGAGTAGACCAGAATATCATCTATGAAAACTATCACGAACACATCTAGAAACGGCTTAAACAGCCTATTCATCAGATCCATAAAAATTGCGGGTGCATTTGTCAGCCCGAATGACATAACCAGGAATTCATAATGACCATACCGTGTTCGGAAAGTTGTCTTGGGTATATCTTTATCCTTGACTCTCACTTGATGATAGCCTGATCTCAAGTCAATCTTGGAAAAACACTAGGCACCCTGCAACTGGTCAAATAAATCATCAATTCGGGGAAGAGGGTATTTATTCTTGATAGTCACCTTATTCAATTGCCGATAGTCAATACACATCCTCAGCGAACCATCTTTCTTACGCACAAACAATACTGGTGCTCCCCAAGGGGACATACTAGGCCTGATGAATCCCTTCTCTAGCAAGTCTTTCAGTTGCTCTTTCAATTCTCGCAACTCTGCTGGTGCCATTCTATAAGGAGGAATTGAGATTGGCTGTGTGTCTGGCAACATATCAATACCAAACTCCACTTCTCGTTCAGGACGTAAACCTGGTAGTTCTTCAGGAAATACATCAGGAAATTCATTCACAACCGGAACGGTCTGAAAAGTTGGCGGCTCTGCCTCTGTAACCCTTACTCCAACCAAATGGTATATGTACCCCTTGGAAATCATTTTTCTTGCCTTAAAGTAAGAAATAAATCTACCTCTCGGCGCGCCAACATTACCCTTCCATTCAAGGACTGCCTCATTTGGGAAATGGAAATATACCTTCTTAGAACGGAAATCTACTATAGCATAACAAGACGCTAACCAATCCATGCCCATAATAACATCAAAATCTACCATTTCTAACTCAACAAGATCGGCCATCGTTTCACGACCACAAATATTCACAACACAATTTCGATAAACATTCCTAGCTATAAGAGATTCCCCCACTGGCGTTGATACTTCAAATGGCTTGGCTAATAATTCGGGTGTTCTTCCGAACCTTCCCGCAACCAAAGGAGTAGCATACGATAATGTAGAACCAGGATCAATTAAGGCATACACATCAAATGCAAAGATGGACAATGTACCTGTAACCACGTCTGGAGAAGCCTCTAAATTCTGCCGATCTGCTAGGGCATACACACGGTTCTGAGCTCCGCTAGAACTAGCTGCTCCTCTATCACCTCTACCGTGACCCATAGGTTGTGTACCCCTACTCAAAGGAGGCACCGATGATGATGCAACAGCTGATCCGGTAGGTCGTGTTATACCACTTGTGGTCCTGCGTGGGTAATCTCTAGCCATATGCCCCGACTTACCGCACCAAAAGCAATTGTTCGTTCCAAGCCGACATTCGCCAAAGTGAAATCTTCTACATATGGGGCACGGGTGTCGTGGAGGTCTCAATTGACGCATACTCCCTTGCCCTTGATACCCCGCTGTTCGCGAACTCTGATTTTCACTACTTTGCCCGAACTGATTACCTCTGAACCTTTGAAATTGTGGTGGAGCACTAATTGCAGGATAAGAAGATAACGGGCTAGGCAATCTATGAGAGAACAAATGCCTAAAACCTCCCTGAGATGCCATAAACTGCCCTATAGCTCTGGCCCGCTTAGAATATCCTTTTTCTGATTCCTGGGTTCTTCTTCTTTGCCTCTGATCTTCCATTTTCTGAGCGAAAGCTTGTATCCTCGCTATATCCATGTCCTTGTTCAAAGCAGCAATAGTACAATCTCTAACCAGGTATGGTTCCAATCTATCCACATAGTGATGAACTCTGTCATCCATAGTAGCTACCACATTAGAAGCATATCGAGACAAGGAGTTAAATCGAAGACTATACTCCCTTACACTTATATTACCCTGACGAAGATTTAAGAATTGATATGCACGGGCCTGACGAGTCTCAAATGGAAGATAACGATCAATAAATGCATCTTTGAACTCTCCCCACGTAGTTGGAGGTGCATCAATACCCCTAGATCATTTCCAATCCTCGTACCCCAATATAGCCTCTCCTTTTAGTCTATATGCTGCTAGCTCAACCATCTCTTTAACGGATATGTGCATAACATCTAGAGCCCTTTGGGTTTGATCGACAAAGTCCTGCGGGTCTTCGTTAATATCTGATCCGGTAAAAGTAGGAGGATCCAGTTTCAGAAAATCCTGTGTCCGAAGGCTAGCTGCTCTATCCGTACCACTAGAACCCGTGGTAGGAATAGCTTGCCCTTGAACTTGACCGGCAACTATACGCGTCAGAAGTTGTACTGCATCCCTCAAATCTCGATCAACAAAATTAATAGATGGCCCATCCGAAGGAGAAGAAGCTCCTGATATGTGCTCAGCTTGAGACTCACTTTGTTCAGCTTGTGCCGGTGGTGACTTACTAGTACCTTCTCCGGCCACTACATCTACTCGCTTCCACTTATTCTTTCTCCTTGTAACCGGCATCGTTACTATAATAAATAAAAAAAACAATTGGATTAAGCGATCGATTATGACTTTATCTCTAATATGGGCTCTATTGCACGATCTAAGAAATGAAGAATGGAAACAATCCCTAAATGTCCAATAGCCTCCTGTTTATAGATGTGGTGCACAACACACCGATAAATGAGATTCTACGTAGACACGGCTTTGTAGACTCACTAGGACGAACTGCTCTGATACCACTTCTTGTCACGCCCCAAATCCCATTGGAGCGGACTGGCACCCGTAGCCGAGGAGGCCCAGGAGAACCCGTTCATAACCTATACTTTCACATTTACATTACTTATGAAAAATAGAAATTTGGGCAGCACTTCGTTGTAAATAGAAGAAAACAGTACCTGTATCAGCCCAGCAGACACGCATATATATATATATAAACAGTAATTGGCCATCAGAGCCATCACGTCTATCAACCAAACACTCCTATGGCTGTACAATATGTCTACAAAAGCCTCTACATAGATACACAACTGAGTTAGGGTCAGGACAAACTCCCGCCCACAAAAGACTTTTATACAAATACCAAAAGTACATATAGAAACGACTTGGGATGCCCCGAAACAATTGGAGCTCACCACTATCAACAGAATGTCCTGGCTCTTACTGCGGAGGTGTACGACCTGAAGTACCTGTTCCTGCAGGCATGAATACAGGTCCCCCGTGAGGGACGTCAGTACGAAAATATGTACTGAGTATGTAAGGCAGTGAGTATCAAAATGAGATACAAAAGATCAACAGAACCCAGATACCAGTGAATAAACAGTATGAGTAGACCACACTTAAAAGAGCTGATGGGATACCTGCACATTACTTTCATATCATTACTTCCCGTATTCCTTATCAATACATAACATATGTCATACAATGGCCAACTGATCAGTGGTACTAATACAATACATCAGGGACCACCCCTGGAATAGCATATATACATAATCTTTATAATACAATGGCCAACTGATCAGTGGTACTAATACAATACATCATATCAACAATTTAAAATAAAGACATTCCATTTCTTACTTCAATTAATCTTTGAGATTGGTTACTTTGTGGTCACACCTTATGGAACTTGAAGCCATGATACCTCAATAGGAAAAACATGTAAATAGGTAATCAATATCATGAAAATGAAGTAGAGAATCATGGATACCTCATTAAACCATTTCGGAGTCAACAATAGTATATGGACATTTTTTTTACTAGCCGGACATCTTAAAAGTGAAAACAAGTTCAATTGGTAGTGTCGAAGATCATATGATGTTATTATGTGTCATGTGTCGTAGGACAATGTTGGAAGCTTACTTGAGAGTGCGATGGGTCATTATTCATGCCAAAGATTAGATAGAGTATGTCTTACATACCTTGATATAACCACTTCAACACAAGTCCAACTTGACTTCCCGTACTCTTCGAACACTTATCTACAATAAGTCATTTGTGGCAAACTAGTATTAGCAACCAAACCTTACCATTTAGGTATTAACTTCACCAAATAATGTCTAGGAAGTAATCCTTTAACTCATCAATAAGAGTGCTACATACATCCTCTTATACTCTTATTACATTCACATATCATGCATTTTCATGCAATATCCCTCAACATCACTCTTAGCCTTTATTTCCCCTCTTAATCACCATCCAATACCAACATGATCACTAGGCATACATAACCACTAATATAATGATATATCACCACAATTCATCCTCCATAATCCAATACAACAACTTCCATAATTTACTACTAACAATTTATACAAAACAATTCATAACTATGTTTCTAGTTATCTTCCAACATCAAGACAATACTTATAATCCCTTATCAATACTTATTCATGGATAAGAATCAAGAATAAACAATATTCATACCTTAACAATGAACTCTTGTATTTAGAATCCTCCTTACATAACCATGGGGTGCTTCTCGAAGCTTTCGAGATGGTGAACACAACTACGGAACCAATTCGAATTTTCTACGGTTGAATCACAAAATATTTGAAGTTGAAATTAGGCTAGGGTTTCACCTTCTCTTAATAATTGGATGATATATGATATATATGAGGCTAAGTGTATGTTTATAAAGACCAATTTTTCGTCCAAGAGGTAATAGAAAATGACCATTTTGCCCTAAAAATTTAAATAAATCCGAATCTGTCCCCAGTGGACAGTTTTGACAGGCTGAAGTAAATCGATCATAACTCTTTGCTCCGGTATCGGATTTGGGTGAAACCCATTGCATTGGAAAGATAATTCAAAGGAATTTCATTTTCATATAAAGTATACCACCCAGTTCTTCCTGTACAAGGAGTTATGGTCGTTTAAAGTTGATCCAAAAAAAATTGCCTAGCTGCAGTAATTTTCCTGCAGATTTACTGTTCACAGGCTTCCCGGCCACCGTTTTGAAATTTCGAATGTGCTCGCTTATAAGAAATACTCCTCTGTTTTGGGTAAACTTTATATCGTTGAAAAGATTATTCCAATACCTACACATACAACTATTGACGGGATACTTCCGAACACCACAAACTTAATTTAACCCATACACAAGCCTTTAGGACTCCATATAATCGCGATAAGTGTACGAAAAAATTTACGGGGTGTTACATGGCTACTGTTGGATTGTTGGCAGCTTAGGAGGTCGAGTTGAAATTCATTTGAGAGGTAGCATCCGGCCCTGGTCTTGTTAGATGTCTAAATAGATAGTGTGCACCTCAACTATCTGCATCAGCATAAGTTGAGGGTGGTTGATGTTGTTGTTCAACAATTCAAAAAAAATTAAGTTATGACAAGGGCGCGGATGGATAGTAAAGATTGAAAATGGGGAAAGGAACTTTAATTCTGGTGAGTAGCTACCAAAAAGAGGTAAAGAGAGTGAATCTTGTACTTTAAGTCACTTACCCAAATGAACAACCCTGATACAAGTGAAATGGCCGCCTTAGCTTTTGATGGAATCATTCAAAGTCACTACGTGAAGAATCAAGCTTTGGTCCCATGGAGGGCACAGGATCATACTTGTAGGGGTTATTTTGAGCATGCCATCAAACAAACCCGTGTGTGGAAGATTACTTGGAGCCTTGAAAACTAGAGGACTCACGGGTTTGGACCACATTTGATGATTCATGGTTTTGGCCCCTTTTATTAAGGTCATTTTGGTCACTTAGCCTCAAGGTCATTTTGGTATTTTAGCCTTGTCTAAATGACACTCCATTGCCGCCCACCTCATTAAGGGCATTGGAGTCATTTTATCTTTCTTTTGTAATATACTATATATAGTCTATTTTAGGTCATTTCTCTTTAGTTAATGAATGGTGAACATTTGAAAGACTTATTCTCTCTTTGGAGAGTGCAACACCTTAGTATAGTTCTTAGTTAGGGCTTTGAAATGTCATCCTTAGTATAGGGCTTGGAAAAGCCAATATTGTTCTTTGCTTGGAAACGGTGGATCTTGAGGTGAGTGATTTCCTTGGTGGTCACCGTAAGAGTGTGGTTTTGTTTTTACATTAATTAGGGGTTTAGTGTTTGAATCACACTTTGTTCCTAATTCTTATAACAAATCTATATCTCACTATCTATCTTTTTATTCTTGTAATCTTGTTATTGTTTGTAGTGGACTATTTTTGTGTCTTGTTGGATCCAAAAATTTGTGTTCTTGTTGTCATCTTGTTCTTCACGATTTGTGGCTGTTTTGGGTGTCGAATACACCTTTGTTTCTTGTATTCTTGTTGTATTTGTCGAATCCGAGTGAGGTCTCCATTTGGTCCACCATTTGTTGTGATTTATGGACTGTTTTGGAGGGTGTATTAGACTATTTTGTGGCTTTTTCGTGTTCCTCTTATTTGTCTTGTATCATTTGGTATCAAATAATGGCTTGATCTTGTTCCTACAAGATCAATCTTGGGCTTGGTAGTTGAAAAATATATATAAAAAAAAAAGTTATGTCCTTGGCCAAGAAGTTGGATTCTTGTTGTTATTGTCTTGGCTGAAAAGTTGAGTCTAGATCTTGGTGTTCTTTTGTTTGATTTGTTGTTTCTACTGTTAGCTTTCTTCTTCTCTAACACTCTTGAGTCTAGATCTAAAGTTGAGCTTGAATTGTTGAGATGGTTGTTGTGAACAAGTTAATGGCCGTGTATTGATGTTGTTGTTCTTGGCCGTGTGGTGACCTTTCTTGTGGACTTGGGCTGTACGTTTTTGGTGTTGTTATTGTTCTTGAAAAGTTGTTGTGTTCTTATTGCTCATCCCAATCTTCACCCCTTGTTAAGACTAAAACACCACACTAAAGGACTTGGCCGTTTGTTGGAAGTTTGTAGTTGACCTTTTTGTTGCGGAATTGTTGTTGCGGAATTGTTGTTGTTCTTGGGAGATTGTTGTTGATTTTTTTGGTGATTGTTGAAGTGTTCTTGATGTTCTTCCAAACCTTCATACCTTGTTAAAATAAGGTGAAAGTTAGATCCAAAAAGGTGAAGGAAAAAGTGTGAGAACTTTGTTAGTCTTGAAAGACTTACCATCACTCACCAACAAGTCAATCACATCTCAATCACTTTTTCAAAAAAAATAAGGATCCATGTTTTAAGGAAAAGTACTACAAAAGTCAAGTCTTGAAATTTGAAACTTGAAAAAAAAAAGGCTCAAGACTTATTCTTCCCTCCTTAAAACAAATTCCACCCATCCAAATTAAAATTGGTCAAGACTTGAGCTTTGGAAAATAAAAATTGTAGAAACCGCAACCAATACGTGGCTATCACGTCATCAAGTTACTGTTCACACATCGAATTTTGGCTCAAATTTTAGATTATTAGTTTCACTTTATTGTTTCCTGTCTTGATTCTAGAATTAATTAACAACTAGTAATCACCTACTTAGTTGTAGATTAATTGTTGAATCCGTTCCTTTCGTGTCTTCGTTATTTGTGTGTTTTTCTCATTTTTAACTCGTAGTAACTTCTTTGTTTCAAGTTCGTAAGTAAATTTTATTTTTTGTGTCTTGAGTCGATCAAACAAGAATCTATTTTGACCGCCAAGTAGAATTGACATCCTATTGACTACCGGAGTATAAGCAACTTTCAATATTCGCCGCTCCAATTGTGAGAATCACAAAGGTGAGTGTATACGAGTGTTAGTGAGAAGATTTACTACTAATCTTGTTTGTTCATTCTGTAGGTACAAAGGTGATATAAGGGGAACATGTCTTTGATAGCCGGGGATTATTGTGACTACAACATGGGAGACTATGATTGTAGTGAGGGGTTTTATGGCTACGAAGTTGAGGGAGATTGTGGGGGCTATGAAAATAGCCATGATCAAAACTTGGGCAGATTTGAGTATCTCGGGTTTAGGAGAGAAAATGAGGGAAATAATGTGCCTAGTGCTTATGGTGAATTTGTAGATGATGTAGGACCTCGTGATGGTTCTTATGATGAATTTGGGGCATGTGGGGAGTCTTATACTTCCCACTCTGAACATACATTTGGTGTTAGGTATAACCCTTTCATTCGCAAAGCTTATGAGAGCTAAAATGAGAGTACGCATGTGGAGTGTGAAATATCATATTCTTCACCTTGTAGTACTTCTTATCAAGGTCGACATGGTGTGATTGGTTATACTAGATATAGTAGAGGTTTTCCCATGAGAAGAAGAGGGCAAGCATCTCCAAAACCGATGGGTATTCATGTGCCTTACAATGTTGATCCAAGGAGGAGTGTACACTTCAGAAAGGTGACTATTTATGGGATATCGAGATGCCTTATGGTGTTGAATGATAGGTACTATGGAAATTATATTCTTCCGTCCATGGTTGACTACTTGGGGTTATTTCGAAAGCCTTTACTTGTTTCATACTACTTGGGCGAGTTCAAGGTTACCGAGAGGGTAAAAGTTGTCTTCTCCCAATTTGATTACCATGAGGAGGTATGGTGCGATGTTTTTTCCTTAACCTATGGTTATATGAGCTTGGGTGCCGATTAGTTTGCACGACATCAAGTTCCTAACGTGCAAAATTGGCCTAATATTATAAGATATCAATGGGGAAATTGCCTCATAACGTACTTGCTACCCAACCGCAAAGAGAAATGCTTACCTACTCCAATCCGATTTATGATGAGAGACAAAAGATTGAGAGAAGTAAGAAAGTGCAAGGTGGTAATCCGAGAGTGGAAAAAGGAGAGGATATGTGGAGCGAAGTGAGGGGATTGCCACCAAACCATGCTAACATTGGTTGTCCTTCCATTTCTAAGGACATTTGTGTAGGTACCAACATGACAAGCGAAGGCGAACAATGCCAAAAGGAAGTTGCTGCCCAAGCTTATGGAGGAACTTCACCTCACGGCAAGGAAGAGTCTACTCAAGATCTTAAAGGTAAAATAGCTAACTCTTACACTTTAGTGCATGTGAATGACAATTGTGTGGCTAGTAAGCCATTGAGTATGAGTAGTAGCTTACTTATTTATGAGTGTAATGATTCCTTGCCTCTTGTTGATGATGTACATATTGTGAGTTTGGATACACTAGTTGATCCTATTGATGACGAAATTGACTCTTCTTGTAAGATCAATTCATGTCCACCTAGTGTTGAATCCTATATGTTGAATGAAAGTACATCGTCTAGTGTAATTGGTGTTGATCAACTTATTTGTGAAAATTATCCCCCACTTGAGTATGTGTGTGATGTCCTTAATAGAACTCAAGTGTATTTGAAAATGTTGGTCAACAAAGTGGGAGTGAACCCGAGATCTCTTTATGGGGTAATCTTGTGTTTGGAACATCCTTGAAACTTAATATTGATCATTTAGAATGTGAGGAACTTGCTTATTCCAAATCTGTTCATAAGGTAGATCACACTCTCTTTAGGTGTAATGTCTTGTTTGAAGATGGCTTAAACATTTCTAATAAAGCTAGTGGTGAAAATGATGGTATAACTTGCCTTGGAAGCTATAGCCTATATGCTAACCCACTTTGGTGTGACAACATTCCTCCTAAAGATGGAAATATCTTCTTGGAAGATGAGAGTACTCTTAGGGGTAAGGAATGTGTAGTTGCGGAAGCTACTTCTTCTTTTACTTTGTGTGACTTTATTGTTGAGAGTACTCATGGTTATTATTGGGAAACTAGTAGGGAGTACACACATGAGGGCACCTTGCTAGAAGTTGATTTGAGTGATACCTTTCTCTACTCTCTATTTGTTTTGGATGATATGTATGCTATTATAGAAAGTATGTCGTTTAGTTTGGGAGTAGACCACGGGAAAGGGGAGTGTTGTCTAGACCCGTGTCTATGGCCACTTTTCCCATTTGACCCCGGTGCCAAATGTAGAAATGGTGATGTTGGTGCACCCAACTTGTTGCTTGGTCTACATGAAAAGCAAAGTATCACTCTTGGTGTATCCCATAACCAAATCCTTTGTACATTTTTCATTGAGTTTTTAATACTCACTTCAAAGGATTCTTGGTTATACTTAAAGTATGTACCCCCTTGGCGTGATGATGTTTATTATTGTGCTAACCCGAACCCTCATGCCATGAGGATGTTGTGCTTGTTTGTTCTTTCTCTTATTTTGCAAGGTACGGATTCGAGGTCGAATCCTTTTCAAGAAGGGGAAGATGATACAAGTGAAATGGCCGCCTTAGCTTTCGATGGCATCATTCAAAGTCACTACGTGAAGAATTAAGCTTTGGTCCCATGGAGGGCACAAGATCATACTTTTAGGGGTTATTTTGAGCATGCCATCAAACAAACCCGTGTGTGGAAGATTGCTTGGAGCCTTGAATACTAGAGGACTCACGGGTTTGGACCACATTTGATGGTTCACGATTTTGGCCCCTTTTATTAAGGTCATTTTGGTCACTTAGCCTCAAGGTCATTTTGGTATTTTAGCCTTGTCTAAATGACACTTCATTGCCGCCCACCTCATTACGGGCATTGGAGTCATTTTATCTTTCTTTTGTAATATACTATATATAGTCTATTTTAGGTCATTTCTCTTTAGTTAATGAATGATGAACATTTGAAAGACTTATTCTCTCTTTGGAGAGTGCAACACCTTAGATAGTTCTTAGTTAGGGCTTGGAAAAGTCATCCTTAGTATAGGACTTGGAAAAGCCAATATTGTTCTTTGCTTGGTAACGGTGGATCTTGAGGTGAGTGATTCCCTTGGCGGTCACCGTAAGAGTGTGGTGTTGTTGTTACATTAATTAGGGGTTTAGTGTTTGAATCACACTTTGTTCCTAAGTCTTGTAACAAATCTATATCTCACTATCTATCCTTTTATTCTTGTAATCTTGTTATTGTTTGTAGTGGACTGTTTTTGTGTCTTGTTGAATCCAAAAATTTGTGTTCTTGTTGTCATCTTGTTCTTCACTATTTGTGGCTGTTTTGGGTGTCAAATACACCTTTGTTTCTTGTATTCTTGTTGTATTTGTCCAATCCGAGTGAGGTCTCATTTGATCCACGATTTGTTGTGATTTGTGGACTGTTTTGGAGGGTGTATTGGACTGTTTTGTGGTTGTTTCGTGTTCCTCTTGTTTGTCTTGTATCAAACCCTCACCGAGCCTAAAACCTCATTACAACCCTTAGCAATTCCTACTTGATCTTGGCAAGTCAATAATAAGAGAGAATTAGATGATAAGGGAAAGTTTATAGGTATGCACTATGTTTGTAACTTCTTTTCTGAGAGTGAGAGGCTTAGTTTCGTCCATGATTTAATTGTGTAATGTGAGTGGACTTCTTTGACTATGAGAGCATGTTGAGTTATATTTGGTCTACTTATTTCTTCGGTGTGTGGTATCTGTGGCTGTGAGTATGTTGATTATTAGTTAATGCTAGTAGTAGATCCATGTGTGTTGAGATAACATAACCAAATGGGTAGTGGAATAATTGTATGATTGTGTTGGTTTTACTGTGAAATGCCCATCATGATGTTGTTCATATAAGTATCTTGGTGTTGAGTTGGTTGAGGTCAAGCAATTGCCTTAAGTTGAGGGTGTTGATGTTTCGACTTTTGACGGAATATTTCAGGCCTTTTTCTTAGGATAATTGTGTTTTCTCAAGTAACTATTATTGTATTTAACAGTGTACTTTAGTGTTTTCAGGATAAGAACTGAGTATGAAGTATAACTTGGATAAACTGGGCCAAACAAAAAAAAAATGATTAGTGATGGCTTAGGCGACGGACCGTCGACTTTGCGATGAACCATCGCCCAAAAATAGAAGACAGTAACTCTGGACATCCTGCGACGGTCTAGGTGACGGACCGTCGGCCCTGCGATGAAATGTCGGCCTAAACCGTCGCCAATAGACAGAATGCAGAATCACTGGAAGTCATGCAACTGATCAGGCGATGGACCGTCGGCTCTGCGACGAACTATCGCCCTACCCGTCGCCCAGAAACAGAAGATGGACTCACTGGAGCTCCAGCGACGGTCTAGGCGATGGACCATCACCTCAACGACGAACCGTCGCTCGACCCGTCGAGCATGAAACGGCAACTCCGAGTTCGAATTTTAAAATCCCAGTTCTGGAAACATATAAATACCAAGTATTAGGGTTTATTCTGGATCTTTTGAAAGGAGTTCATACTTTTCTTCTCTATTGAGAGCTATGTACCACTTTTCCCTGAGATTGGAAGCCAGAAATTAAGATCTGATTGTTATTCTCTATTTGTTTTCATTGAAGATTGAGAAGAGCAATACTGTAACTTTTGTAAGTACTCTCTTGAAGTTATTTATGAACATCAATATATCTTTGATATCTTATATGGAGATGAGTAGCTAAACTCCCATAACTAGGGTTATGGGAGCCTTGATGTAGAGAACTGTTTGGGGTTGTGAATCCATTTGATTTCTATCATCTATCTAAATTGCATGAATCTCTCTTCATTTTAATGACATCTCTTGGTTGCAAACTTGAGAAGTGAGCCCATGAACCCCACTTGTCTGACAAGAAAGTGGATGTTGGGAAAAGAGGTGATTCACATGAAATCCATAGGTTTACCCTTTGGGTCACGGGTTGATGCCCTAACGGGATCAACCCTCATGAGAGTTCTATTGAGTGATACATGGATCCTTTAAGTTTGAAAGAAGAAAAGGGTAAAACACCTATTGGGCTGAGAAACAAGTGGGTAATTCTTAGAACTCAATACTTCTTGCAATTGAAAGTATTAAGTTAGAATTCATGCACAAGTTCACAACCCTAACTGTTTGAACATCTCGATGAGCATAACTCTAGTTAACTTATTTTCATTGAAATTACACTTACATTAACTCTCATTAGCTGAACCGATGTATGATACAAGAACGAAAGAGCATTATTAACACATCTAAACCCCTTTACTCAGGAACCTTAGATCAACAATCTAATAACAGTCACAATACTTAGTGAACACAGTATTCCCTGTGGGATTCGACACCCAACCCAGTTGGGTTCTATATTTGACAGCGACCGCTTACTCTCTCGTAAGAGAGGTGTTATTTGGGCGTATCAATGTACACTATTGGACCATGTTGCTTGGACTCGTCAATAATGTCAACGGGTGCGTGTCGGATTCACCAAAACTAGTATATTTTTGGAGAATCCAACACGGTGCGGCATCGAAAGTGAAGAGTCCGCGCAACTTAGCTATTGGATGATGTTCACAAAACTTCATATTTGAAAGTGGCAGAAAGCAAGAATCATATACGTAAGAAAACTGTCATATCTACATATATGAAATAAAATGAACAAAGGTTCAATTTCACTATTTTCTCCTCATGCATGCAAAATATAACAACCTAAGCAAGTTCTTGATGATGGAAAACAGTCTAAATGTTACAGGAAGTTCCATCGGATGATTTTTTTCTGTTACCAGGTGACGAAAATGATCAAAATTGTGCAAATTGCAGTGCTTGAAAATTTAAATGGCCCTTTTTCAGCAGAGTTGGGCAAAATTGGGTATGAATCCGGAGGGGGAAGTTTGCATTCATCTCCGTTGAAGTAGACTCTCCGGGGAAATCCCCATCCTGACTTGAGTGTAAATGCATTCTTGTCCTTTTGCATAAGTACTTCAGACTGAACATTCCCCGAAGGTCCAGCTTCCATCAAGAGGTCATTGTAAAATTTCATACCATAGAACATGCCAGTGTCATCTGTGGCAGAAAGAAATGATTGTTAAGTTCCGTTCAAGCTTGAGAAAAGAACTAAATTCACATTCATTTGCACTCACTAATGGATTGATAGGGCGCGAGAGGCTTGTAGTTGAAGCTGAAAACTTGAGTCACATTGTTGAGATTAGGATGTTGTAACACTAGTGTCCACTGTGTATGGTTCAATCTGTAATTGAAGTTAGTTATAGCAATCTTGACTCGCCAATAATCCTTGTAATTGAGCTTAACATGCCAATGCACGCGTATTGGGCACATGTGGTGGGTGCATTGTAGTAATGGTTCATTATCCTTTCTTGGAGTGTTTATTCCCTTTTTTTTCAGTTTCTCGTCGTCTCCCCTGCATCATCAAAATCCCAGTTAGCAAATGTTAGTGTGAAAGCTCGACGTATGCAAAGGATACCTACATGATGCAGTTGTGTTTATGACTGCAACCACAAGCACAGGATGGGCAAGAAGTGATGGTGTCGTTGTAGAATGTTGAGAAAGAAACACAACATTTCGGGTACTTGGATGCCAGAAACTGAGAATAGGTGCATGTCACATTCCAGGTCACTGCAGAGTAATTATTACATCAACCTGATTGCTTACTGAAATGCCGTTAAATAGAGGAAAAAATAGAAGCAGAAAAGGGAAACTTACTCATTGCTTGAGTTTTTCGTCTGTGATCTGGAGAGAGGAAAACTGTGGATGGAACTATCTTTGCAGGGCCACAAGTGTAGCCTGGTCCTGGACCAAGCAGAGTGAAATTCTTGGGTAGTTTTACTGTCTTGTTTGATGTTCCAGCAAGTCCAACACTAATCTGAAAGGAAGATACCGACTCAGAAGGATCTTCGCCCCAAGATGCGAGAACACCACCTTTACAGCAGTTGCTGAACTGTTGGTTGTAAGGAACTCCAGGAAGCAAGTCAACAAGTACAGGATCCTTCTTGCAGCAATATGGTACATTTCCTTTAAACTTGGAACAGTCACCTTGCTCTGTTGTTTCTGCTCCCACTATGGACCATATCACTTCTTTCTTTGGCCAGTTCCATCCTAAAGTCCATCCAGGGCTCATAATGTGCCGATACATTTGGAAATTATGCATTGTTACTACAGCCTGAACGAATATTCCAGATTATCATTACTCGTATAATCCTTCGTTTCATTCAATGTTTAACGAAGATACTTACCAGATAGCCATCTGGTGTCCAAGACATGACATCCCATTTTATTGTGATGTTACCAAATGGATCCAATGGATCAAATGCATCTGAAGGTTCAAAAGGAAGAAAATAATACATAATGGGCAACAAAAATATACGATTTCTTATCTATAAGTGTGTAATTTACCTGCATTAGGCAAGATAGAAGACAAGACGACCGCGAAAAAAACTATCTTTGCTAGAGGAAATAAGAGTTGGCATCGATGGGAGTAATTTTTTCCCTCAAAAGATATTCTTTCCTTAGACATCCTTAGTATAGTATAATCTTGATGTTTAAGGATCTTATGTTTTCGTCTATAAGAATGAACTTAGGAGTATAAAAGGAGAGGGAATTTTAGATCATAATGATGCTACACCTAATGGTTGTTGGGTGCTTTATGCCATAATATCATTTTCTCACTCCCACTCTATAATTCTCTCTCACCTATTTTGTTATGTTTCAAAGAGTCATCAAGTTGACAAGGCGGGAGAAAAATGGGACATTTGAACGCAATAGCTAAGCAGTCATTTCCTAGGTGGGATATATCATCAATTCTGATTAGTGACTTAACTGTAGATGTTAACTAATAATTGTTTTTAGTTATTTATAGCAAAAATTTCAAACCTTAACAGAATGAACCCTTACAGTTGTAAAAACGAATTTAATGAGTGGATTTTTTTGTTGTGTGTGTGTGTGGGGGGGGGGGGGGGGTGTATTTGTCTTCCCTTTGAACTTAATTTAATCTTCTAGAGAGCATTTTCTAATACGACATTGTTAAGAGGCAGCTATTTGTGTTTCAAGTTGAAGAAATCCTTGTGAAGTTGTATCTGAGCTTTTAACATTGTTACATCAGGGAAAAAAGGATGTGGTAACCATTTGACTGACACCGACTGGCCATCTTCAAAGTTATTCTTCTTTACTTCATTCTTTGCCCATGTCCATCCAGGACTCGTTATTGGACGATACATTTGGAAATTGTTCATTGTCACTACTGCCTGAAATTTCAGAAAATTCACGAACCAAAAAAATCTCAAACTCCTTATTAAAATGTGAATAACATAATAGTGTAATTGTTCATACTATATAATTCCCACATAACCGTCAGGAGTCCAAGAAATCACATCCCATTTGGATCCAATGCATCATAAGCAGCTGCATTTACAAATAAGAAACTCAAATTAGACTATATACAGAAGCTATCGGTATATTAACAATCATGACGTAGATTGAATTTTGAATGTTGAGAGCCAATGTTCAGGTTTAACGCAATACCTGCACCAGAACAAAACACAAGAAACATTAAGCTATATGAGCTCCATAAGATCTTGGACTCATAGCTGGACCTTCTTGGTATATGCACATAGACATATCTAAGTCAATGCATCTAACAAAAGAAATAAGAAAACAGAAATAGTGCACTGAACGAGTAAAAGAAAGGGAGAAGGCTGGTTCCTAGAAGCAGGCTTGAATTGTTTTATGCTTCATTCACTCTTTGACAACTTTAAAGGAGTTGACTTTGCTTGTTATCAAGACTTATTACTATATCAATATTGTACTAAATATAGATATCACACTTTTACTTATCCAGTTTGAAAACCAAGAGATGATAAACCATTTTATCCCATATGTAGAAGATCAGAATTAGAGGATTAAGCAACTTACAGTGCTTCTTAAGCAAGTTAAATGAACTAGCATCAAAGTTAGTTACAAAATGCTCTTTCAATAATGTGTTGGTTTGATTTTACTTTCTCATTATGAAGACTGAAAACTTCTGTATGCAAAATGGTTATTTATTTGTGAAAGCCAGCTGAGTATTTGATTTAATTAGTAGATGGTACAGAAGTGCCTGAATTCCTGAATTTCCTAAACTCAAATAAAAAACTGAACTACTGTCTAATTCAACAACCGCCAAGTTTCTCAAGTCTAGTACTCCTATATTATATCTATATGTTAAATTGATCAAATTCAGGCGAAGCATGCAGATAATGAAGAATTTAACAGCCTATAAAGTTCGAATACCAGACTCTAAAGTAGCGGTAAGATCTGCGTACATTCTACCCACTTGTGGAATCACAATGGCTATGTTGTCATTTTTTTTTTTTGAAAATCCAGGAAAACCCGCAGCCGCTACACCCTCTATCACAGCCTCTGCTGATATAAGTCAAATGACCGCCTTAACTTTCGATGACATCATTCAAAGTCACTACGTGAAGAATCAAGCTTTGGTCGCATGGAGGGCACGGGATCAGACTTGGAGGGGTCATCTTGAGCATGCCATTAAACAAATCCGAGTGTGGAAGATTGCTTGGAGCCCTGATGACTTGAGGACTCTCGGGTTTGGGCCATACTTGGTGGTTCACCGTTTTGGTTCTCTTTATTAAGGACATTTTGGTCACTTAGCCTTGAGGGCATTTTGGTCATTTAGACTTGTCTAAATGACACTCCATGGCCACCCCACCTCATTAAAGGCATTGGAGTCATTTTGTCTTTCTTGGACATTAGAGTCATTTTGTCTTTCTTTTGTAATATACTATATATAGTCTTTTTTAGGTCTTTTCTCATTAGTTTTGAATGATGAATGTATGAAACACTTGAAAATCCTCCCTCTTGAGAGTAGACCACCTTAGTGTAGTCTTAGTTAGGGCTTGGAAAAGCCATCCTTAGTATAGGGCTTGAAAAAGTTAATATTGACCTTTGCTTGGAAACAATGGATCTTGAGGTGAGTTGATTCCCTTGGCGGTCACCGTAAGAGTGTGGTTTTGATTATTACATTCATTAGGGGTTAGTGTTGAAATACACTTGGTTCTTAACCTTGTAATAATTTTGATCTCACTATCTATCTTTATTTTCTATGCAATTTCTCTTGTGTTTGTGTTGAATCCGTGTCTTGTTTCATCTTGTGTCATTGTTATCATCTTCATCTCCTTTCTTTAGTTATAGTTTCGGTTTCTAGCTTTGTTTTCCGTATCATCTGCCCTTCGGGTGAACACTCTGTGGTGAGCACTGGATAAACCTCTCACTGTGCAATAGCTCGCAAACCACACAGGAGATGTAAACCGCACTAGGTAAACCCCGTGCGACGAGCTCGATTGAGAAGGCATTAGGGGTGGATCGAACCCGCGACCTTCGCTATGGGAAGTCCCCTCAAACCAACTCAACCACCCCCTTGGGGGCGGCTATGTTGTCATTGTCGTTCCTTAAGGCTTAAGGTTACATATTATTTCTCCCCCATAGAGGAACTTTACCATGTGCTCTTTCATTCGAATTGAAAATAGCAGATACATATTATTAGGCCTTCACATGCTGGTCTAATGTTACTTCAAATTATTCAATTGTTATGTTCTTCACCGCAGTAAATAAAGTTAAAGTAATTGAATAGTAGATAGAGAAATTTGATGACATCTATATTGGAAAGTTTTTGATTCATAATCGCATGAATATATAGCTGGATTTCTATTAGAATATGACACATATATTCCTCTTCCAAAGTAATGGTAGCGCTTTGTAACTTAATATTGTCTGCAGGTTGCCGGCAATTGGATGATTTGAGTGTGCTCTCTGATTAAGCACACCTTATTTGTCATTAAAAGTGTCCACAAGCTTTGCATATTATCAAGTGCAATGTAAAACTAGTTAGTCGCGGGATTGGAATACCAAGAGAAACATAACAATCAGAGTTGGACAATCATCTTTCTCTGTTGCCAGCAGAATTTGTAAGAAATGGGTAAGATTCGGGAGATGGCATCACACGGAGATTGCCATTGAAGTAGACCCTCCGAGGGAAAGCCCAAGTGTTCTTGAGTGCAAGTGTTTTTCCATCCTTCTGAAATCTTAAATCTGAGTGGACATTTCCTTGCATGATGGATGATAGCTAGTTTTCTCATCTTTGTTAGCAAAGTACAGATAATGTTGAATGAAGTGTAAGGAACAGCCATAATCATCATTCTATAAATGATAAGATTTGGGTATTTGGGTGAATTTTATTGAAATCCCGGTGTCATTAATAGTTTAGATATGCATGATACTTTAAAGATTTTAAGCTAAATGCGCGGAAGGTACTATCAGTGAGTTAGTGCTGCTGTCAGTGGCGGAGCTAGAATTTTCACTAAGAGGGTTCACAAGACTAGCAAAAAATCTCTAAAAAGAGACCTCATAAGGTCTTTTTTTCTGAAAAAGAAACTTCAAAAGCGACCTCAATGGATGGTCTCTAAAACATTGGTTGCTTTTTGCAAGAGACCTCATGAGGTCGCTTGAAAGCAACCTCATGAGGTCACTAGGTTATTTTTTGAATTTTTCACAAAGAGACCTCATGAGGTCTCTAAATTATTTTTTATAATAAGTATTATTTTATTAAAGAAAACCTCGTAAGGTCTCTATTTAATTTTATCTTTTTATTTTTAAAATCAAAAGACACCTCATTAGGTCACTATTATTACTTTATTTTTTATCATAAATGGTTTATTTAAAACATAAGAGACCTCCTGAGGTCGCTTTTGTTCATTTGCTGAAAAATAAAAATACAAATAGCGACCTCATGAGGTCTCTTTTCTGCAAAAAAATATTGACTACTAGAACAGCTAGCTACCTGTAATAATATATACAATCTAATCAACTAACTTGAGCTTCAAGAGCTCCCACCAATCAATCAAACTACGACAAACATAAATACTAAACATCATCCAATGAATACTAAAGTAAAATCAACTTTAAAGTACCTTGAAATTGAATGAAAAAACATAGAAGTCAAGTTATTTATACAATACTATTGATTAGACTACTTCAAAGTTTTCATGCATTCAAAAACACTTAATAATTCAAATAAACCACCATAAAGTACATAATTTAGATTATCTCACACAACACTCAACTTTAACAATGCGGTGATGCATTGTCCATATAATAATCCTCATCATTTTCGTCACTACTGGGCTCCTCAGTCATATCTCTAGCTTTCTTCCTAATCTGGCTCATTAAACCTCAAATCGATCGCCCAATGGTCAATTAACTTTTGTCAATTTTCAGGAAGAATCCACCTCGGCCTCTTGTTATTTGCACGAGATTTTGACAACAAGCCAACAAGTATGCGCGCTACTTTTAACCTGAAGTTTGTAGTAATCTGACGTTGATGTTCATGTTCTGGACGCCAAAAACACTTTCTCTGTAATGACAAGATAAATGAAGGTAAATTAATTTGCTGCTGCAGCAAAACAATATGAATGATTATCAAATTAATTGATTGTAAAATATTATTTATGTAAAAGTTTAACCCTTTTTTCCTTTGACAATTAGTACTGTTATGTAAAGCTTAACCCTACATTGTCTGTTAATTCATCCATCTCATAAGCAAAAATTTTCTTTAGCCTTTTACTAATCAGTATTCAATATTGATACTCAACAAACTTACAATGTCCAAAGCTCAAAACTCACAGGAAGTTGAACAACAAATTCATCAAAGTCGAAACAGATAAAAACTTCAACCCGACGAGAATCCCATTCAATCAAATTCATTCAACTTAAAACAACTTACAATCTAAATCCTAAGGTAAGAAACTAGGGTGGAATTCCCCAAGAACAGAACTAATTTAGTCCGTATGTAGTGCTCTCCATTGAATGCAGCCATTTGTGGCATCTAGCTAGAGAGTAAGAAACCTAATTTGCCTAGTCCTTTGTAGTTCATTAAGGCATATTAGAACAAATTGCAGCAAGAGCTGGAGCAATAAGGTAGATTGCTAGCCAGATAGATATTCGTTCTGCTGCAACGTATAAATCTCTCTGTTTACCGGACTAATTAAGATGATAGATGCACTATTGTGAATTCCTATTGAAATATAATTTGTCTCTATACAGAGAAGCAAGCATTAAATTTATGGAGTTGTACAACAAAAAGAGAGATGATGGAATCTGGATGGATGAAGTGGCAGCCCTTTAAGCCTACTCACCTTCTGAGTTTTCGTATTTTGAGATATCTGGGATCATGCTTGTTGCTGAACATAGTGATATTACTCAAGATATCAGAAGACAGAATGATGATGCCACAAGTCACGGATGTTTAGATACTAATCAAGGTACACATGATGATATTCCCCATACATGTATCGTTCTCCTGTTTATTTCCACTTGAAACTTCGTAATAACTAGCTTCCATGATGACATCTTTCAATCGCGTTAACCATGAATATGATATTTCTTCATTATTCTCTTCGTGTAAGCTTTTTCTTTAACGTGGGTCTTTGCACATTATTTATATTCATTTTTGTGATGGCTAAGCTCTGTTGCTTTGCTTTTTTCTTTCTTTAAGATAAGGGTCTACTGGAGATAGTCTCTCTACCTATCAAGGTAGGGGTAAGGTCTGGGTACACTCTATCCTCTACAGACCTCACTTGTGGAATTATATCGGGTATGTTGTCACTGTTTTTCTAAGCTCTGCTGCTTTTGTATGTGGAATCTGCAGAAAATGGTTTATCACCACCAAGCAAAATCCACGCTATAGATGGGAAATCACAACTAATATGGCTGAACAATCTGGTAGCTTACAAGCAAAATTATCAAAATTCAGTATTTCAACAAATTCCACCATATCCAGGATACATATTTTCTGGCATGCAGGCTAATCCTGCCTACTATCCTAATGCCATGTCCTACAAATCCAAAAGATTCTAGTCGAGGTCCCAGTTCTGAATCAGATTATAGTTGGAAGAATAAACCACCTTTCAAAAACAAGAAGAAAGACTCAAATGGGGATAGACACGAAAGCAACAATTCAAGCTATAATAGTGTTTCTGATGACTATGAGGAGGATAGAAAAATGTACCATGGGAGAAGTTCATCTAGAAAAGTTGTTATCCTCAACATAAACTATATATCCTAGAATAGAAATGAACAAAGTGATCACAGCAGCACCGGGGATAGTTCGTCTGATGAGGATGGATCCACTAATGCAGGTTACCTCAGAAAGCAGGTAGAAAAAGCAGTTGGATCATGGGAGAGGCACCATAACTCAACGTCTCTCAATAAGAAGAAACAAGATGGTAAGAAGAGAAACAACAGTGGTGATAATATATCAAATGGTTCTTCTAAAGAGGATGCTCAAGATGAAGCAACCAACATTGGAAAGAATTGGGATATCTCCCAGAACATTTTTATGAAAGATGCAGATTCAAGATGTGATATCTATTATTGATGTGTTGGATTCATTATAGAAATAGGATCGTAGCATTTATCTTGCAAATATGGCCTCAGTACAGCCTAAGTACTGATTTGTTTCTATCAATATATACAAAGTTACCAGTTAAAAAAAATGCAGATTCAAGATCCAAAAACATGGGGATAAAAAGTGTGAAGAAAGAGTACTCGGTGACAAAGAAATTGACTCTTTCAACTGATTCTCTTATACTGTCTAATGAAACTTCCACCCCACCTTTAAATAATGAAATAAACCTCTACACGAATCAAGGATGAAGGAAATGGACAACTGATGAAAGCTCTCTTAAAGTTACCAAAAGATTTCTCTCCTTGTGATCAAGTCATGGCATTTGCAATATCAAAAATTATACAAAAAGCTATATGTTTAAAGGCATTGGTGGACATTGATTTTCATTTGGCTAACAGTTCTTACTGCTGTGAAATTCTGTGTTATGAGTGTTGTCTTTTTTATATAATAAAATCTTTGTACTATTAAGAGTAAATCTATGTTTTGTGTAATGTTTTCTCTCGATCCTTTATTCTCTGCCTAATGAGAAGAAGCAAAAAAGAAAAGAAAGATTCATTTAATTCTCTTTGGTTGTATAGGACTTTATTGTTTGTATTCATATTATTTTTTTTATGAAATGTTGTCTTTTGAGTGACTTACTAGACGCTATTTTGGCTACAACAACATATCTAATATAGTCTCATAAGTAGGGTGTATGCAGACCTTCTTAACCCTATGTGAGGTAAAAAAGTTATTTTTGATATACGCTCGATTATTTAGTCTTACTATGCATGACTATCAAAACTCCTTAAAAAGAAACTTTTTTCTATCCACAGATTTGTCATATATTTAAGTATGTCATATATTTAAACAATTACGGACACACTTGAAAGTACTGAATTAGTATTTTGTGCATTATTCAATTTTTTAACTAATTAAGTGTGTATATATATTATAATATAAATTAGATCATCCATGGATCAAGGAGGGTGGAGAGGCACCAGATGAACCATTTGACAATGTTGTTCCGAATAAGCTCAAAAACTTTAGAGCTATGAACAAGTTCAAGAAAGTTGCTCTTTGGGTAAGTTATAGTGTCAAACTTCTCTTTAACGTTGTAGTTTGTCTGTATATTTGTTGGATGCTATGGAGATATGTTGTTATAGAGGACATATAATATAACATAACATGAAAATAGGTTCTAAAGAAACTTTGATATTATTAAAAAATATATACTTCTGCATTTTCCTAGTTAGTGTGAATAAGTATTGTTCTACATCTGGATCGAGCTGAATAGATATTCTAACTGTTAATCTCCAGTGTTGCTTAGTAGGTTCCGAGGATTCATATAGAAACTGCTAACTAGCTAGGTAGAGATTTGAGGAATGGTTGATTGATCAATGTACTAATCTGATGGCTTGTAGTTATATTACATAAAGGAAAATACACGTACTTAGGAGTTGTTTGGCACGAGAAATACGGGGTAACTAATCCCACTATACCGTGATAACTTGTTTCCATCCAAATGATCCCTAATTGTACAACTTCTTATAAGCCATATATGAACTTATGCATCTATCGGTTTAAGGCTGATTATTCTCTGTAATTAGATAGTACATCTCAACCTAATAATTAGGTGTTTTTGACTGACAAACACATTGTTTTGATGTGGTTCTCTTTTAGATCTTCGACGTATTTATCATGATTCATTTAAGCTTGTATAAACCTAATATTCATTTTCTTTCCTACTTCAACAAAAATAGACCAGATCACTAGCACACTGAAAAGTGCTTCCAAAAGATAACATCACATATAATTAATTGGAAAAAAAAATGCTCTCTAAATAGCCATTTGGTAGCTTTATGCGGAAATGTAATCAAACTCACAGTTCTGAAAATCGCATAAAACCCTCAACTATTCGGAAAGCAATTTAAAAAATCACATAAAAACCCCAACTATTCGATCGAAAAGCATAGATTCACAATCTAAAACGCAGTTCTAAAACAAGAACAAGAAAGTCGAAAAGCATAGAAACGCTGTTTTAAGACAAGACAACAACAGCCTCAACTACCCATTTACAATCTTCACATTTTGGGGAAATTAAAGGAGACCCAAAAAATTCATATATTCACATTCTATTCTATACATAAATAGGAAAAAACAGAACTTGCAACCTTACTTGAAATGAAAGAGATGACGGATTTAGAATTTGGACGAGAGAGCTTTGAGTTGAGCATCGAGAGAGGGACTGATTTTGAGAAAGGGGAGTTTTAATCGAGAGAGAGGGTCGGATGGGAGTTTTGAGAGAGCTGCTCTTGGGTTTTTTTACTTTTTTCAATATAATAATAAATACCATTAAAAAAGAAAATGAATATTTTAATTTCGTGCTTCATATAATATTGATAGATAATTATTCTTAATAGTAATAAATATTAATTTATTAAAATAATAGCGACCTCACGAGGTTACCATGTTTAAAATTTTATTAACTCATTTTATATTTTATAATTTATTTTTAAATAATTTTAATTATTTTGATGCTAACTTTTTCCGCATTTTATTTTCGACCTCTTGAAGTCTCTATTATTATGTGGCAGAATTTTTTTATCGTTTATCGACTTCATGAGGTCTCTTTATTTTGAAACAAATTAAAAAAATAAATTGGGGGTATAAGCGACCTCACGAGGTCTCTTATACAAAAGACAGAAACAAATCCACTATCCGTTTTACGTCAAGCAATACGTGGAGTAACTCCCGATATAACAGTAAAAGCAAGACGTGTAGGTGGATCGACTCATCAAGTTCCCATTGAAATAGGATCCACACAAGGAAAAGCACTTGCCATTCGTTGGTTATTAGCGGCATCCCGAAAACGTACGGGTTGAAATATGGCTTTCAAATTAAGTTCCGAATTAGTGGATGCTGCCAAAGGGAGTGGCGATGCCATACGCAAAAAGGAAGAGACTCATAAAATGGCAGAGGCAAATAGAGCTTTTGCACATTTTCGTTTTAACCTATTTTTGAGGTCTCTTATTTTATGTCTCTTTTTACTACTTTTTTAGTAGTGAGTGAATATACGAACTAACCCAAGGGGGTTTTGACATCTATTATATATACATAAAAAATAATTTTAACCATGTAGCTCGCTCCACCGCTGAGTGCTGCATGATGCACTTAGTTCAAGACTAAGCACGCGCCAAGGCGGTGTCTGAGCGAAGTTTAAGGAACACTAGATAGAACACAACATTGCCAAAGGAAGTTTTGTATTTCAGAGAGCTTGTTTACATGCTTGATAAATGATAAGTTACAAATGAATGACCTCCTATATACACACTACTCACCTGTGTTTGTCGTAGTTCCATCTGTCACGTTTTTGGTGAATAAAGTTGTCTGATACTTGTAGGGTGTGCGAAAGCTTAGCCCGAATACAATGATTATCAACAAAAGGAAAAGGTACTATCAGCGAGTTTAACTTGTGATAACAAGTTAATTAATAAAGTACTTTCTCCATTCATTAGACGTTTAACCGTACAACAAGTTTAAGTATAAAAGGAATATTTTTTATCTAAGACACGACATACATAATTGTGTGACTGTTAAATTATCTCATAAGGAAAAAATGAGAAATATAAAGTTAAATTATTATTAATGTATAAAAATGTATCATTCTATGGGGACTGATTAGGAAGAAAAAAAGAGGGGGGGGGAGGGGGGAGTTGTCACTGTATTAATTAATTTTTTTAAAAGAAATTTATCTTTAATTAAGTTATATGTTGAATGAGATCGTCCCATTAATGATCCCCAGTAGAGTTTTTTTGTTAGCAGAGAAGAGCTCATCTTGTATGCAAAAAAAACAGATTAGCATCATCCTTTAATTAATTATAATTAACTTTCTGAAAAAGAAGTCATTTTTCCATTAATTGCCATTTGCCTCTTTCAATTAACCTGCCACACTCAACTTAATTAATCTTTACTCTTGCGTTTCAATTCAAATTAATGACAATCTCAACCTCTCAGGGATTGTTTTTATTTTCTAGTAAGTTATTTCAAAATTATGATCACAAGAGTTAATTTCTTAGATGATTATTCAAGTTATGAGAATTGTCTATTAAAATTTTCAGCGGAATTAGATGTATTATTGATGCACGAGAAGTTCAAGTCTAAATTAATTTTAGCCCACATTGATTGTAAGACAAAATGTTCAAACGTAGATATTTAGTATTGATATTGGTGGAAGCTAATAAGTATTCAGTAGAATTGTCAAGTTGTATATAAGCTTGCTTAAGGGGTTCCTTATGAGGTTTGTTTAACCATATTTGAACTAAGTAAAGCATTGATTAGCATACGTCACGACATTTAAGTGTAGAGATTATAGACTAACTACATATTGTGTGAGAAGTAATTTTGACTTTAAAAGTTTTGTTATGACCACTGCTTGATCATATTTTGAACGAAATAAAATATTGATTAGCTGCGCCACAAGACATTAATGTGGAGATTACAAACAACTCTTTATTGTGTGAGAAGCAATCTGCGTAATTCAACTTAAAGAATTCGTTATGATAATTAATTAACTGTACTAATTAGCGTACGTTGAGACACTTAAATGTAAAAACTATGAACAAAAATTCATCGGTGAGAAATAATTTATCCTAATCATTATGATCATTGCTTAACTATATTTCAAACTAAACAAAATATTGATTAGCTAGTTTACACCATGTAATCTTTACAAATTACAAACAAACTATTTACCGTGTGAGAAATAAATTCAACCTAAACTAAATTTAAAAGTTCGCTATGACCATTTACTAAACTCTACTTTTAACTAAATAAAATATTAATTAAATCACATAATTTTAACTATAGTGATTATAAACGAACTATTTATCATTGAGATGTAATATAATCTATATATATAATATAAAAGAGAAACATGGAAGTAATGATGTGGCAGACCTCTAAAATCAAGAATGACATTTATTTTATTTTTAAAAAAAATTGACATTTATTTTAAAAAAAAAAATCAATTTAAAAGAGATTATAAAATCTAAAAATTATTTCTTGATTACATTCTCTTAATTATTCATTTAACTTTTTTTTTCAGTTTAAAAAACTCAGAGTCAATGTCATTAATTTAGAAATTTAATGGTAATTTATTCTGTAATGAGAGAACATAAATATATATGACTGCATTTCATATGAGTGAAACAAACCACTCAATTCGAAATCATCACAGCCTCTCCGTGTCCGTACCATTTTGAAATTGGGTATGATTTTAAGTATGTTATGATTTTATAAAAAAAAAAAAAACTGCGTCTTTACTCTTTAGTTCGTCTCCCCATTCTAATTTTCTGAAAGTTTAATTATAATATAGGTAGTCACACAACAATCAAGGTTTTACATTGCTACTATCGCATCATATAAATTGACTTTTCAGACAGCTTTGTCAGGGATTCTTTTATTACAAAGGTATGTGACAATGATTTGCTTTTTTTTGTTGTTGTTGTTGTTGTTGCATTGAAACCAGACTAAATTTAAATTTATATGTGACCCTGAATTATTTCGATTGGTCATTATTTGTATTTAAATAACTTTATAATTTACTGTAAATCAAATATTAAAATATTTACAATAATTTATGCAAATCAATTTCAAGGACGAGAATTTTTGTTGAATGGTCAATCTTAAAATCATAACTCTTACAAATATTTTTTAAATCTTTTCAATTGTTTATCTGATTACCTAAGAATCAATTTACTTACAAAATTATAACATTCTTCATAAAATTAGTAGGAAGTGGAAGGAGAATTGATTTGGTTATTAAAAAAAAAAAGACAGGAAACACGAAAAATATGCATTAAGTTTTATAACTTATGATATATTTCATTAACATTCAAATATATGTATTATATCCTAAACAAGAATTATATATGTCTAATTCAAGATAAAAGGTCAGATCCGCAATTTTTTTAAAAGAAAGAGGTTATAATACTTAAACAAAAAGATTGATTAATTCTAGAATTGTAATTCACAATGTTTGACTGTAATAAATATTTTTTTAAAAAAATTATTGGATGAATAAGGAGAATGATAAAATTTTAATGTTTTTAACTCTAAATTTATAAGGCTACTTTGATTTTTTTTTTTTATCTTTATAAGAAGGTCAGGCCAATCTAAAAAAGAATCGAATTATTAATTTGGTGTGACTAATTTATCGATTTTCTTTGTATAAGAAAAACTGAGAAATAATATCGTTAGAATTACATGAGAAAGAATTATTAAATTGAAAATAAAGAAAAAGATAAGAATAAAAAAACATAGACAATCAATTAAAAGAGAGAGAGAGAGAGAGATTGTAAAATGTAAGGTAATGAAAGCATGATCAAAATGATTATTCTTTAATTTTTTAAAATTTAATTCGTACATCATAAAACAAAGTATTTAATTTTAAAATATTTATTAGAAATAATAAGAAAATAATTAAAATGAAGGATTAAAATCATGGAGTGTGTTTGGTATGATGGAAAATGTTTTCTAGAAAATATTTTTTCATTTTCCCTTCTTTGGTTATAAAAAAATGTTGAGAAAACATTTTCCAAAGTGACTTATTTTCCTTTATTTGAGCGAAAATGACTTCCCTCATGGACCAAGGGAAGTCATTTTTCGAAAAATTACAAATGTGACTTATGCCCCACCTCCATCCCTCTTCCTCACCCCAACAACACTTATATTCACATGACTCAAAAAATTCACATTTCTCAAAAATTTACATTACTGGAAAATATTTTTCACTATGCTTTGCTTCAATTTTTCACTGCTCGAAATAAAAATTAGTGGAGCCTGAATTTTTCTCATTTCCAATATTCGTTGAATGTATTGTTATTTTCATATGTATAGAAGAAGACTTACCTATATTACTTTTGCTAATTACATATTTCATTTTGTCGTGGATGTAACTTGTTTCACGAGGTTGAATAAGCTTGTCGTTTCGTTATATTTCTATTGATTGTAGTATCTTGAGATTGTCCTGACAAAATGTTGAAAAATATCTCTTATATTTGCTTAAATTTAGTAATTGTAATATTTTAGTATTCGATATCGATACTATTTGTTATGTTTAAATTAGTTCTTACAAATTGTTGAGTTGCTAGAGGCACTAATATACTAGTTAACAAATAGTAATATTTTCTAAAAAAAAAAAATCACTCACCAATCAAACACTTGAAAATATTTTCTACTCACTAACCAAACACCATAAAATATTTTTCAAAAAATATTTTCCACTCACCATCCAAACAAGAGAAAATAAGTAGAAAACCAACTTATTTTTCAGGAAAATATTTTTCAAGAAAATATTTTTCATGGAAAATATTTTCCATCATACCAAACACACCTATGGTGTCTTTACCAAATCAGTAATGTAGAATTCTTGCGACATATGAGATGAGAGAGTCAAAATTAAGGAAGGTCATTTGTTGTCATTGAATTTGTTGAATTGAGTTTTCTTTTTTCATTTGATATCAACTTTGAAAATATAATTAGAACATCATATAATGTTAAATGAAGATAGAGAAAAGATAAATTTAAATTAAGGAGATGAGTAAGGATCGATATTATTATGATAAATTATACAAAATTACAAACCTAAGAGACCTTGTTACCCAAAATCTCTTTCTTTTAAACAATTACTTAAAATTCCGGATTGACTATTTTACTCTTAATACATATGAATAAAACACACACTCTACTTTCACTCCACAATTAATGCATGCAATCTATTTTTTTTCAAATATTTCATCCCCTAAAATCTCTCCCAAATCATCATCAATTGATACAACTTCCATCTCCTTTATTGTAACTTCTTCATCAATTTCCTTGTCTTTTTTAATCTTTTTATCAACTTTCCTTTTATCAATTTTGAATTCTTTTTCTACTTTTAAGTCAGTACTCAATAAGAAAAAGAGGAGAAATTGAACAATGTGATAGTGACATATACTTTGTGATAGTAATTCATATTTTTAATTTATTTATAAATGTTTGATACATTTAACATATGTTTGACAAATGTAAATTATTTATTTTGGTGTAAGATGGAATTTTTAATGGTTAATGAGTAATTTTACTAAATGTATCATTGTGATACATCTGAAACCAGATGTATCATTATGATACATGTGGAACCAGATGTATCATTATGATACATGTGGAACCAGATGTATCATTATGATACATGTGGAACCAGATGTATCATTATGATACATGTGGAACCAGATGTATTATTTCCATGATTTATGCCTAATTTTACCCCCGTAATAATTGAAAATTAGTTACTTCCTTATTTAACTAACCACTAAATTACAAATGTATCACAATGCATATGACATATACTGGTGATACATATGACACAATGCATATGACATATTAAGTCAGTACTGGTGATACATATGACATATACTTTATGATAGTGATTCGTATTTTAAATTTATTTATAAATGTTTGATACATTTAACATATGTTTGCTAAATGTAAATTATTTATTTTGGTGTGTTGAATTTTTAATGGTTAGTGAGTAATTTTACGAAATATATCATTGTGATACATTTGGAACCAGATGCATCATTGTGATACATCTGGAACCAAATGTATCATTTTCACGATTTGTGCCTAATTTTACTCCCCGTAATAATTGAAAATTATTTACTTCTTTATTTAACTAGCCACGAAATTACAAATGTATCATAATGCATATGTATCAAGGCTAAAAATATGAGATACAAATTTAAAAATTCGGAATATAATGTAATTTAGCAAATTATTGGGATAAAATGTTATAACTCTTAAATATTCCGCGATTTATGTAAGTTACCCAAATTTTAATATAAATTTTATGATTTTGATTTCACTTAAAACAATATTGAAGATTGAAAACTATATACTTTTTAACAAGAATATTTTAGAACTTCGATTAAATAACTTATAACCTTCGTATTAATAAATAAATTTTTTACAACAACATCTAAGGTAACATATTGCAAACAGATGACAAACATCTTATTAACTAAAATAACTAATCTTCTTCTATAAATAATAATATCAAAAACGTTATGTCTTTTAAGAATACATGATCACTAGAGATCTCGAAAAATGTTCTAGTAGTAATATTTTTGCTATTGGTTCGACTTATATTTTCCAAAAAGTAAATCCCACTTTAATAGCTCTGAGTAAATTAAATATGTTCATTAAGATACAAATGATTCTTATACGACAACAGAAAAATGCAACAGAAAAAGCATTTTTCGTACTTTGATATATTAAGGAATTTCACCTGAAAAAGAAAATGTTTCATACTAATGGTTTGTGACACATAATTATGGCTTTCGGTGTCCATGCACATATATTTAAGGCCTCGTATGTATATATATTTAAGGCCACTTATGTGTATATTTTGAAGACCTTTTATGTCTATATATTTAAGGCCTCTTATGTGTGTATATTTAAGACCTTTTACTAAACTTTAATTTTAAATCACTAATTTTATCGAGACGTTTTTTGGCTCAATGTTATAAGTTGTTGCAATGATAGGCAAACCCTAACAAAATTCCAACACATAGTTTTGGCTCAATGCTAAAAGTTGTTCAATGTTAGAAGGTGTTGTAGTGATAGGCATACTCAAGACGGTCAGATGATCTGTGCTATGAGAGTTTTGTATACTTCATAATTCAAAAAGCCTTTATCACGTAATCATTTCAAAATCTGAATACATTTAGGATTTATTTTATGATTTTTTTGTACACCAACTCTTTAAATAACAAAAGTAAAATATTTATAGCAGGGGCGGACCGCGTGGTCTGTGTCGGGTACTTGAGCATTGATCCCGATAAAAATGTTATATATTTGTATAGAAATACAACAAAATTAGTTATAATGTATTGTTAAACATCCATAAATAAAATTGAATATTGGGTGTTTTGACTTTGATGTAAAACTTAAGCACTTTAATACCTTAAGTGGCATGAGTTCGACTCCTAGTAGCAACACATTTTTTTCTTTAAAAAAGTGAGCTTGGATGATGGTTAGTTCCACATTCCCAGAGGTTCCATTATCTCATACTAGTAGTGCCCACAATTTGTATGTGAAGATTGAAAAGTTGATTAAATTAATTAGAATTCATCTAATATTATTTTAGTGAGTGTAAGAAAAGTTTTATCAATGATAAATCAAGTTGGATTAAATTAATTAGAATTCATCTAATATTATTTTAGTGAGTGCAAGAAAAGTTTTATCAATGATAAATCATTTTTTTCTCAACTGGAGGAACATGAATCAATTATAGGACAACGATAATATATCCACTAAATCCTCACCAAGTGTGGTGTGAGAAAATTATACGACAATAAGGAGAAAATAATAATATTTTATATTTCATTTTTTACTTACTAGATCAATAAGTAGAATAAATTTGGCAAACATTTTACTGTAGATAAAATTGGTATCTTTTAGTAGTGATCACTAAATCATATTTAATTTTTTTCTAATGACGACCGCACAAAGCACAAATAAATTCAAAATTTATATAATTAAATCAGATTTGTGAACATTGAAACATGTATTTACTTGCAAAAAGATAAATGAATAAGTTTTGGATCAAATATATCTGAGAAAGATAAATTCTTTCTAAGTGTCTGTCCAGTCCAGTTAGCTGAAATAACATGGCTATATATAATAATGTATAAGGATGCATAAAATTGAGAAAAAATACATATTAAAAAGTAAATTACAAAACTTTTGATAGTCGAGCTCTTCTTGATTTTGAGAATTAAGGACATGCAATAAAGAAAAAACATAGATTTTTAAAGAAGATGATGGAAAAAAAAAAACTAGATATCTTAAATTTGAAATCGTAAAGTTGAAAAAAATAATCAATAATAAATTGAAGAAAAAATATAAACAAAGCTCGGACCGAAATGTCATTACAATGCTCAAATTTTGAAAGCTACGCACATGCAACAATGAAAATCGATTTTTTTTGATTTGATAAAGTTGAAAAAAATAAGAAATTAAACAAACCTCAAACGCAATTGAAGAAGATGATGAAGTGGAGCAATTTGATTAGTTAAAGTTTAATTTTTGAAATCTCAAAGCCACTAGATAATGATTGCTTGATTTTAGACATATATTAAGGAGCATTAGTCCATCTAAAAATGATGTTTTGACATGTATGGAAATTTTAGAGAGAGAAAGTATAAAAGATGGGGATATTTATAATTAGTTTTGTTATATGGGATATTATGTAATAACTATAAACATTTATGTAAATCTTTCAAAATAGTAAGGCAACAGACTAGCTTAATTCCCAAGTTTGATTCACGGAAAATATATAGAAAAAATAACATAAACATATATCTTTAACTTATCATATTTACATAAATTCCTATCCTTACAAAGATATCATAAGAATTTTAACAAATTATGTATCTTCATTAGATGTGTCGAGGAGCTAATTATGTATATCAACAGATTCAAAATCGAAAAAAATGTATCGGGAGCTAATTATGTATCTTTACAAAGGAAAAATGTATCTTTGTTGTATGTACCATGTATATCGACAAACCCAAAATCGAAAAAAAAATGTATGAAAAGCTAATTATGTATCTTTACAAAGAAAGAAATATATTTTCGTTGGATTTATCGGAAGCTAATTACATATCTCAAAAATTAAAAAAAATCAGTAATTATGCAAAATATCATTTTTTTTTATCACTAAACTTCAAAATACCGAAATTTATGTTGTTTATCTAAAAAACAATTCTCAAGTGTGATTATGTATTCTATTTTACGTGGGTGGAAGAAGTGACACAATCACTCTTTTTAAAGAAGCTTATGAGAAAATCAATATATATATAGAGAGAGAATCTTAGCTTATCGTATGTGGCATGACTTAGGCCTCATTTGTTTGCACTTAATGGAGGTCTGAATCTGAATGGTTCAGACTTCAGACCATTAAGTACATTTATTTTTTATTAAGGTTTTAACTCTTAATAGGTCTTTAATCAATCAGATCTAGAACCAAGTCTTAATAGGTCTGAAGGAATATTCTGGTGTTGGATAATATTCACAACTCTATTCATAATCAACAGTCACCACCACTAACCACCTTTGCCACCGTCACCATTGTCACCCACCACCCACCACCACCACCACCCACCTCTACCATCACAACCACCATCGACAATAAATACCGCTACCAACCACAATTGTCAACCGCTACCACACCTGCTATCTCTTTTATTCTAATTATATTCACCGCCATCACTGCCATCAACAACACTACAATCAGCAACCACTACCGGCCAATCTCTACTACCAACCAACTCATCTATCATAACTAACATCACCACTAACTACCGCTAATACATCACAACCTCTACACATTCTTTGGCTGCCACCACCATTGTCACTAGTAACGCCACCTATACCACTACTTCAACCAGTATCATCGCTACAATTTATCTCTACTAACAACCATCTCCACCATCACAACAAATAACATCTCCAACTAGCACCAACACATTGTCAATCCTCATGCATTCATGTTTCAGCCAACACAATTAAAACCTTAAACTACTAACATCAAGCAACGTCACATCACAACAACCACCACCACCATCATAATAGTCACTACAATACCAACCATCACAATTATCACCACCAACATTATTAATCACTAATATCAATCTTTGTCACCACAACCGCCATTATAAACCATCTCCACTATCACTAACAAACATAAATGTTTTTTCTCAATCAAATACTAATAATTTTATTGTATTAAATCACATACTTTTTTAATATATAATTAATATTTTATTTGAATTATATTTTTTATTTTATTATGTATACAAGTAATTTTTTTTTATACATTCAGATGTTGAAAAACAAACAGTCTCAATCATTTAATTTTCAGATCTAGAGACAACATCTTAATCATTCAGATGTGCATTCAGATTCAGACGTTTGAATCATAAAAAAACAAATGGAACCTTAGAAGCCTCTAATGATATTTATCTCTTTTGTGGTTTCTTTGGACATTAGTTGAGTTTTTACCTCATTTTAAATATTTATGTGTTTAAAGAAAACTCAAAAGTCACTGTATTTAACTCTATTAATTATATAATAAAAGAAAAAAATTATTTATGTGTTTAGAAAATTCAAAAGTCACTATATTTAACTTTATTAATCATATAATAAAAGAAAAAATTATTTATGTAATTTAAAACAAACTTAAAAGCCACTGTATTTAACTCTATTAATTATATAATAAAAGAAAAAAATATTTGATCCATTTAATTTGATTTGTCGGATGAAGAACCCAGGTAGTATTATCAATTAATACCATTTGCTTTCTTATATTCATCTCTTCTTTATTTGTCTTTTTCACCAATTTTGCTTTAATATGTATACATCCACAACTCACTAATTAATTTATACTCTTAATAATATTTATAACTCTCAAGCTATTCATGTTTTTATATTTTTAATCTCTAAATATTTAATATAAAAGTTAAGATAAGATACCTTATGGTATTCCTTCATTTTTATGCATATAAAATTCATATATTTTTATTTCATGAGGTTCTATCAAAGGCCCTTTTATTATTTTACTATTATATTCATGTTTTTGTTTGACTTGAAAAAAAAAAACTAAAAAGACTCTTGAATTGTGACAGGCTTGTCGAAATAGATACCGATAAGAGTTTGAATAATTAAATATTCATTTCATTTTTTTTCTATAGAAGTTCATAATTTTTATGTCATGTAATTCTAACCAAGGTTATCTTTTATTTTCACTATGGTGTTCATGTTTTTATTTCACTAAAAAAAAGAAGAAAAGAATATTCTTAAATGATGATAGCCTTGTGAAAGTGGATATCAACAAGAGCACATACAATTATGCATTGATTAATTTTGTCCTTTTTATGTTTTTCAACTCTAAGATTACCCCTCATTTTCACTATTATATTCATATTTTTCTTTGACTTGAAAAAAAACTCTTCAATGATGATAGGCTTGTAGAAGTAAATATTGATAAGATTTTGGACAATCTTGTAATCATTTCATTTTTCCTTTTATAGAAATTCATATTTTTTGTTTCATGCAGTTTTATCCAATGTTATCTTTCATCTTTTACTATGGTATTCGTGTTTTTATTTCACTTGGAAAAAGAAGAAGATGTTCTTAACTAGTGAAAGACTTGTGGAAGTGAACATCTACAAGAGCGCGACCAATTATGCATTGATTTCGTCTTTCTTTCTAGTTTTCAACTAATGATTACAAACGCAATGATAGGTGTATAGTCTTATTTCTATCTCTATATATGATTTGTAGTTGGAAATTTGCAAATTATTAAGTTTCTTAATTTATAATTAATTTTTGTAGGTAACTAACTTATTTTAATTATTCATCTGTGAAGTAATACTCCCTCAATTCTAAATTATCCGTCTCAAATTGAGATGGCACATTGATTAAGAAAAATAATTAATAGTATGACTAGTTTACCAGAGTACCCTTATTAAATGATGTTTACATTTTAATCTGAAAAAAAAGTAATTAATGCAAAGAGTAAAACATGCAATTTTTTTTTGTCTCTTCTTGATTAATGAAAAAAGACGAGTAAAATAAGAAATTAAATTAGAAAATTTGGGACGGATAATTTGAGACGGAGGGAGTACAAAGCAACCAACATCCACTATTAGCTAAGTAAATTTTAATGATTGAAATATATTCGTTATTTGGTCTTTGCTATGTTTGAGTTTTACGACGATCAATAAATGTGCATGACATGCAATTTGAGAAATACAAAGGAACATGAAGGTGTTAGACTATCAATAAGTATGCATGACATGCAATTTATGGAGATGAGGAAGGAAAATAAGGTAATTAATTCTAAAAAATTTATATACACAATGTGGTAATTTTAAAAACTTTTTATATACATGAAAAAGAACCCTTTATGTTTTATTTTTTTCTTCTTTTCCTCTCTTTTTAACTTTGAAAAATAATGTATTTATTTGATTTATTTTTAAATCATTATAAATTGTACAAATAATATGCTGCTCTTCAACTTCTATGTAGATGATTATAAGTTATTAGCATTTATGTATTTAAGAAGTGGTTGAGTAGGTGTAATTATTTTTATTTTTTTTATAATTTTAAATTTTATATCCTTTTCATATAAAGATCTATCTATTTGTATTTTTATGACACCCGAAGCATGAAGAAATTTACTAGTATAATACTTCCTTCGTCCCATTTTACTTGTTCCAAATTGAGATAGCACAACAATTAAGAAAAATAATAAATAACATGGCTAGTTTATCAAAGTACCCCTATTAAATGATGTTTACATTTTAATTTAAAGAAAAGGTAATTAATGCAAAGGGTAAAACATGAAAAGAAAAGTTTGTCTTATCTTGATAAGTAAAATGAGACAAGTAAAATGGGATATCAACTTAGCCAATTTGGGACGGGTAAAATGGGACGGAGGGAGTATAATATTATATATCCTGAAAATAAAAGAATAAAACCGTATTACTTAAAACTTCTATTTATTACAGAATAGTCCCCAAAGTAAGTGAAATGAGCAATTTGCACTCTCTGTTCAGTGTCCGGGGACTGTGACACTTGTTGAGACCGTTTCTCTTTTAGCTTTGTAAGTAAAATCTGAGACAATGGGGCATTGAAAACGCCTAAACCCCAATTAACCTTAATCTAAATACTACTAGTGTTTTTCACTTGCTTGATTATCAATTGCAGTAAGAATTTGATTAGTGGAATTTCCAGTGGAGTTGTTGTTAAACATGATGAGATGGGAAAGGGTGGGTGTAAATGGGGGTGGTGGGCCTGGGAAGAGGTGGGGACACACATGTAACGCTGTACAAGGAGGGAGGTTTTTCTATGTTTTTGGGGGTTTTGGTGATGACAATAGACATACCAATAAAATTCATGTCTTTGATACTGGTATGCTGTTTTTTGTTTAGTTTTTTTTTTTTTTCATGTAAAATTGTTTACTTGCATTCTTGATGCTTTTCTTGTTTGTGGGGTTGCTTCAATTTGTTGTTTTGTTGCTTATTTAGACTTTTCTTGAATGGACTTTTGTATTGAAATTTTTTGGGATTTATGTTCTTGTTGGTTTTTGAAGGGGAGCCTTGGAGGAACCGGTAAAGCTGCTGCCATGTGACCAGCAGGTCACAGGTTAAGCCTTGGAAACAGCCCCTTGCAGAAATGTAAGGTGAGGCTGCATACAATAGGTCCTTGTGGTCGGGCCCTTCCCCGGACCCTCCGCATAGCGGGAGCTTAGTGCACCGGGTTGCCCTATTTTTTTAATGTTCTTGTTGGTTTACAATTTCAGTGTTAGTTCTTGATAGGGTTTCAGGAATTTTACTTTCCTATTGTTGTCAATGATAAATGTGCCTTTCGAGTTCATTTATTAGTTCTTGTTATTGGTGTTAATCATCTCAGTGCATTTACAAGTTCTGTTGCATTGGGGAAAGGAGAAAGGTTTTGTATATCTGTACTTACATTGTTCTGTTATTTTTCAGTTAATAGAATTTGGAGCGAGCCATTGACGAAGGGAGCTTTGCCTTCACCCAGGGATAGCCACAGTTGTACAACCATTGGAGATAAGCTGTTTGTGTTTGGGGGCACAAATGGGAGAGTGCCGCTTAATGATTTGCATATTTTCGACACTTGTTAGTGCTTTTGATCTTAACCATCATTTCTTTTATTGCTTAATCTTTAATGGTTGCCTCTGTTGTCTGTGTGATGGTAATTACAATTTTCAAATATTCTGAGGTGATATATAGTCTAATGGTATGAGGACAACCCTTAAGTCATTACATTTTGTGCTTCTTTATCTGCATTTCTCTTTGTTGCTGTGTAGTAAAAAAATGTGGACCAAAACAACTGTGTGAATAAGAAAACCCACGAGATGTAGAAATTCTGGTTACTAGGAAGTTATGTATACTCTGGTTTAGATCCGAGATAGTTCTTATTCCATAGATCTGTGGTTATTTACAAGATTTAGGGTGGTCTTTCATATTAGAAACCATGTAAGATCTTCAAGATAACTTGTTATTTTCAAATGTGCAATGTTTTCCGGAGAAATGATACCCTGAGATGAAAAGTGTTCTGCTGTTTTCGTTGTTTTAATGTTGAAAGTTACCAAATATAAGTAATTCTATCTGTTGTTCCCAATGATTTATACAGTACCTAATAATTCGCTGAATCTACATTCTCTTAGCTTCGAATACATGGATATCACCCAGCCTAAGAGGAGATCGCCCTAATCCAAGGGAAGGCCACAGTGCAGCACTTATTGGTAAACGGCTTTTCATATTTGGTGGATGCGGAAAATTTGATGACGCTGAAATATTCTATGATGATGTTTATGTATTGAATACAGGTTTCCCTCACTCTCTCTCTCTCTCTTTGTGTGTGTGTTATATTAAGGTGGGCAGTGGTAGACTGCAGTTAGCTAGTATGGTACATGCAAGTATGGGAGATTTTGTCATTATACTTGTGCTTAACAACATGATAGTGTGAAACTTTTAAAAACCGTGGAACTACGGATAAAAATATGATGGTGTTGGGGAAGGTAGGATTACAAATTTTAACTTGTGGTAGTAATGGAAGAAGAAGTGAAGAAAAACAGGAGTTTTCTTAGGAATTGACACTAGCCACTGGAACTACTTGTAGACAAAACCTCCCCCTGTTAATAGCTCATATTCTGAGAGGAAATCGGTGGTTGAGAAGATGATCTCTTCTAAGGTGAACTCGTGTGGTTTTTTTTGTCTTTTTTTTTAAAAAAATCTTATTGTGTTTATATGCATTTTCTATTCTACTGCTATATAAATCCAAAAGTCTTGCGCAATAGTGACAAATCAAGTTTCAAGATCTGACATAGCTTTCTTTTCTATTAAGTTTATGGTTTTGAACATTTTATAGATATCATATCATATACTTTATAAAGATGGATATATCTATCCTTGTTGGTGGCCATTACATAAGCTAGTTGTTTTAATATTTCTTGTCCTTTTTCAGAGACATTGGTTTGGAAACGCATTGTGCCATCAGGCATTCCGCCAAGTAAGCGTGAGAGCCATTCCTGTTCCTCTTGGAACAGTAAGATTATAATTATAGGTGGTCAAGACACATCTAACTATTATCAGTCAGATGTTCATATATTTGATGCAGGTATTAAGAAACTCACTCTTGATGTTATATTCAGAAAAAGTTACAATTGTATCATAGTTATTTTTCTAGTACTAGATCTATGTTTTATGACTATTTTGGCATCCTGTTTCCATAGATACCCTTTCTTGGTGCAAGTTGAACACTACGGGTCAGATCTTGCCACCGCGAGGTGGGCATACAGCCGTATCATTGGGCAAGAATATTTTTATCTTTGGGGGTTTCACTGATGATCAGAGCCTATTTGATGACGTTTACATGCTTGATGTTGGTATGTTATCTTGTATATTGGTCATGCCTTACTATTTTTTGTGGTCAGAGTGCTTTCTCTTTTTTCTATTTCTTGCTCTTCTTCAATCAACATTTATCATTTCTTACGCGGAAGCCTCACAAAATGAGTTTGTTTTTGTGGTTCTTCATGTACATTTTCCCCCTATTGACGGGACTTCTATGAATCTGGAATGTCCCATGTTTTTCCCCCTTCAATTTTCAAGTGCATTATTTTCCATGGAACCCTCTTTTTGTTTTTGGTAATACTCGACGAGGGATAGAGCATTTGAGGAGGAAGAAATGCAGTTACTTTCTTCTAACCAAAATACCCGGGCAAATTTTTGCCTAAATTTCTCTGTGTCTCTCCTTTTCTGGAGAGGTCTCTCTATGTATGGGGTAACATAACGTGCCTCAACATTTGGAAAGAGAAATAGGAGTGCTTTTAAAGGGATGGAGATGAGCTTTGCTCATTTGAGAAGTAGTCTCTAGTCCCTTATTTTCTTTTGGTGCACCCACGTAGTTCCTGTTTGTATAGAGGATTGGGTGTCTTTGGAGAGAACATCTTGTAGGTTTTTTCACTTTTTTGGTTTACATCTTGTGTACGGCCAAGATGGCCTTGTTATTATTGATGAAATCTTTTACTTGATTAAAAAAACGTGTCTCCACATCAACAGGATACTTGTTAATAACAACAACAACAACAAACCCAGTAGATTCCCACATCGTGGGGTCTGGGGAGGGTAGAGTGTACGCAGACCATACCACTACCTCTAACGAAGTAGAGAGATACTTGTTAATAAAAAAATTATTATTTTAAAATCATAGTGTTTCTACATTGTTTTGAAAAATTTAGCAAGTGACGATTGGTGGATCTTAGTTAGCACTTAGCATTGAGAATCACAGAAGCTATGTATGATTTATATTCAGAAAAATATAGGCCAGTTAACCTCTAAACTGAGAGTTTCTACGACTTCTGTGTTGTTTGTCATGATTGTTGTGTATTGAAGAGACACATGATGTTCAATTGACTGTATGCTGTTGTATCTTCCTAATGTCCATTCAGCTGCTGGCATATGGAGTGAGGTCATTCCCACCGGTGCGGGCCCATCTGCCAGATTCGCTGTTGCTGGGGATTGTTTAGATCCACACATTGGAGGTACTCTTGTGTTCATAGGTGGTTGTGATAAGAACCTTAAAGCCTTGGAGGACATGCATTTTCTACATACAGGTCTATCATCGAATCCTCCAACAAACACACATTACTTTCCATTGACTTTTACTTATTTCGGTTACACCATTTATTTTGAACTCTCTAGATACCCCTTTGATAAATATCTAAATCTTGTTTTATATTCACATGACTAGGCCTTGCTAGAGGGGATGAGCGAGACGAAAGAAGGATAGAGAAGTTGTCTCTGAGGAGGCAGTTGAAGTTGAAATGTCAGGAGCAACAAGCTTTATCTTCTCCCTACAATAATGCTCTTACTGGATTTAATAGTAATGCTAATGTTCATCACCAACTGCCTGGGAACTATACACAGCCATGTGAGGAATTTTTTCATATCTTGTTGATTTTACGTTGTAGTAACCTACCTTTGAGAGTTCTCTCGCTTCCCTGAGAGATAGGCTTGGTGGTCATACTTTGACCTTCCTTCTTACCAGTAGTATTAGGACTTTTCTTGTAGTTCTTGTTCTTTAATTTCGGAGTGGTGTTCTTTGTGCATTATCGAATTATCCTTCTTTCGTTACTATTCTTTCGCCTGTTTGTTGTTGTTATCGCTTCCATATGTGTGTCCCCTTTTTTTTCCAAACTGTTTGGCAGGCCTTGTTTTAGCTGAGGGTCTATCAGGAACAGCCTCTCTACCCTTACGAGGTAGGGGTACGGTCTGTACATTCTTCCCTCCCCAGACCCTACTTGTGCGATTACACTAGTTATGTTGTAGTTAGTTTCCCACCTTGTTACGTCTGGAGAACTGTCTTACTGTAGCCGCTTCTTCTTAATGCATTCATGAGTTACTTTAATCTTTTTCAATGTGATTGTGTTAATTGGTTTGTAGCCAGCCAGTCTTTAATCATCTTATATTTAAAATATGTTTGGTAAGAGGAGACCTAAAAGAAGGGAATAACTTGGGAGAGGAATGATCAGATGTGTGGGATTACGCTGGGTGTGTTGTTGTATATATATACACACAACAAAAAAGATTTCTTGCTGTTTCTCGCTCTAAATTATGGGCAAAGTTTAATGTGGTTGGGCAAGTTGATTCTGGCCATGGTCACTTTTCTTTGAGTCTTCTTTTTTCCAGGAAAATAAAGTGTGCTAGCATGCCATATGTTTTCTGATAGATAGTATCTTTTTGTGTAATGCCCTGTACATGTGATACAATATCAAGTGCCATCAATGCTTGAAGCTGGGAAACAGAGGTGTCACTGGTGTTGAACTGACTTCTGAAGGTGCACTGGTATTGTGGCAGGTCGGCAGAACGTTTATTTGAACGAGTACCAGACTCCTCTGGGGAAGAAGACTTTTCAAGCCAAGGTCACAAAGAATTTTCCAGATGGCTATACCGTTGAAACTGTTATAGATGGAAAATGTCTTCGTGGAATACTATTTTCCAACAAACCAAGGCCTAATCAGACTCCCTGTAATGATTCTATCAGGTGCATGATCATCTGCTTTCTACATTTGATAGATAAGAGTAGCAGAATTTCAATATTTGCAAAATTTTGATTCACTTATTGCCTTTTGGATGATGTTATTGTATTTTCAATATCAGGAATATGGGAAGTGGTGAAACTGATAGAGAAAAGCAGAATGGCGACCATGATTCTGTTAGAGAAGTTACAAAACCTTCAGAAGCAAATGCAAACGACTTCCAGCAAGCAGATGTCCCTGGTGGGAATTCTCTCAGAAATGAGGACCCAGTTGGAGATGCTACAGCTGAAACCACCCATGAGGTTATAGCTTCTTTCTGTGGAATAAATCGTTTTAATTGTGTTATACCATCTTAAAGAAGAATGTGTACTAGTACCTGCTTGGCTGCACATGAACATGGAATCTTCTTTCTGATTAGCTTTTACAGATCATTTTTCTTACCCCACCTTGCAGCATTTCCTATATTATGGAATTTATTTAGCATTTGACATGCAACCATGGGTGGTTGCAGCTTTTACGCAACGATTTTCGGGCTTGCAACTTCCATTCCAAAAATTCAATCTTCATACTCTTCTTCAGTTACAATGCAGTCATGAGGACATGACACATGCCAAAAACTCAATCTTCATATACAAAGCTTAGGAGGTAGCAACAAATCTGGATAGTTTCAAGTTTGGTTAATGATGTAGGCTTTTATGACCAAGCTCGGATGTATTGTCTTCTTGGCAATTTGAGACATCAATCCACATGTAGCAGTCCTGTTCAACCACATGCTTAAGTTTGCTTCTAGCCTACAATTACAACTGCACCCCCATCCCAAACAAGTTGGAGTCTGCTATATGAACCATCACATGTCCATTTAAGCTCAACTCGTGTCATCATCATACAAACAAGTAATAGTATTAATGATAATATTAAAAGTTCTCTAACAATTCTAAAACATATTTCAACTAGTAGATAAAACCCTATATAGATTTGTTTTTCTTTCTTCCATTGTGCCCTATCTATAGCTATATCTGTATTGATTCCAAAAACTTGTAGGTCTTTCGGGAGACCTTCCTTCCATGTGATTCTAGATCTATGCTCTCCCTTTTTAACACCTTCACATGCCATACTACCACAGGTAGGCCTGTGCGTATGTAGGTCGATGAATACCTGTAGGATATGATCAAACCATCTCAAGCAAAACCTCTCTCATTTTATTATCAATGCGTGCTACTTGCACCCTTTGGCATGGTCATTTTTAAACCACACATCTGTTTTAACATCCACATCTCTGCAACACTCATCTTATGGATATATGTTGAACTTTAGCGGCCCATAATCACTTCCATATGACGTTGTCAGTCTTATAGCTGTTTAATATACCTTTCACATTGGTAGGCATCCTTCTTTAATACCCCGATAGCACCTCTCCATTTCAACCATCCAATGTTAGTTCTATTAGCAACAACCTCATCTATCATTCCATTCTCTTGAAGCTACAAGCCTAGATATCTAAAATGTTTGAATTTTGGCCTGACAATCCCGTCTAGTTTCATCTTAACTTCACTCTTCTTATGTTAACTAAACTTGATGTACATGTATACTTATCCTAATACTCTTACTCTCTTAAGTGCTCCATAGTTCAAGCTTTTGATCGACACCCTCGCTGATTTCATTAATTAACATACTATCCCATGGTAGGTGGGGTTGGATAAGAAATATAACAAGTTTTTCTCTACATCGATCCTTCGATATCACACTCAACCCTACAAGTAAGGAAGAAGGCCTTGAGTTGATATTTAAAAGGAGTTCGTCTTGCGGTGTTGCTTCCTTTCCTTGCTTCCTTTCCTGTTGCTTCTTTTTTAGTTAAAAACTCCTTTATTCTATTGGTTTAATTCATATTAAATTTTCTCCAGCAGAACTATACTTCCATTTCTATTTCTTCAAATCCAGCACGACATGTGTCAGGAAGCGATATCAGCAAATAACACACACCATGTTCAATCTTTTGGTTCTCTCTCTTCAAAGAAGTCGTTTTTCACTCTATTCGTGAAACAAAAAAGGAAGCATTTCTATCAAGTTGAGAATTTTAAAGTTCGGATTACTTTTCTAAACTCCGTGCTTTTCCTTTTTATAACTGGCCTTTATAAGTATCTGCTCTACACACGGGGTTTGGTCTCCGAGTGAATCACCCAAAGAATTATAATTACTATTAGAGCTACATATCTTCCATTGCTGCTGCTTTCTTGTCTTGCGTGATTCACTATATGTACCTTTACTTTAGCAAAGTGGGTTGTTTCTGAACTTTTATTTGACATGATTTCTGATTAAGTGCCTCTATAGCAGGTTCATGGCGTGCCCCATGATGTGAATTTGGAAAGCAGTATGCTGACTGATGCAGTAGATCGTGGTACTAAAGTCTCTAAGGAGAATGCTTCTGCAACAACTGACTCGTGAATCCTCTATTGAAGGTACATCTTATACTCCCATGCTTGTCTTGTAAGATTTGGTGATTTTGAACCGTGCACCAGTGGCATTGGGGATTTCTTGGGAGAAAAAAAGAAGTGATACAACTTTTTGAACAACAACAACAACAAACCCAGTTTATTCCCACATAGTGAGGTCTGGGGAGAGTAAGATCTACGCAGTCCATACCACTACCTCCGGAGAAGTAGCAAGGCTGTTTGCGATAGACCTGCTGTTAGTTTTCAGACCTCATTTGTAGTAAAAGACAAAATGTTACTGATTTTACTTCTATCATTTTCTGATCATCGTGATTTGTATATGAAATTATTTTTTCAAACACTTAGTTTACTGAAGGAACTGTTTGATTGTTATTTTGAAATATTTAACTTATAGAATCCAGAGCAATGTTCTTTTTTATTTGAACTTTCCTCTGCTTTTAAGTCTATCTCTAATGAGGTGTTTTTTTCCCTCCATGTGGAGGATACATTTTGTAATAATATTCATGTTGGCTGACCACTTTTCCTTAGAAACAAAAACAAAAAAAACAAAAAGAGAAATTCAGAATTGGTGCTCAGAGGGGGAGACTTGATAAAAGTTACGTTCCCTCTTTGTTGTCTAATCAGAATTGGGTTACTTGAATAAAAACTAGAAAATATTATGGAAGCTAAAACATGAAGATTAAAGATTAGAATTTAATGATATGCAAAATTCGAGAATAACATCCCCAAATTTTAAAATTAAGTGTTAAAAATCCTAATGGATCTTAGTATTTAAAAATTTAACGGGTTAAAGCTTATTATGATGCTAATAGAATCAATTTTAAAAACTTAGATCATAAAACATATAGCACTTGGACTTAGATTATAGAATTTAGTTTTCTTCCTCTTGGATTTGGACTTGGACGACAAAAAACGTATAGATCTTAGCCCACTCTTTGCCATAATATTTGGGCTCATCTTCAACGATAAGCACCTTCTTGATCTCTCTCTAGCTTCCATAGCTTTATTGAAGTTCTTTAATGTAAGTATGTCACCTTGGATGCTAACACCGTCTCTATATTGGATAAATCTACACTATGTGGGTTCAGCAACCGTTTCCTTTCGTGGCTCCAGCAACTTAGTGGCATGAAGATGAAGTTGCCTTTCTTCTTTAAGCAAATATTCACAAAGATCTATTATACTCTGATATCCAATTCTTCTTGTATTTGTTACCCTTTATGTGCTAGATGATTTCCCTTATTTCCATTTACGTGCTGTCTCTTGCAATATGTTATCTAGTCTGCTGAGGCAAATCTGTCTCCGTAAAGCAGAAAAAGGTTGCTGTTTGCCTATTTTCACTGAAATAACAAAAACACTTTGTATAGATTTTTACATATGATAGAGGAGCTTGATGTTCATTGTGAGTAATGAGATTACGTGCTTTCTACCCGTCAGCATCTCTATCTCTGTTGATTTCCCTTGGGATTGGAGCTTGACTGTCTGCTTCAGTTCTAATCTTTCTGCTTTCTGCACTCGCAAACAACTAGACCTCTGGTTTCTTTAGGCCCAACTTTTGGGACAAAGTGGCTTTGACTTCTTTTTCCTGATGATTTCTCATTTATTTAAATTGTTGACAGAACTTTATATCGTACCTATAAGATAAGAACATGAATGACATTGAATTGATTACTGTTCCATTTATTGGAGTGGCATTTTCAAACAGCTCAGGGAAAGATTGTCTCGATCAAATTGTTTTATCTTAAAGGTAGTCGTCTTGGTAATTTTACTACTAAACATTTAACAAAGAGATGTATTATCTAAAGATACACTATGTAGTATTGATTGCCACAATGTTACTTAAAGATGCTTGTTCCGAGTCCTCCTATCTTACCGTATCAGTTATGCTCCTATAACAGTGGTATTTCTCATTAAAAATTTGGTGCAGAGTTTGTTAAGTTCACTATAAATAGATAGCAGCAGACTCTCTGCTCTGCAACTAATTGGTAATATTGGATTATATTCTTGTTGCAACAACTATAGGGGTATTAAGATGTTGAGTCACACTATGAAGATTTGGGAGAGAGTGGTTGAGTGGAGATTGAGGAGGGTCGTGTGACGTGTCTGTTTCGGAGAATCAATTTGGATTTATGCCTGGTCGCTCGACGACAGAGGCAATCCATTTGGTGAGGAGATTGGTGGAGCAGTATAGAGAAAGGAAAAGGGACTTACACTTGTGTTCATCGACCTGGAAAAGGCGTATGATAAAGTGCCGAGGGAGGTTCTTTGGAGGTGCTTGGAGGTGAGAGGGGTCTCGGTGGCGTACATTAGAGTTATTAAGGACATGTACGATAGAGGAAAGACCAGGGTAAGGAAGGCAGGAGGAGACTCGAACCATTTTCCGGTCGAGACTGGGTTGCATCAGGGATCGACTCTTAGTCCATTCCTTTTTGCATTGGTGATGGACGTGTTGACGCGGAGTATTCAAGGCGAGTTGCCTTGGTATATGCTATTTGCGGATGATGTAGTGCTGATTGATGAGATGCGGAGGGGCGTGAATGACAAATTGGAGGTTTGGAGGCAAACCCTTGAGTCGAAGGGGTTCAGGTTGAGTAGGTCCAAGACGGAGTATTTGGAAGGCAAGTTAAGTGACTTGAGGCAGGAAGACGATGTGGTGGTGAGGTTGGACTCCCAGGATGTTTGTAAGAGGGATAGTTTTAAGTATCTTGGGTCTATGATCCAGGGGAATGGTGAGATTGATGAGGATGTCACTAATCATATTGGCAGGTTGGATGAACTGGAGACTTGCCTCGGGAGTATTGTGTGATAAGAAAGTGCCCCTTAAGCTTAAAGGCAAATTCTATAGTGTGGCAGTCCGTCCGACCATGTTGTATGGCACAGAGTGTTGTCCAGTCAAGCACTTCCTCATCCAAAAAGTGAGGGTGGCGGAAATGAGGATGGTGCGTTGGATGTGTGGGCTTACTAGAGGGGATAGGGTTAGGAATTAGATTATCCGGGAGAAGATGAGAGTGGCTTCGGTGAAGGACAAGATGCGGGAAGGAAGGCTGAGATGGTTTGGACATGTGATGAGGAGGGACGCGGATGCCCCAGTTCGTAGGTGTGAGAGGCTAGCGTTGGATTGCTTCAGGAGGAGCAGAGGTAGGCCGAAGAAATACTGGAGGGAGGTGATCAAACATGACATGGAACAACTGCATCATACTGAGGACATGACCCTAGATAGGAAGGTGTGGAGGTCGCGGATAAGGGTAGAAGGCTAGCGGGAAGGTGTGGGTTGTAGCAAGTCATCAGGAGAGATCTTGTGTAGCCGGGTTAGTAATTTTAGGACTGGGTTCATAGGTGTCTATGGCTGTGAGTATTTGTTACTTATACGTGGGTGTCCCATTCATGATTTCTCAGTTGCTATTTTCTTATTTCGTGTTGCTTTATCTCTCGTATTTTCGTATTGCTCTGATTTACTTTTTATTATTCCTTACGCCTTTTCTGTTATGTAATCCATCTCCTGGTCTACTATTCTTTATCTTGAGCCGGGGGTCTATCGGAAACAGCCTCTCTACATCTTCGGAGGTAGCGGTATGGACTGTGTACATCTTACCCTCCCCAGACCCCACTTTGTGGGAACACACTGGGTTTGTTGTTGTTATTGTTGTTGGGTTATGTTCTTGTTGGAATGTTCCCCAGACCCTACTTACTTTGTGGGAATACACCGGGTATGTTGTTGTATTCTTGTTGGAATGTTAGTTCACTTTTGCTTTATTCTTTTTTTGCAGATAAGAATCAATAGAACACTGATCAGCCTTGTGCAATTTTGACTTCAAGATGGTGGTTATTTCCTAGAATCCCCTCTTCTCTGCAGCCCCAAGACGGTTTGTCAATATAAGAACCATTTGTGAAGATGGCGGAGGGAGCTGAACCGCTTTATCTCTACAGGTTTGCTTGAGGAGGATATCACATTTTCATTTTCCTCGAGTCTCATATTTTTGGGTGAAGATTCCCAATGGATCATTTATGATTTTATAAGCAACAAAGAATCATATGTAGTGTGTAGTCACTAGCTAAGCTAATAGTAGAAGCAGGAGACGATTTATCAATTTCCAGTCACGTCGTTTCTATTAACCATGAAGTGTTATCTGTCTCCCTGGCCTGTTTCATAATCATTTTTTTTGCAGCTTCTACTCCTAAAAGTGCACTTACTCCAGATACACATCACATGACTCGCAGTCGAAGGCATCTAATGATACGAATGTACAATAAGTGGTTCCAAGTTGGGGCGGCCTCGAAAAATAGAAAAAATCGAGTCAAATCGAAAACAAAAATCAACGCTTTCTGATTTGGTATGTGATTGAAAATATATCATCATACTGTCATGATCTCGATTAAGATATGACAGAATTAATAAACAAAAATTGAAATTGCAAGTGTTTTTGGGACGATTTTCTGGTTTTTACTAAAACGGAAGAAAACGAACTTCAATTACAAGATAAGAAATGCTGAATTAAACTAAGTTACCTAGTTGATGTGGACTTCCATGGTAGTTGAGAAATCTGCAGAAAGAAGGAGAAGGATTAGAGAATGAGAAGAGAAGAAGAGGAGAGAAGAGAAATGAGAAAGGAGTGAAGAATACCAGATTTTTCGTTAGCTGATTTCTCTCTCCTCTGTGGCTTTTAACAACCTCCTACTAACGTGTCATGATCACAACCCTTGAGCTTCATTCATTAACGTTCCATTTCAGTCGTTGATTCCAAATTTTGGTTATTCACTTTATCCGCGCCGTGGCTTCGAACCTTAGTTCCCATATTCTTTATTTGATTTATTCTACTATTATTCTATACTAATCAGGTCATAACGTATCCCTCTCCATCACAACATCCTTGACCTCAAGGATGAGAATCAAAACCAGGGAACTTAGCTTGGAGGAATGCATAGTCTTCCCAAGTTGCATCCTCAGGTGGTAGATTGGACCACTGTACCAACACTTTAACTGCGGCTATGTTGTCCTTCTTAACCAACTGTCTTTGTAAGATAATTACTGGTCGGACCAAGAATTGACCATCATCACCAATACAAGGCAGAGTAGATTGAACTACCACACGATTACCTATCTTCTTTTTGAGTAGTGAAACATGGAACACTGGATATACCTTAGAATCAGGAGAAAGAAAGTGCCAGTCGATAGTCGATAAGCTACTGGACCAACTCTAGCAAGAATTTTGTATGGACCATAGTACTTTGATGAGAGCTTCAAATTCTTCCTCAATGCAATAGAAGTTTGCCTATAAGGTTGTAGTTTAAGAAAAACCATGTCATCCACCTGAAATTCCCTGTCAGACCTTCTTTTATCAGCATAGAACTTCATCCTCTGTTGAGCTTTACTTAGGTTATCCTTCAAAGTCTGGTGCAGTTGTTGTCTCTTCATGATAGCATCTTCAGTAGCTGGTACATTTGTCTCCAACAGTGGTCCAAGTGTCAAATGAGGAGGAGAGTATCCATATAAAGCTTTAAGGAGTACACTGTAAACTAGGGTGAAAATTGGTATAGTACCACCACTCAGCAATAGTAAGCCATTGCTCCTACTGGTTAGGTCTACAAGACACCATACATGTAAGATAATTCTCTAAGCACCTGTTCACTCTCTCAGTTTGACCATCACTTTGAGGATGATAGATAGTGCTATAGTGTAGTTGAGTGCCCAACAACTTGATCAATGCTTGCCAAAAGTTGCTTAGAAAGACCCTATCTCTATTAGTAACAATAGAATCTGGAGTACCATGTAGCCAATGAATCCTATTCCAGAAAATTTCAGCAACTGTCACAGCAGTGTAAGGGTGGGCAAGAGCAATGAAATGTGCATACTTGGTCATCCTATCAACTACCACAAGGATCACTTCTTTACCCTTAGATTTTGGAAGCCCCTCAATGAAATCCATGCTTATGTGACTCCAAGCTTGGTTAGGTATGAGCAATGGTTGCAATAGACCAGGATAGGCAACATTATCATCCTTGCTCCTATGGCAAACATCACAGCTTTCTACATAGTCAATTACTATTTGCTTCATATTAGGCCAATAAAATACTTGTGACAGTCTTTTGAGTGTACCCAATTGACCGGAGTGACCACCAATAGTTGAATCATGGGATGTAGACATTAACTGGTTTCGAAGTTCTCCAACAGCTCCAATGTAAACCTTTCCTTTCTTTCTAAGAATTCCAAAAGAATAATGCCAAATACTAGGGCCCTGCAGAGTTATTGTGACCTGAGCAATCAACTCTTGCACCTGTGTATCTCCTTCATAACTGTGAGTCACCTCTTGCATCCATAACGGAATAGAGGCATCTGCCACCCTGTTCTCCACACCCTTTTTTTATTGAATCTCATAGTCCAGGCCTAGTAATTTAGTGAGACCTTGCTGAATTGTTGAAGTCACTTTTTGTTCTATCAAATACTTTAGGTTGTGGTGATCAGTCCTGACCACAAAATGATTGAATTAGAGATAATGCCTCTATTTATCCACTACATTCAACAAAGCCATATACTCTTTCTCATAGATAGATTTGCCCCGGTGCTTGGGTGCTAGTACTTTACTAAAATAGGCTATAGGCTTACCCTCTTGTATGAGTACTGCACCAATGCCACTGTGACTAGCATCAGCCTCTACAATAATTTCTTTGGTAAAATCAGGCAATACTAGCACTGGCGTAGAAGACATAGCAGACTTAAGAGCTGAAAAGGCTAAATCAGCTTCATTCCATTTGAAAGAATCCTTCTTAAGCAAGTCTGTCAAGGGTCTACAAATAGCTCTATATCCGGCCACAGATTTTCTATAATAACCAGTTAATCCAAGAAACCCTCAAAGAGCCTTGATTGATTTAGGAGTGGGCCAGCTAACCATGGCTTGAATCTTAGCCAGATCAGTTGATACCCCCTTCTCTAGTGATCACATGAGGGTCATTCTCAACTTTCTTAGTCCATAATCAAATAATTGTCATCTTTCACTCAATTATTAAAACTTGAGTCACCTCCACCTTATTTTCAAATTCTTTTGTCACGTTTAACTCGAAACCCCATGAATCTATATCTATATTTATATTATATCAAAAGTGTGGAGGACCTTAGTTATTTGAACTTTTTGCGCTTCATTAAAAGTCTTTGATTTAGAAAAAATCGTCTTTAAACTATTTTTTTTAATATTTAAGAGTTGAAAATTAATTAAATATAAAATCTTTCCTTATTAAAAGTCATATGAAAACTAATACTTTTTTCATTAGTTTAAGAATTCTAAATCAACTAAATTTGCTTTTAAGAAGATTTGAAAAATTTACAAAATAAATATAAAAATATTAGAATAAGAAAAATTAAAGAAGTATCAAATTTTTAAAAGTTTTAAATACATAATAAGAATGTAATCAACGATATTATAAAGATTTGACTTTAAAAACAAGGAATGATTTTAAATATAAAAAAGAAGAAGAAGAAAATAATCATAGCACATATATGATTCAAATTGATGCAGTTCTCTTAACTTCTGACAGCAAGGGAAAGAGGTACTACATGACAAGCGCAAAAGTAATGATTCATCGATCAGTTGGAACTTTAGGTTGGTATATATATATATATCAGTTGGAACTTTAGGTTGGTATATATATAGGTTTACATTATTATATTAAATATTAAAGTATGAAGGAAAGTCATTTGAACTTTTTATATTTTATTGAAATCTCCGTAATAGATAAAAATAATTCAACGTTAAATAAGCAAATGTTACACGTGTGGTTAAACTAGTTGTATTTAATTGTCAAAAGAATTTATGAATTGTAATTAATTAAAACTTAAATTAAATAAAGCAATTAAGAGATTATATTACTAAACCATATAGTTATTCCATTTGAATGATCTGAATATATATCTATAATATATTAAAAGTGTGAGTCCCTTAGAAAAGTTATTTGAACTTTTTGTCCTTCATTAAAAGACTCTCCTTTAGACAAAATCGTCTTTTCATTATTTTATTCAATTTATTATTTAATATTTTTTAAATACTAAACTCCTAAAATATATGAGACTCGAAAATATATGGAAAGAGAATCAATTAATATTTTTCATTGTACTGGTCAACTAGAAAAATGCTCCTAAAATAGAACTCTATTAAGAAAATACTTTTATAAATATTGAGATCTAGAGAATAATTATTTATACTAATTTACGCACACAATATGCATCTAGAGAATAATTATTTATACTAATTTATGCACACAATATGCTTAGGTCTTTCAATAACATACATGCGTACTTTTTTTTACGTTTTTCTTTGACTATTTTTTTTATTCTCTCTTCTTGTTCTTCCTTTGTCTTTTAAGTTAGCTATTGATTCACTTGTATTCCTTAGATTTTAGGTAGTTGATTTTTTTATTTTATAAAGTATTACTTTCTCATTTTTTCCGATCAATCTATGGATAAATATATACAAGCCATCAGGCTTTGTATAATAAACTCAATAAATGTGTTTATTATTAGTTTGTATAATAATTGTATTGTCTTAATATCTCTATTAGTTTATTATTTTGTGGTAGTTTACAGATTGTGGACGAATATCGATCGGTTTTGAGGAATTTTTGTGCGTAAAGTTTAAATTTAATTGTATTATTTTGATATCTTTTTTATCGTATTGTTTTGTTGTAGTTTGCAAATGGTAGATAAATGTCGTTCGACTTTGAAGAGTTTTTTTAGGTAAGGGTTAAGTTTAATTATATTGCTTTGATATCTCCGACTTGAGAATTTTTTGTGTGTAAAGATTAGGTATAGATATATTATTTTGATATCTCTATTATCGTATTATTTTGTTATAGTTAACAGGTGGTAGATGAGTGTCAGACGCTTTGAGGAAATTTTAGTGTAAAAGTTAGATTTAATTGTATCATTTGATTTCTCTATTATCGTATTGTTTTATTGCAATTTACAGGTGGTAGATGAATGTTTATCAGCTTTGAGAATTATTTTTGATAAAAGTTAGATTTAATTAAATAAATTCTCCATCTTTACCTATTCAAAAGATGTTGAATTTAATTATTGTATTCATTTTTATTATTTAAATAATTTTTTTATTTAGTTTAACGTTTGAATTTATTAAAGTGAGGTACACGCGCTAGGTCACCTAAACTAATATATATTTAGAATTTTAAATTATTCTAACATAATTTAGTTTCAAAATTTAGTTTTGAAATAGAAAAGATACGATGATTAATGTGAGACCAAGATAACTTTGTTGAAGCAAATTAAATTTGACATTTTTTTGTTACTGATAAAGTCCGGTAATTTCTGTCTACAACAACGTCAAACGTTTGGTGAAATTTCAACAGTTAAACTTTCAATTGGGCTAATAATTAAAGTATAGAATAAAGGAAAACAAAGTCCACCTTTGTCGACATCGGAGAGTTCGCCAGAACTCCGATCTGCCACTCTCCAATCCCAATGGATTTCCAACTGAATTCCCAAATCTCCGGCGACTCCCTTTCTTCCTCCGCATCCTCCACCGTCCAAACACCCTCCACTTCCAACCACCACCAGAACGGTGGCGCTCCGATCAACAACAGCGACCCCATGCATTCTTGGTGGGAATCCATCTCCAAAGCTCGTTCTCGCATCCACCTCCTCTCCTCCCTCCTCCCCTCCTCCGCCGGTGACGCTTCTCTCTCTGCCCTGGCCGACTCAGACCGTCCTGCGCGGTCCCTTCTCCTCTCTCCGGCGGCATACTTTTCTATTTCATCCTCCCTCTCTTCCCCTTCCTCCGGCGCCGGCGATGATCCTCTTTGTCACTGGCTTTATGACACTTTCCTTTCCTCCGATACTGATCTCCGCCTTGTGGTACTCTCCTTTATTCCCCTTTTATCCTCCATATATCTCTCGCGAATCCATTCTCCTACTTCTACTTCTCTTTCTGGTTTTGAAGCTGTTCTTCTTTCCCTTTACGCCGCTGAAACGAAATCCCGTGGAGGAAAACCCATACTCATTTCTATTCCCGATCTCTCTCAGCCTTCACTATATCATAGTCCAAAAAACCCCACTCCGGCAAAATCAAACTCCAGTTCGTCTAATGCCCAGAATCGCCGTGCTTTGGTGGGAGTTTTGTCGCCGCCTCTTGAGTACCAAATTGCTGTGAAGTCAACTAAACGTGCTTGCATTGTTGGGGTAGCTCTGGATTGTTACTATAAACAGATTTCCCACATGCCCAGTTGGTCTAAGCTGGATTTTTGCAAATTTGCTGCTGATTGGGGTGGTCAATATTGTCCTTGCGTGTCAGAGTTTGATGAAACTGATGGAAATTCAGAGAATTCTGTTGAAATTAGTAATGGGGATTTGGAGGGCGTTTCTAAAGCTATAGAGAATTTGGGAATTGAAGATGGATGTGATGAATTAAAGCCAAAAGGTGCAAGAATTCCACTCCCATGGGCGCTTTTGCAGCCTGTGATAAGGATCTTGGGCCATTGTTTGTTGGGTCCTTTGAATGCTGAGGATGTAAAGGATGCTGCTTCAGTGGCAGTTAAATGTCTGTACGCAAGGGCTTCACACGAGTTGAATCCGCAGGCAATTTTGGCAACTCGGAGTTTGATTCAGCTTGATAAGAGAGGTCGTGAGGCGGCAGCTAAGGTAGCTGCTGCAGCAACTGTTGGGTCAAATGCTACCACGCCCAATAAAGCTAAAAAGCCGGAGATCCTTTTGGTTTCCAAATGACTGCAGTGAACTCGATGGTATGACTGGTTTTCACTAATTATTTTTTCACACGGTCTTCCCTTATCAAATGACTCAAGTGTTGTATGATTCTGAATTTTAAGTGGCAACGTGCTTGTGTGCTTTGTAACTTGATTTTCTTCTCAATATTTTGGAGGGAACGTTACTGCTTCTGTGTGGTGTGGTGTACTACCATTTCTCTAATGGATTACATTAGCGATTTCTTGTCCTTTTAGCAGCTAAAAGACTAAGTGGTTTGTCTTTTGTGGGTGACCTTCATTAGGTGATTACCGCATATCTATATATTTCCTTGTTTATGCCACTACAAGTTCATCAAATTGTTTAGTTGAATGTTCATTTTTGTAACTGGTCGTTGCCATATGATTTATATTAGTAGATTAATTCTGTTGGAATTATGATTGAATGGGTTAATAGTGTTGTTTTGAGAATATTAAATTTTTTGTTTTAGCGGTAGTGCTTCCCAATATGTAGAACAAATTTGAGCTATCTTCATTCTTAAACCTCCAATGTTCTGTACTCCTTTTTAATGTCAAATTAAAGATTTTTTTTTCTTTAAAAAGGAAGCAAAAAGTACTTGTAAATTTAAGTCAGATACCTTTTCCACTATCTGCATCTATAGTGTTTCTATATTTGGAGATCAACAAGAATATTGGATTACAGTATTTTAGCGATAATGAACATTAAGTATTATAGAGCTATGGGTACACTCTTCGAATACTCAATAAAAGGGTTAAGGGCTAACTAACTTGGTGAGCTCCTTTCCACAGTTGAGGTGGAGGACTCGAACCTTATCAGTATCATACAATCCCTCCCCCCACCCCTTATGTAACTAAAAAGATAATCAACAAAGGATTGTTCCCTTATAACAGATGAAATGTCTACCGCCAGCCTATGATATAGACTTGACAAGCATGTTTCCTCAGTCTGTCATATTAATCAAAATTAGCTTCAAGATATTGTTTGATATGTGGAAAATGTGGATGGTAAGTTAGGCAAATTTTAACAAAATTTTAGTGAAATTGCAGCACTTGTTGGAAGGAGGGAAGATGATACTCCATGATTGGCTTCTCCGGCTCTATATGTAAAGGTAGATAATGGACTTGATATATATAGGCCCTTTTTGAGAGTTTGATGTTTGAGCAAGCATTAGCGTTTGCAAATTACTAACCAGTACATAAGTGGTCGAAGTGTGGACAAATTCTTGTTCTGTAGTTTCGCAGTTTCTCCAGTTTATCTTTGTATGTTTCTGCTATTTGCGAAGTTCTTTGTTTAAATGTCATATAAACTCATCTGACTGTAATTCGAGTTCCATTGCTCCCTGCTTTATATCCTTAGGGTAGGGGCTAGAATTTATTGGTCCTCCATTCCATGAGATGTGTATTCCAGAAGTTGGGATTTTGAAACTTCTATTTCATCTATATGCTTCCTCTGTACCCTACCTCACAATATTTCTCTGTGAAACTTCGTTATTCATTTTCACATGAATTTGTTGGAATAATATTGTGTCCTTTGATTAAATGCATTCCTTAGTCAGGTACTGCTTGAAGAGACAATCTTTGAAGTACTTGCCCATCAATTTTCTTTCCGTTGCTAATGGAGTTGTTCTGCCACATTTGCACGTTAATTTTATGCTCTTATAAGCAGTTGGAGAAGAGGTTTACTTGGTCAAAGAATAGGTGTTTACACATATTTATTAATTTATTTATGTGTTTAGAAAATTCAAAAGTCACTATATTTAACTTTATTAATCATATAATAAAAGAAAAAATTATTTATGTAATTTAAAACAAACTTAAAAGCCACTGTATTTAACTCTATTAATTATATAATAAAAGAAAAAAATATTTGATCCATTTAATTTGATTTGTCGGATGAAGAACCCAGGTAGTATTATCAATTAATACCATTTGCTTTCTTATATTCATCTCTTCTTTATTTGTCTTTTTCACCAATTTTGCTTTAATATGTATACATCCACAACTCACTAATTAATTTATACTCTTAATAATATTTATAACTCTCAAGCTATTCATGTTTTTATATTTTTAATCTCTTAATATTTAATAAAAAAGTTAAGATAAGATACCTTATGGTATTCCTTCATTTTTATGCATATAAAATTCATATATTTTTATTTCATGAGGTTCTATCAAAGGCCCTTTTATTTTTTTACTATTATATTCATGTTTTTGTTTGACTTGAAAAAAAAAACTAAAAAGACTCTTGAATTGTGACAGGCTTGTCGAAATAGATACCGATAAGAGTTTGAATAATTAAATATTCATTTCATTTTTTTTCTATAGAAGTTCATAATTTTTATGTCATGTAATTCTAACCAAGGTTATCTTTTATTTTCACTATGGTGTTCATGTTTTTATTTCACTAAAAAAAAGAAGAAAAAAATGTTCTTAAATGATGATAGCCTTGTGAAAGTGGATATCAACAAGAGCACATACAATTATGCATTGATTAATTTTGTCCTTTTTATGTTTTTCAACTCTAAGATTACCCCTCATTTTCACTATTATATTCATATTTTTCTTTGACTTGAAAAAAAACTCTTCAATGATGATAGGCTTGTAGAAGTAAATATTGATAAGATTTTGGACAATCTTGTAATCATTTCATTTTTCCTTTTATAGAAATTCATATTTTTTGTTTCATGCAATTTTATCCAATGTTATCTTTCATCTTTTACTATGATGTTCGTGTTTTTATTTCACTTGGAAAAAGAAGAAGATGTTCTTAACTAGTGAAAGACTTGTGGAAGTGCACATCTACAAGAGCGCGAACAATTATGCATTGATTTCGTCTTTCTTTCTAGTTTTCAACTAATGATTACAAACGTAATGATAGGTGTATAGTCTTATTTCTATCTCTATATATGATTTGTAGTTGGAAATTTACAAATTATTAAGTTTCTTAATTTATAATTAAGTTTTGTAGGTAACTAACTTATTTTAATTAATCATCTGTGAAGTAATACTCCCTCAGTTCTAAATTATCCGTCTCAAATTGAGATGACACATTGATTAAGAAAAATAATTAATAGTATGACTAGTTTACCAGAGTACCCTTATTAAATGATGTTTACATTTTATTTTGAAGAAAAAGTAATTAATGCAAAGGGTAAAACATGCAAATTTTTTTTTGTCTCTTTTTGATTAATGAAAAAAGACGAGTAAAATGAGAAATTAAATTAGAAAATTTGGGACGGATAATTTGAGACGGAGGGAGTACAAAGCAGTCAACATCCACTATTAGCTAAATAAATTTTAATGATTGAAATATATTCGTTATTTGGTCTTTGCTATGTTTGAGTTTTACGACGATCAATAAATATGCATGACATGCAATTTGAGAAATACAAAGGAACAAGGAGCTGAAGAAGGAAAATAAGGTAATTAATTCTAAAAAAATTTATATACACAATGAGGTAATTTTAAAAACTTTTTATATACATGAAAAAGAACCCTTTATGTTTTATTTTTTTCTTCTTTTCCTCTCTTTTTAACTTTGAAAAATAATGTATTTATTTGATTTATTTTTAAATCATTATAAATTGTACAAATAATATGCTGCTCTTCAACTTCTATGCAGATGATTATAAGTTGTTAGCATTTATGTATTTAAGAAGTGGTTGAGTAGGTGTAATTTTTTTTAATAATTTTAAATTTTATATCCTTTTCATATAAAGATCTATCTATTTGTATTTTTATGACACCCGAATCACGAAGAAATTTACTAGTATAATACTCCCTCCGTTTCATTTTACTTGTTCCAAATTGGGATGGCACAACAATTAAGAAAAATAATAAATAACATGACTAGTTTACCAAAGTACCCCTATTAAATGATGTTTACATTTTAATTTAAAGAAAAGGTAATTAATGCAAAGGGTAAAACGTGGAAAGAAAAGTTTGTCTTATCTTGATAAGTAAAATGAGACAAGTAAAATGGGATATCAACTTAGTCAATTTGGGACGGGTAAAATGGGACGGAGGGAGTATAATATTATATATCCTAAAAATAAAAGAATAAAACCGTATTACTTAAAACTTATATTTATTACAGAGTAGTCCCCAAAGTAAGTGAAATGAGCAATTTGCACTCTCTGTTCAGTGTCCGGGGACTGTGACACTTGTTGAGACCGTTTCTCTTTTAGCTTTGTAAGTAAAATCTGAGACAATGGGGCATTGAAAACGCCTAAACCCCAATTAACCTTAATCTAAATACTACTAGTGTTTTTCACTTGCTTGGTTATCAATTGCAGTAAGAATTTGATTAGTGGAATTTCCAGTGGAGTTGTTGTTAAACATGATGAGATGGGAAAGGGTGGGTGTAAATGGGGGTGGTGGGCCTGGGAAGAGGTGGGGACACACATGTAACACTGTACAAGGAGGGAGGTTTTTCTATGTTTTTGGGGGTTTTGGTGATGACAATAGACATACCAATAAAATTCATGTCTTTGATACTGGTATGCTGTTTTTTGTTTAGTTTTTTTTTTTTAGTCATGTAAAATTGTATACTTGCATTCTTGATACTTTTCTTGTTTGTGGGGTTGCTTCAATTTGTTGTTTTGTTGCTTATTTAGACTTTTCTTGAATGGACTTTTGTATTGAAATTTTTTGGGATTTATGTTCTTGTTGGTTTTTGAAGGGGAGCCTTGGAGGAACTGGTAAAGCTGCCTCCATGTGACCAGGAGGTCACGGGTTCAAGTCTTGGAAACAGCTCCTTGCAGAAATGTAAGGTGAGGCTGCGTACAATAGGTCCTTGTGGTCAGGCCCTTCCCCGGACCCTCCGCATAGCGGGAGCTTAGTGCACCGGGTTGCCCTATTTTTTTAATGTTCTTGTTGGTTTACAATTTCAGTGTTAGTTCTTGATAGGGTTTCAGGAATTTTACTTTCCTATTGTTGTCAATGATAAATGTGCCTTTCGAGTTCATTTATTAGTTCTTGTTATTGGTGTTAATCATCTCAGTGCATTTACAAGTTCTGTTGCATTGGGGAAAGGAGAAAGGTTTTGTATATCTGTACTTACATTGTTCTGTTATTTTTCAGTTAATAGAATTTGGAGCGAGCCATTGACGAAGGGAGCTTTGCCTTCACCCAGGGATAGCCACAGTTGTACAACCATTGGAGATAAGCTGTTTGTGTTTGGGGGCACAAATGGGAGAGTGCCGCTTAATGATTTGCATATTTTCGACACTTGTTAGTGCTTTTGATCTTAACCATCATTTCTTTTATTGCTTAATCTTTAATGGTTGCCTCTGTTGTCTGTGTGATGGTAATTACAATTTTCAAATGTTCTGAGGTGATATATAGTCTAATGGTATGAGGACAACCCTTAAGTCATTACATTTTGTGCTGCTTTATCTGCATTTCTCTTTGTTGCTGTGTAGTAAAAAAATGTGGACCAAAACAACTGTGTGAATAAGAAAACCCACGAGATGTAGAAATTCTGGTTACTAGGAAGTTATGTATACTCTGGTTTAGATCCGAGATAGTTCTTATTCCATAGATCTGGGGTTATTTACAAGATTTAGGGTGGTCTTTCATATTAGAAACCATGTAAGAGCTTCAAGATAACTTGTTATTTTCAAATGTGCAATGTTTTCCGGAGAAATGATACCCTGAGATGAAAAATGTTCTGCTGTTTTCGTTGTTTTAATGTTGAAAGTTACCAAATATAAGTAATTCTATCTGTTGTTCCCAATGATTTGTACAGTACCTAATAATTCGCTGAATCTACATTCTCTTAGCTTCGAATACATGGATATCACCCAGCCTAAGAGGAGATCGCCCTAATCCAAGGGAAGGCCACAGTGCAGCACTTATTGGTAAACGGCTTTTCATATTTGGTGGATGCGGAAAATTTGATGACGCTGAAATATTCTATGATGATGTTTATGTATTGAATACAGGTTTCCCTCGCTCTCGCTCTCTCTCTCTCTCTCTCTCTCTCTTTGTGTGTGTGTTATATTAAGGTGGGCAGTGGTAGACTGCAGTTAGCTAGTATGGTACATGCAAGTATGGAAGATTTTGTCATTATACTTGTGCTTAACAACATGATAGTGTGAAACTTTTAAAAACCGTGGAACTACGGATAAAAATATGATGGTGTTGGGGAAGGTAGGATTACAAATTTTAACTTGTGGTAGTAATGGAAGAAGAAGTGAAGAAAAACAGGAGTTTTCTTAGGAATTGACACTAGCCACTGGAACTACTTGTAGACAAAACCTCCCCCTGTTAATAGCTCATATTCTGAGAGGAAATCGGTGGTTGAGAAGATGATCTCTTCTAAGGTGAACTCGTGTGTCTTTTTTTGTCTTTTTTTTTAAAAAAAATCTTATTGTGTTTATATGCATTTTCTATTCTACTGCTATATAAATCCAAAAGTCTTGCGCAATAGTGACAAATCAAGTTTCAAGATCTGACATAGCTTTCTTTTCTATTAAGTTTATGGTTTTGAACATTTTATAGATATCATATCATATACTTTATAAAGATGGATATATCTATCCTTGTTGGTGGCCATTACATAAGCAAGTTGTTTTAATACTTCTTGTCCTTTTTCAGAGACATTGGTTTGGAAACGCATTGTGCCATCAGGCATTCCGCCAAGTAAGCGTGAGAGCCATTCCTGTTCCTCTTGGAACAGTAAGATTATAATTATAGGTGGTCAAGACACATCTAACTATTATCAGTCAGATGTTCATATATTTGATGCAGGTATTAAGAAACTCACTCTTGATGTTATATTCAGAAAAAGTTACAATTGTATCATAGTTATTTTTCTAGTACTAGTTCTATATTTTATGACTATTTTGGCATCCTGTTTCCATAGATACCCTTTCTTGGTGCAAGTTGAACACTACGGGTCAGATCTTGCCACCGCGAGGTGGGCATACAGCCGTATCATTGGGCAAGAATATTTTTATCTTTGGGGGTTTCACTGATGATCAGAGCCTATTTGATGACGTTTACATGCTTGATGTTGGTATGTTATCTGGTATATTGGTCATGCCTTACTATTTTTTGTGGTCAGAGTGCTTTCTCTTTTTTCTATTTCTTGCTCTTCTTCAATCAACATTTATCATTTCTTACGCGGAAGCCTCACAAAATGAGTTTGTTTTTGTGGTTCTTCATGTACATTTTCCCCCTATTGACGGGACTTCTATGAATCTGGAATGTCCCATGTTTTTTCCCCTTCAATTTTCAAGTGCATTATTTTCCATGGAACCCTCTTTTTGTTTTTGGTAATACTCGACGAGGGATAGAGCATTTGAGGAGGAAGAAATGCAGTTACTTTCTTCTAACCAAAATACCCGGGCAAATTTTTGCCTAAATTTCTCTGTGTCTCTCCTTTTCTGGAGAGGTCTCTCTATGTATGGGGTAACATAACGTGTCTCAACATTTGGAAAGAGAAATAGGAGTGCTTTTAAAGGGATGGAGATGAGCTTTGCTCATTTGAGAAGTAGTCTCTAGTCCCTTATTTTCTTTTGGTGCACCCACGTAGTTCCTGTTTGTATAGAGGATTGGGTGTCTTTGGAGAGAACATCTTGTAGGTTTTTTCACTTTTTTGGTTTACATCTTGTGTACGGCCAAGATGGCCTTGTTATTATTGATGAAATCTTTTACTTGATTAAAAAAACGTGTCTCCACATCAACAGGATACTTGTTAATAACAACAACAACAACAAACCCAGTAGATTCCCACATCGTGGGGTCTGGGGAGGGTAGAGTGTACGCAGACCATACCACTACCTCTAACGAAGTAGAGAGATACTTGTTAATAAAAAAATTATTATTTTAAAATCATAGTGTTTCTACATTGTTTTGAAAAATTTAGTGACGATTGGTGGATCTTAGTTAGCACTTGTCATTGAGAATCACAGAAGCTCTGTATGATTTATATTCAGGAAAATATAGGCCAGTTAACCTCTAAACTGAGAGTTTCTACGACTTCTGTGTTGTTTGTCATGATTGTTGTGTATTGAAGAGACACATGATATTCAATTGACTGTATGCTGTTGTATCTTCCTAATGTCCATTCAGCTGCTGGCATATGGAGTGAGGTCATTCCCACCGGTGAGGGCCCATCTGCCAGATTCGCAGTTGCTGGGGATTGCTTAGATCCACACATTGGAGGTACTCTTGTGTTCATAGGTGGTTGTGATAAGAACCTTAAAGCCTTGGAGGACATGCATTTTCTACATACAGGTCTATCATCGAATCCTCCAACAAACACACATTACTTTCCATTGAATTTTACTTATTTCGGTTACACCATTTATTTTGAACTCTCTAGATACCCCTTTGATAAATATCTAAATCTTGTTTTATATTCACATGACTAGGCCTTGCTAGAGGGGATGAGCGAGACGAAAGAAGGATAGAGAAGTTGTCTCTGAGGAAGCAGTTGAAGTTGAAATGCCAGGAGCAACAAGCTTTATCTTCTCCCTACAATAATGCTCTTACTGGATTTAATAGTAATGCTAATGTTCATCACCAACTGCCTGGGAACTATACACAGCCATGTGAGGAATTTTTTCATATCTTGTTGATTTTACGTTGTAGTAACCTACCTTTGAGAGTTCTCTCGCTTCCCTGCGAGATAGGCTTGTTGGTCATACTTTGACCTTCCTTCTTACCAGTAGTATTAGCACTTTTCTTGTAGTTCTTGTTCTTTAATTTCGCAGTGGTGTTCTTTGTGCATTATCGAATTATCCTTCTTTCGTTACTATTCTTTCGCCTGTTTGATGTTGTTATCGCTTCCATATGTGTGTCCCCTTTTTTTTCCAAACTGTTTGACAGGCCTTGTTTTAGCTGAGGGTCTATCAGGAACAACCTCTCTACCCTTACGAGGTAGGGGTACGGTCTGTACATTCTTCCCTCCCCAGACCCTACTTGTGCGATTACACTAGTTATGTTGTAGTTAGTTTCCCACCTTGTTACTTCCGGAGAACCGTCTTACTGAAGCCGCTTCTTCTTAATGCATTCATGAGTTACTTTAATCTTTTTCAATGTGATTGTGTTAATTGGTTTGTAGCCAGCCAGTCTTTAATCATCTTATATTTAAAATATGTTTGGTAAGAGGAGACCTAAAAGAAGGGAATAACTTGGGAGAGGAATGATCAGATGTGTGGGATTACGCTGGGTGTGTTGTTGTATATATATACACACAACAAAAAAGATTTCTTGCTGTTTCTCGCTCTAAATTATGGGCAAAGTTTAATGTGGTTGGGCAAGTTGATACTGGCCATGGTCACTTTTCTTTGAGTCTTCTTTTTTCCAGAAAAATAAAGTGTGCTAGCATGTCATATGTTTTCTGATAGATAGTATCTTTTTGTGTAATGCCCTGTACGTGTGATACAATATCAAGTGCCATCAATGCTTGAAGCTGGGAAACAGAGGTGTCACTGGTGTTGAACTGACTTCTGAAGGTGCACTGGTATTGTGGCAGGTCGGCAGAACGTTTATTTGAACGAGTACCAGACTCCTCTGGGGAAGAAGACTTTTCAAGCCAAGGTCACAAAGAATTTTCCAGATAGCTATACCGTTGAAACTGTTATAGATGGAAAATGTCTTCGTGGAATACTATTTTCCAACAAGCCAAGGCCTAATCAGACTCCCTGTAATGATTCTATCAGGTGCATGATCATCTGCTTTCTACATTTGATAGATAAGAGTAGCAGAATTTCAGTATTTGCGAAATTTTGATTCACTTATTGCCTTTTGGATGATGTTATTGTATTTTCAATATCAGGAATATGGGAAGTGGTGAAACTGATAGAGAAAAGCAGAATGGCGACCATGATTCTGTTAGAGAAGTTACAAAACCTTCAGAAGCAAATGCAAACGACTTCCAGCAAGCAGATGTCTCTGGTGGGAATTCTCTCAGAAATGAGGACCCAGTTGGAGATGCTACAGCTGAAACCACCCATGAGGTTATAGCTTCTTTCTGTGGAATAAATCGTTTAATTGTGTTATACCATCTTAAAGAAGAATGTGTACTAGTACCTGCTTGGCTGCACATGAACACGGAATCTTCTTTCTGATTAGCTTGTACAGATCATTTTTCTTACCCCACCTTGCAGCATTTCCTATATTATGGAATTTATTTAGCATTTGACATGCAACCATGGGTGGTTGCAGCTTTTACGCAACGATTTTCGGGCTTGCCACTTCCATTCCAAAAATTCAATCTTCATACTCTTCTTCAGTTACAATGCAGTCATGAGGACATGACACATGCCAAAAACTCAATCTTCATATACAAAGCTTAGGAGGTAGCAACAAATCTGGATAGTTTCAAGTTTGGTTAATGATGTAGGCTTGTATGACCAAGCTCGGATGTATTGTCTTCTTGGCAATTTGAGACATCAATCCACATGTAGCAGTCCTGTTCAACCACATGCTTAAGTTTGCTTCTAGCCTACAATTACAACTGCACCCCCATCCCAAACAAGTTGGAGTCTGCTATATGAACTGTCACATGTCCATTTAAGCTCAACTCGTGTCATCATCATACAAACAAGTAATAGTATTAATGATAATATTAAAAGTTCTCTAACAATTCTAAAACATATTTCAACTAGTAGATAAAACCCTATATAGATTTGTTTTTCTTTCTTCCATTGTGCCCTATCTATAGCTATATCTGTATTGATTCCAAAAACTTGTAGGTCTTTCGGGAGACCTTCCTTCCATGTGATTCTAGATCTATGCTCTCCCTTTTTAACACCTTCACATGCCATACTACCACAGGTAGGCCTGTGCGTATGTAGGTCGATGAATACCTGTAGGATATGATCAAACCATCTCAAGCAAAACCTCTCTCATTTTATTATCAATGCGTGCTACTTGCACCCTTTGGCATGGTCATTTTTAAACCACACATCTGTTTTAACATCCACATCTCTGCAACACTCATCTTATGGATATATGTTGAACTTTAGCGGCCCATATTCACTTCCATATGACGTTGTCAGTCTTATAGCTGTTTAATATACCTTTCACATTGGTAGGCATCCTTCTTTAATACCCCGATAGCACCTCTCCATTTCAACCATCCAATGTTAGTTCTATTAGCAACAACCTCATCTATCATTCCATTCTCTTGAAGCTACAAGCCTAGATATCTAAAATGTTTGAATTTTTGCCTGACAATCCCGTCTAGTTTCACCTTAACTTCACTCTTCTCATGTTAACTAAACTTGATGTACATGTATACTTATCCTAATACTCTTACTCTCTTAAGTGCTCCATAGTTCAAGCTTTTGATCGACACCCTCACTGATTTCATTAATTAACATACTATCCCATGGTAGGTGGGGTTGGATAAGAAATATAACAAGTTTTTCTCTACATCGATCCTTCGATATCACACTCAACCCTACAAGTAAGGAAGAAGGCCTTGAGTTGGTATTTAAAAGGAGTTCATCTTGCTGTGTTGCTTCCTTTCCTGTTGCTTCTTTTTTAGTCAAAAACTCCTTTATTCTATTGGTTTAATTCATATTAAATTTTCTCCAGCGGAACTATACTTCCATTTCTATTTCTTCAAATCCAGCACGACATGTGTCAGGAAGCGATATCAGCAAATAACACACACCATGTTCAATCTTTTGGTTCTCTCTCTTCAAAGAAGTCGTTTTTCACTCTCTATTCGTGAAACAAAAAAGGAAGCATTTCTATCAAGTTGAGAATTTTAAAGTTCGGATTACTTTTCTAAACTCCGTGCTTTTCCTTTTTATAACTGGCCTTTATAAGTATCTGCTCTACACACGGGGTTTGGTCTCCGAGTGAATCACCCAAAGAATTATAATTACTATTTGAGCTACATATCTTCCATTGCTGCTGCTTTCTTGTCTTGCGTGATTCACTATATGTACCTTTACTTTAGCAAAGCGGGTTATTTCTGAACTTTTATTTGACATGATTTCTGATTAAGTGCCTCTATAGCAGGTTCATGGCGTGCCCCATGATGTGAATTTGGAAAGCAGTATGCTGACTGATGCAGTAGATCATGGTACTAAAGTCTAAGGAGAATGCTTTTGCAACAACTGACTCGTGAATCTTCTATTGAAGGTACATCTTATACTCCCATGCTTGTCTTGTAAGATTTGGTGATTTTGAACCGTGCACCAGTGGCATTGAGGATTTCTTGGGAGAAAAAAAGAAGTGATACATCTTTTTGAACAACAACAACAACAACAAACCCAGTATATCCCCACATAGTGAGGTCTGGGGAGGGTAAGATGTACGCAGTCCATACCACTACCTCCGGAGAAGTAGCAAGGCTGTTTGCGATAGACCTGCTGTTAGTTTTCAGACCTCATTTGTAGTAAAAGACAAAATGTTACTGATTTTACTTCTATCATTTTCTGATCATCGTGATTTGTATATGAAATTATTTTTTCAAACACTTAGTTTACTGAAGGAACTGTTTGATTGTTATTTTGAAATATTTAACTTATAGAATCCAGAGCAATGTTCTTTTTTATTTGAACTTTCCTCTGCTTTTAAGTCTATCTCTAATGAGGTGTTTTTTTCCCTCCATGTGGAGGATACATTTTGTAATAATATTCATGTTGGCTGACCACTTTTCCTTAGAAACAAAAACAAAAAGAGAAATTCAGAATTGGTGCTCAGAGGGGGAGACTTGATAAAAGTTACATTCCCTCTTTGTTGTCTAATCAGAATTGGGTTGCTTGAATAAAAACTAGAAAATATTATGGAAGCAAAAATACGAAGATTAAAGATTAGAATTTAATGATATGCAAAATTCGAGAATAACATCCCCAAATTTTAAAATTAAGTGTTAAAAATCCTAATGGATCTTAGTATTTAAAAATTTAACGGGTTAAAGCTTATTATGATGCTAATAGAATCAATTTTAAAAACTTAGATCATAAAACGTATAGCACTTGGACTTGGACTTAGATTATAGAATTTAGTTTTCTTCCTCTTGGATTTGGACTTGGACGACAAAAAACGTATAGATCTTAGCCCACTCTTTGCCATAATATTTGGGCTCATCTTCAACGATAAGCACCTTCTCGATCTCTCTCTAGCTTCCATAGCTTTATTGAAGTTCTTTAATGTAAGTATGTCACCTTGGATGCTAACACCGTCTCTATATTGGATAAATCTACACTATGTGGGTTCAGCAACCGTTTCCTTTCGTGGCCCCAGCTACTTAGTGGCATGAAGATGAAGTTGCCTTTCTTCTTTAAGCAAATATTCACAAAGATCTATTGTACTCTGATAACCAATTCTTCTTGTATTTGTTACCCTTTATGTGCTAGATGATTTCCCTTATTTCCAATTACCTGCTGTTTCTTGCAATATGTTATCTAGTCTGCTGAGGCAAATCTGTCTCCGTAAAGCAGAAAAAGGCTGCTGTTTGCCTATTTTCACTGAAATAACAAAAACACTTTGTATAGATTTTTACATATGATAGAGGAGCTTGATGTTCATTGTGAGTAATGAGATTACGTGCTTTCTACCCATCAGCATCTCTATCTATGTTGGTTTCCCTTGGGATTGGAGCTTGACTGTCTGCTTCAGTTCTAATCTTTCTGCTTTCTGCACTCGCAAACAACTAGACCTCTGGTTTCTTTAGGCCCAACTCTTGGGACAAAGTGGCTTTGACTTCTTTTTCCTGATGATTTCTCATTTATTTAAATTGTTGACAGAACTTTATATCGTACCTATAAGATAAGAACATGAATGACATTGAATTGATTACTGTTCCATTTATTGGAGTGGCATTATCAAACAACTTAGGGAAAGATTGTCTCGATCAAATTGTTTTATCTTAAAGGTAGTCGTCTTGGTGATTTTACTACTAAACATTTAACAAAGAGATGTATTATCTAAAGATACACTATGTAGTATTGATTGCCACAATGTTACTTAAAGATGCTTGTTCCGAGTCCTCCTATCTTACCGTATCAGTTATGCTCCTATAACAGTGGTATTTCTCTTTAAAAATTTGGTGCAGAGTTTGTTAAGTTCACTATAAATAGATAGCAGCAGACTCTCTGCTCTGCAACTAATTGGTAATGTTGGATTATATTCTTGTTGCAACAACTATAGGGGTATTAAGATGTTGAGTCACACTATGAAGATTTGGGAGAGAGTGGTTGAGCGGAGATTGAGGAGGGTCGTGTGACGTGTCTGTTTCGGAGAATCAATTTGGATTTATGCCTGGTCGCTCGACGACAGAGGCAATCCATTTGGTGAGGAGATTGGTGGAGCAGTATAGAGAAAGGAAAAGGGACTTACACTTGTGTTCATCGACCTGGAAAAGACGTATGATAAAGTCCCGAGGGAGGTTCTTTGGAGGTGCTTGGAGGTGAGAGGGGTCTCGGTGGCGTACATTAGAGTTATTAAGGACATGTACGATAGAGGAAAGACCAGGGTAAGGAAGGCAGGAGGAGACTCGAACCATTTTCCGGTCGAGACTGGGTTGCATCAGGGATCGACTCTTAGTCCGTTCCTTTTTGTGTTGGTGATGGACGTGTTGACGCGGAGTATTCAAGGCGAGTTGCCTTGGTGTATGCTATTTGCGGATGATGTAGTGCTGATTGATGAGACGCGGAGGGGCGTGAATGACAAATTGGAGGTTTGGAGGAAAACCCTTGAGTCGAAGGGGTTCAGGTTGAGTAGGTCCAAGACGGAGTATTTGGAATGCAAGTTAAGTGACTTGAGGCAGGAAGACGATGTAGTGGTGAGGTTGGACTCCCAGGATGTTTGTAAGAGGGATAGTTTTAAGTATCTTGGGTCTATGATCCAGGGGAATGGTGAGATTGATGAGGATGTCACTAATCATATTGGCAGGTTGGATGAACTAGAGACTTGCCTCGGGAGTATTGTGTGATAAGAAAGTGCCCCTTAAGCTTAAAGACAAATTCTATAGTGTGGCAGTCCGTCCGACTATGTTGTATGGCACGGAGTGTTGGCCAGTCAAGCACTCCCACATCCAAAAAGTGAGGGTGGCGGAAATGAGGATGTTGCGTTGGATGTGTGGGCTTACTAGAGGGGATAGAGTTAGGAATGAGATTATCCGGGAGAAGATGAGAGTGGCTTCGGTGAAGGACAAGATGCGGGAAGGAAAACTGAGATGGTTTGGACATGTGATGAGGAGGGACGCGGATGCCCCAGTTCGTAGGTGTGAGAGGCTAGCGTTGGATTGCTTCAGGAGGAGCAGAGGTAGGCCGAAGAAATACTGGAGGGAGGTGATCAAACATGACATGGAGCAGCTGCATCATACTGAGGACATGACCCTACATAGGAAGGTGTGGAGGTCGCGGATAAGGGTAGAAGGCTAGCGGGAAGGTGTGGGTTGTAGCAAGCCATCAGGAGAGATCTTGTGTAGCCGGGTTAGTAATTTTAGGACTGGGTTCACAGGTGTCTATGGCTGTGAGTATTTGTTACTTATACGTGGGTGTCCCATTCATGATTTCTCAGTTGCTATTTTCTTATTTCGTGTTGCTTTATCTCTCGTATTTTCGTATTGCTCTGATTTACTTTTTATTATTCCTTACGCCTTTTCTGTTATGTAATCCATCTCCTGGTCTACTATTCTTTATCTTGAGCCGGGGGTCTATCGGAAACAGCCTCTCTACTTCTTCGAAGGTAGCGGTATGGACTGTGTACATCTTACCCTCCCCAGACCCCACTTTGTGGGAACACACTGGGTTTGTTGTTGTTGTTGTTGGGTTATATTCTTGTTGGAATGTTCCCCAGACCCCACTTTGTGGGAATACACCGGGTATGTTGTTGTATTCTTGTTGGAATGTTAGTTCACTTTTGCTTTATTCCTTTTTTGCAGATAAATCTACACTATGTGGGTTCAGCAACCGTTTCCTTTCGTGGCCCCAGCTACTTAGTGGCATGAAGATGAAGTTGCCTTTCTTCTTTAAGCAAATATTCACAAAGATCTATTGTACTCTGATAACCAATTCTTCTTGTATTTGTTACCCTTTATGTGCTAGATGATTTCCCTTATTTCCAATTACGTGCTGTTTCTTGCAATATGTTATCTAGTCTGCTGAGGCAAATCTGTCTCCGTAAAGCAGAAAAAGGCTGTTGTTTGCCTATTTTCACTGAAATAACAAAAACACTTTGTATAGATTTTTACATATGATAGAGGAGCTTGATGTTCATTGTGAGTAATGAGATTACGTGCTTTCTACCCATCAGCATCTCTATCTATGTTGGTTTCCCTTGGGATTGGAGCTTGACTGTCTGCTTCAGTTCTAATCTTTCTGCTTTCTGCACTCGCAAACAACTAGACCTCTGGTTTCTTTAGGCCCAACTCTTGGGACAAAGTGGCTTTGACTTCTTTTTCCTGATGATTTCTCATTTATTTAAATTGTTGACAGAACTTTATATCGTACCTATAAGATAAGAACATGAATGACATTGAATTGATTACTGTTCCATTTATTGGAGTGGCATTATCAAACAGCTCAGGGAAAGATTGTCTCGATCAAATTGTTTTATCTTAAAGGTAGTCGTCTTGGTAATTTTACTACTAAACATTTAACAAAGAGATGTATTATCTAAAGATACACTATGTAGTATTGATTGCCACAATGTTACTTAAAGATGCTTGTTCCGAGTCCTCCTATCTTACCGTATCAGTTATGCTCCTATAACAGTGGTATTTCTCATTAAAAATTTGGTGCAGGTTTGTTAAGTTCACTATAAATAGATAGCAGCAGACTCTGCTTCGCAACTAATTGGTAATGTTGGATTATATTCTTGTTGCAACAACTATAGGGGTATTAAGATGTTGAATCACACTATGAAGATTTGGGAGAGAGTGGTTGAGCGGAGATTGAGGAGGGTCGTGTGACGTGTCTGTTTTGGAGAATCAGTTTGGATTTATGCCTGGTCGCTCGACGACAGAGGCAATCCATTTGGTGAGGAGATTGGTGGAGCAGTATAGAGAAAGGAAAAGGGACTTACACTTGGTGTTCATCGACCTGGAAAAATGCGTATGATAAAGTCCCGATGGAGGTTCTTTGGAGGTGCTTGGAGGTGAGAGGGGTCCCGGTGGGGTACATTAGAGTTATTAAGGACATGTACGATAGAGGAAAAACCAAGGTAAGGACGGCAGGAGGAGACTCAGACCATTTTCCGGTCGAGACTGGGTTGCATCAGGGATCGACTCTTAGTCCGTTCCTTTTTGCGTTGGTGATGGACGTGTTGACGCGGAGTATTCAAGGCGAGTTGCCTTGGTATATGCTATTTGCGGATGATGTAGTGCTGATTGATGAGATGCGGAGGGGCGTGAATGACAAATTGGAGGTTTGGAGGTAAACCCTTGAGTCGAAGGGGTTCGGGTTGAGTAGGTCCAAGACGGAGTATTTGGAATGCAAGTTAAGTGACTTGAGGCAGGAAGACGATGTGGTGGTGAGGTTGGACTCCCAGGATGTTTGTAAGAAGGATAGTTTTAAGTATCTTGGGTCTATGATCCAGGGAAATAGTGAGATTGATGAGGATGTCACTAATCATATTGGATCAGGTTGGATGAACTGGAGGCTTGCCTCGGGAGTGTTGTGTGATAAGAAAGTGTCCCTTAAGCTTAAAGGCAAATTCTATAGTGTGGCAGTCCGTCCGACCATGTTGTATGGTGCGGAGTGTTGGCCAGTCAAGCACTTCCACATCCAAAAAGTGAGGGTGGCGGAAATGAGGATGGTGCGTTGGATGTGTGGGCTTACTAGAGGGGATAGGGTTAGGAATGAGATTATCCGAGACAAGATGAGAGTGGCTTCGGTGAAGGACAAGATGCGGGAAGGAAGGCTGAGATGGTTTGGACATGTGATGAGGAGGGACGCGGATGCCCCAGTTCGTAGGTGTGAAAGGCTAGCGTTGAATTGCTTCAGGAGGAGCAGAGGTAGGCCGAAGAAATACTGGAGGGAGGTGATCAAACATGACATGGAGCAGTTGCATCATACTGAGGACATGACCCTAGATAGGAAGGTGTGGAGGTCGCGGATAAGGGTAGAAGGCTAGCGGGAAGGTGTGGGTTGTAGTAAGTCATCAGGAGAGATCTTGTGTAGCCGGGTTAGTAATTTTAGGACTGGGTTCATAGGTGTCTATGGCTGTGAGTATTTGTTACTTATACGTGGGTGTCCCATTCATGATTTCTCAGTTGCTATTTTCTTATTTCGTGTTGATTTATCTCTCGTATTTTCGTATTGCTCTGATTTACTTTTTATTATTCCTTACGCCTTTTCTGTTATGTAATCCATCTCCTGGTCTACTATTCTTTATCTTGAGCCGGGGATCTATCGGAAACAGCCTCTCTACTTCTTCGGAGGTAGCGGTATGGACTGTGTACATCTTACCCTCCCCAGACCCCACTTTGTGGGAACACACTGGGTTTGTTGTTGTTATTGTTGTTGGGTTATGTTCTTGTTGGAATGTTCCCCAGACCCTACTTACTTTGTGGGAATACACCGGGTATGTTGTTGTATTCTTGTTGGAACGTTGGTTCACTTTTGCTTTATTCTTTTTTTGCAGATAAGAATCAATAGAACACTGATCAGCCTTGTGCAATTTTGACTTCACGATGGTGGTTATTTCCTAGAATCCCCTCTTCTCTGCAGCCCCAAGAAGGTTTGTCAATATAAGAACCATTTGTGAAGATGGCGGAGGGAGCTGGACCGCTTTATCTCTACAGGTTTGCTTGAGGAGGATATCACATTTTCATTTTCCTCGAGTCTCATATTTTTGGGTGAAGATTCCCAATGGATCATTTATGATTTTATAAGCAACAAAGAATCATATGTAGTGTGTAGTCACTAGCTAAGCTAATAGTAGAAGCAGGAGACGATTTATCAATTTCCAGTCACGTCGTTTCTATTAACCATGAAGTGCTATCTGTCTCCCTGGCCTGTTTCATAATCATTTTTTTTGCAGCTTCTACTCCTAAAAGTGCACTAATGATAAGAATGTAAAATAAGTGGTTCCAAGTTGGGGCGGCCTTGAAAAATAGAAAAAATCGAGTCAAATCGAAAACAAAAATCAACGCTTTCTGATTTGGTATGTGATTGAAAATATATCATCATACTGTCATGATCTCGATTAAGATATGACAGAATTAATAAACAAAAATTGAAATTGCAAGTGTTTTTGGGACGATTTTCTGGTTTTTACTAAAACGGAAGAAAACGAACCTCAATTACAAGATAAGAAATGCTGAATTAAACTAAGTTACCTAGTTGATGTGGACTTCCATGGTAGTTGAGAAATCTGCAGAAAGAAGGAGAAAGATCAGAGAATGAGAAGAGAAGAAGAGGAGAGAAGAGAAATGAGAAAGGAGTGAAGAATACCAGATTTTTCGTTAGCTGATTTCTCTCTCCTATGTGGCTTTTAACAACCTCCTACTGACGTGTCATGATCACAGCCCTTGAGCTTCATTCATTAACGTTCCATTTCAGTCGTTGATTCCAAATTTTGGTTATTCACTTTATCCGCGCCGTGGCTTCGAACCTTAGTTCCCACATTCTTTATTTGATTTATTCTACTATTAGTCTATACTAATCAGGTCATAACGTATCCCTCTCCATCACAACAGCCTTGACCTCAAGGATGAGAATCAAACCCAGGGAACCTAGCTTGGAGGAATGCATAGTCTTCCCAAGTTGCATCCTCAGGTGGTAGATTGGACCACTGTACCAACACTTTAACTGCGGCTATATTGTCCTTCTTAACCAACTGTCTTTGTAAGATAATTACTGGTCGGACCAAGAATTGACCATCATCACCAATACAGGGCAGAGTAGATTGAACTACCACACGATTACCTATCTTCTTTTTGAGTAGTGAAACATGGAACACTGGATATACCTTAGAATCAGGAGAAAGAAAGTGCCAGTCGATAGTCGATAAGCTACTGGACCAACTCTAGCAAGAATTTTGTATGGACCATAGTACTTTGATGAGGGCTTCAAATTCTTCCTCAATGCAATAGAAGTTTGCCTATAAGGTTGTAGTTTAAGATAAACCATGTCATCCACCTGAAATTCCCTGTCAGACCTTCTTTTATCAGCATAGAACTTCATCCTGAGCTTTACTTAGGTTATCCTTCAAAGTCTGGTGCAGTTGTTGTCTCTTCATGATAACATCTTCAGTAGCTGGTACATTTGTCTCCAACAGTGGTCCAAGTGTCAAATGAGGAGGAGAGTATCCATATAAAGCTTTAAGGAGTACACTGTAAACTAGGGTGAAAATTGGTATTGTACCACCACTCAGCAATAGTAAGCCATTGCTCCTACTGGTTAGGTCTACAAGACACCATACATCTAAGATAAATCTCTAAGCACCTGTTCACTCTCTCAGTTTGACCATCACTTTGAGGATGATAGATAGTGCTATAGTGTAGTTGAGTGCCCAACAACTTGATCAATGCTTGCCAAAAGTTGCTTAGAAAGACCCTATCTCTGTCAGTAACAATAGAATCTGGAGTACCATGTAGCCAATGAATCCTATTCCAAAAAATTTCAGCAACTGTCACAGCAGTGTAAGGGTGGGCAAGAGCAATGAAATGTGCATACTTGATCATCCTATCAACTACCACAAGGATCACTTCTTTACCCTTAGATTTTGGAAGCCCCTCAATGAAATCCATGCTTATGTGACTCCAAGCTTGGTTAGGTATGAGCAATGGTTGCAATAGACCAGGATAGGCAACATTATCATCCTTGCTCCTATGGCAAACATCACAGCTTTCTACATAGTCAATTACTATTTGCTTCATATTAGGCCAATAAAATACTTGTGACAGTCTTTTGAGTGTACCCAATTGACCGGAGTGACCACCAATAGGTGAATCATGGGATGTAGACATTAACTGGTTTCGAAGTTCTCCAACAGCTCCAGTGTAAACCTTTCCTTTCTTTCTAAGAATTCCAGAAGAATAATGCCAAATACTAGGGCCCTGCAGAGTTATTGTGACCTGAGCAATCAACTCTTGCACCTGTGTATCTCCTTCATAACTATGAGTCACCTCTTGCATCCATAACGGAATAGAGGCATCTGCCACCCTATTCTCCGCACCCTTTTTTTATTGAATCTCATAGTCCACGCCTAGTAATTTAGTGAGACCTTGCTGAATTGTTGAAGTCACTTTTTGTTCTATCAAATACTTTAGGTTGTGGTGATCAGTCCTGACCACAAAATGATTGAATTAGAGATAATGCCTCTATTTATCCACTACATTCAACAAAGCCATATACTCTTTCTCATAGATAGATTTGCCCCGGTGCTTGGGTGCTAGTACTTTACTAAAATAGGCTATAGGCTTACCCTCTTGTATGAGTACTGCACCAATGCCACTGTGACTAGCATCAGCCTCTATAATAATTTCTTTGGTAAAATCAGGCAATACTAGCACTGGCGTAGAAGACATAGCAGACTTAAGAGCTGAAAAGGCTAAATCAACTTCATTCCATTTGAAAGAATCCTTCTTAAGCAAGTCTGTCAAGGGTCTACAAATAGCTCCATATCCGGCCACAGATTTTCTATAATAACCAGTTAATCCAAGAAACCCTCAAAGAGCCTTGATTGATTTAGGAGTGGGCCAGCTAACCATGGCTTGAATCTTAGCCAGATCAGTTGATACCCCCTTCTCTAGTGATCACATGAGGGTCATTCTCAACTTTCTTAGTCCATAATCAAATAATTGTCATCTTTCACTCAATTATTAAAACTTGAGTCACCTACACCTTATTTTCAAATTCTTTTGTCACGTTTAACTCGAAACCCCATGAATCTATATCTATATTTATATTATATCAAAAGTGTGGAGGACCTTAGTTATTTGAACTTTTTGCGCTTCATTAAAAGTCTTTGATTTAGAAAAAATCGTCTTTAAACTATTTTTTTTAATATTTAAGAGTTGAAAATTAATTAAATATAAAATCTTTCCTTATTAAAAGTCATATGAAAACTAATACTTTTTTCATTAGTTTAAGAATTCTAAATCAACTAAATTTGCTTTTAAGAAGATTTGAAAAATTTACAAAATAAATATAAAAATATTAGAATAAGAAAAATTAAAGAAGTATCAAATTTTTAAAAGTTTTAAATACATAATAAGAATGTAATCAACGATATTATAAAGATTTGACTTTAAAAACAAGGAATGATTTTAAATATAAAAAAAAAGAAGAAGAAAATAATCATAGCACATATATGATTCAAATTGATGCAGTTCTCTTAACTTCTGACAGCAAGGGAAAGAGGTACTACATGACAAGCGCAAAAGTAATGATTCATCGATCAGTTGGAACTTTAGGTTGGTATATATATATATATCAGTTGGAACTTTAGGTTGGTATATATATAGGTTTACATTATTATATTAAATATTAAAGTATGAAGGAAAGTCATTTGAACTTTTTATATTTTATTGAAATCTTCGTAATAGATAAAAATAATTCAACTTTAAATAAGCAAATGTTACACGTGTGGTTAAACTAGTTGTATTTAATTGTCAAAAGAATTTATGAATTGTAATTAATTAAAACTTAAATTAAATAAAGCAATTAAGAGATTATATCACTAAACCATATAGTTATTCCATTTGAATGATCTGAATATATATCTATAATATATTAAAAGTGTGAGTCCCTTAGAAAAGTTATTTGAACTTTTTGTCCTTCATTAAAAGACTCTCCTTTAGACAAAATCGTCTTTTCATTATTTTATTCAATTTATTATTTAATATTTTTTAAATACTAAACTCCTAAAATATATGAGACTCGAAAATATATGGAAAGAGAATCAATTAATATTTTTCATTGTACTGGTCAACTAGAAAAATGCTCCTAAAATAGAACTCTATTAAGAAAATACTTTTATAAATATTGAGATCTAGAGAATAATTATTTATACTAATTTACGCACACAATATGCATCTAGAGAATAATTATTTATACTAATTTATGCACACAATATGCTTAGGTCTTTCAATAACATACATGCGTACTTTTTTTTACGTTTTTCTTTGACTATTTTTTTTATTCTCTCTTCTTGTTCTTCCTTTGTCTTTTAAGTTAGCTATTGATTCACTTGTATTCCTTAGATTTTAGGTAGTTGATTTTTTTATTTTATAAAGTATTACTTTCTCATTTTTTCCGATCAATCTATGGATAAATATATACAAGCCATCAGGCTTTGTATAATAAACTCAATAAATGTGTTTATTATTAGTTTGTATAATAATTGTATTGTCTTAATATCTCTATTAGTTTATTATTTTGTGGTAGTTTACAGATTGTGGACGAATATCGATCGGTTTTGAGGAATTTTTGTGCGTAAAGTTTAAATTTAATTGTATTATTTTGATATCTTTTTTATCGTATTGTTTTGTTGTAGTTTGCAAATGGTAGATAAATGTCGTTCGACTTTGAAGAGTTTTTTTAGGTAAGGGTTAAGTTTAATTATATTGCTTTGATATCTCCGACTTGAGAATTTTTTGTGTGTAAAGATTAGGTATAGATATATTATTTTGATATCTCTATTATCGTATTATTTTGTTATAGTTAACAGGTGGTAGATGAGTGTCAGACGCTTTGAGGAAATTTTAGTGTAAAAGTTAGATTTAATTGTATCATTTGATTTCTCTATTATCGTATTGTTTTATTGCAATTTACAGGTGGTAGATGAATGTTTATCAGCTTTGAGAATTATTTTTGATAAAAGTTAGATTTAATTAAATAAATTCTCCATCTTTACCTATTCAAAAGATGTTGAATTTAATTATTGTATTCATTTTTATTATTTAAATAATTTTTTTATTTAGTTTAACGTTTGAATTTATTAAAGTGAGGTACACGCGCTAGGTCACCTAAACTAATATATATTTAGAATTTTAAATTATTCTAACATAATTTAGTTTCAAAATTTAGTTTTGAAATAGAAAAGATACGATGATTAATGTGAGACCAAGATAACTTTGTTGAAGCAAATTAAATTTGACATTTTTTTGTTACTGATAAAGTCCGGTAATTTCTGTCTACAACAACGTCAAACGTTTGGTGAAATTTCAACAGTTAAACTTTCAATTGGGCTAATAATTAAAGTATAGAATAAAGGAAAACAAAGTCCACCTTTGTCGACATCGGAGAGTTCGCCAGAACTCCGATCTGCCACTCTCCAATCCCAATGGATTTCCAACTGAATTCCCAAATCTCCGGCGACTCCCTTTCTTCCTCCGCATCCTCCACCGTCCAAACACCCTCCACTTCCAACCACCACCAGAACGGTGGCGCTCCGATCAACAACAGCGACCCCATGCATTCTTGGTGGGAATCCATCTCCAAAGCTCGTTCTCGCATCCACCTCCTCTCCTCCCTCCTCCCCTCCTCCGCCGGTGACGCTTCTCTCTCTGCCCTGGCCGACTCAGACCGTCCTGCGCGGTCCCTTCTCCTCTCTCCGGCGGCATACTTTTCTATTTCATCCTCCCTCTCTTCCCCTTCCTCCGGCGCCGGCGATGATCCTCTTTGTCACTGGCTTTATGACACTTTCCTTTCCTCCGATACTGATCTCCGCCTTGTGGTACTCTCCTTTATTCCCCTTTTATCCTCCATATATCTCTCGCGAATCCATTCTCCTACTTCTACTTCTCTTTCTGGTTTTGAAGCTGTTCTTCTTTCCCTTTACGCCGCTGAAACGAAATCCCGTGGAGGAAAACCCATACTCATTTCTATTCCCGATCTCTCTCAGCCTTCACTATATCATAGTCCAAAAAACCCCACTCCGGCAAAATCAAACTCCAGTTCGTCTAATGCCCAGAATCGCCGTGCTTTGGTGGGAGTTTTGTCGCCGCCTCTTGAGTACCAAATTGCTGTGAAGTCAACTAAACGTGCTTGCATTGTTGGGGTAGCTCTGGATTGTTACTATAAACAGATTTCCCACATGCCCAGTTGGTCTAAGCTGGATTTTTGCAAATTTGCTGCTGATTGGGGTGGTCAATATTGTCCTTGCGTGTCAGAGTTTGATGAAACTGATGGAAATTCAGAGAATTCTGTTGAAATTAGTAATGGGGATTTGGAGGGCGTTTCTAAAGCTATAGAGAATTTGGGAATTGAAGATGGATGTGATGAATTAAAGCCAAAAGGTGCAAGAATTCCACTCCCATGGGCGCTTTTGCAGCCTGTGATAAGGATCTTGGGCCATTGTTTGTTGGGTCCTTTGAATGCTGAGGATGTAAAGGATGCTGCTTCAGTGGCAGTTAAATGTCTGTACGCAAGGGCTTCACACGAGTTGAATCCGCAGGCAATTTTGGCAACTCGGAGTTTGATTCAGCTTGATAAGAGAGGTCGTGAGGCGGCAGCTAAGGTAGCTGCTGCAGCAACTGTTGGGTCAAATGCTACCACGCCCAATAAAGCTAAAAAGCCGGAGATCCTTTTGGTTTCCAAATGACTGCAGTGAACTCGATGGTATGACTGGTTTTCACTAATTATTTTTTCACACGGTCTTCCCTTATCAAATGACTCAAGTGTTGTATGATTCTGAATTTTAAGTGGCAACGTGCTTGTGTGCTTTGTAACTTGATTTTCTTCTCAATATTTTGGAGGGAACGTGACTGCTTCTGTGTGGTGTGGTGTACTACCATTTCTCTAATGGATTACATTAGCGATTTCTTGTCCTTTTAGCAGCTAAAAGACTAAGTGGTTTGTCTTTTATGGGTGACCTTCATTAGGTGATTACCGCATATCTATATATTTCCTTGTTTATGCCACTACAAGTTCATCAAATTGTTTAGTTGAATGTTCATTTTTGTAACTGGTCGTTGCCATACGATTTATATTAGTAGATTAATTCTGTTGGAATTATGATTGAATGGGTTAATAGTGTTGTTTTGAGAATATTAAATTTTTTGTTTTAGCGGTAGTGCTTCCCAATATGTAGAGCAAATTTGAGCTATCTTCATTCTTAAACCTCCAATGTTCTGTACTCCTTTTTAATGTCAAATTAAAGATTTTTTTTCTTTAAAAAGGAAGCAAAAAGTACTTGTAAATTTAAGTCAGATACCTTTTCCACTATCTGCATCTATAGTGTTTCTATATTTGGAGATCAACAAGAATATTGGATTACAGTATTTTAGCGATAATGAACATTAAGTATTATAGAGCTATGGGTACACTCTTCGAATACTCAATAAAAGGGTTAAGGGCTAACTAACTTGGTGAGCTCCTTTCCACAGTTGAGGTGGAGGACTCGAACCTTATCAGTATCATACAATCCCTCCCCCCACCCCTTATGTAACTAAAAAGATAATCAACAAAGGATTGTTCCCTTATAACAGATGAAATGTCTACTGCCAGCCTATGATATAGACTTGACAAGCATGTTTCCTCAGTCTCTCATATTAATCAAAATTAGCTTCAAGATATTGTTTGATATGTGGAAAATGTGGATGGTAAGTTAGGCAAATTTTAACAAAATTGTTGGTACTCTACTGTTTAGTGAAATTGCAGCACTTGTTGGAAGGAGGGAAGATGATACTCCATGATTGGCTTCTCCGGCTCTATGTATAAAGGTAGATAATGGACTTGATATATATAGGCCCTTTTTGAGAGTTTGATGTTTGAGCAAGCATTAGCGTTTGCAAATTACTAACCAGTACATAAGTGGTCGAAGTGTGGACAAATTCTTGTTCTGTAGTTTGGATAGTGGTCATGTTTTATGCTTGCACTAGATTTTGTTTGAAGGTGTACGTGGGATTCTGGGTATAGCCTGATTTATGTTTCATTATGCATTTTAACTTGGTGATTTCTCCTGAAAATTGTGATATATTCATATTTGGTACGTGATGTATTTTCTGTTTGACACTGGAAGATTCTTCTGTTTACTGTATTGTCATTCGGGTCTGACAGGAATGATACTATGCATAATTAATGCGAAATGGAACCAGCTATGTTTAAAGATCAACAGAGTAATTTCGCAGTTTCTCCAGTTTATCTTTGTATGTTTCTGCTATTTGCGAAGTTCTTTGTTTAAATGTCATATAAACTCATCTGACTTCAGTTCTCAAGCACTGTAATTCGAGTTCCATTGCTCCCTGCTTTATATCCTTAGGGTAGGGGCTAGAATTTATTGGTCCTCCATTCCATGAGATGTGTATTCCAGAAGTTGGGATTTAGAAACTTCTATTTCATCTATATGCTTCCTCTGTACCCTACCTCACAATATTTCTATGTGAAACTTCGTTATTCATTTTCACATGAATTTGTTGGAATAATATTGTGTCCTTTGATTAAATGCATTCCTTAGTCAGGTACTGCTTGAAGAGACAATCTTTGAAGTACTTGCCCATCAATTTTCTTTCCGTTGCTAATGGAGTTGTTCTGCCACATTTGCACGTTAATTTTATGCCCTTATAAGCAGTTGGAGAAGAGGTTTACTTCAAAGAATAGGTGTTTACAGTGTTATTTATGTGTATCCTTTATAACCTCTTCTCCAACTGCTTATAAGGGCATAAAATTAACGTGCAAATGTGGCAGAACAACTCCATTAGCAACGGAAAGAAAATTGATGGGCAAATACTTCAAAGATTGTCTCTTCAAGCAGTACCTGACTAAGGAATGCATTGAATCAAAGGACACAATATTATTCCAACAAATTCATGTGAAAATGAACAACGAAGTTTCTCAGAGAAATATTGTGAGTTAGGGTACAGAGGAAGCATATAGATGAAATAGAAGTTTCTAAATCCCAACTTCTGGAATACACGTCTCATGGAATGGAGGACCAATAAATTCTAGCCCCTACCCTAAGGATATAAAACAGGGAGCAATGGATCTCGAATTACAGTGCTTGAGAACTGAAGTCAAATGAGTTTATATAACATTGAAACAAAGAACTTCGCAAATAATAGCAGAAACATACAAAGATGAACCGGAGAAACTGCGAAATTACTCTGCTGATTTTTAAACTTACCTGGATTCATAACTGGTTCCATTTCGCATTAATTATGCATAGTATCATTCCTGTCAGACCCTAATGTCAATACAGTAAACAGAAGAATCTTCCAGTGTCGAACAGAAAATACATCACGTACCAAATATGAATATATCACAATTTTTAAGAGAAATCACCAAGTTAAAATGCATAATGAAACATAAATCAGGCTATACCCAGAATCCCACCTACACCTTCAAACAAAATCTAGTGCAAGCTTAAAACATGACCACTATAGAACAAGAATTTGTCCACACTTCGACCACTTATGTACTGGTTAGTAATTTGCAAACGCTAATGCTTGCTCAAACTTTCAAAAAGGGCCTATATATATCAAGTCCATTATCTACCTTTATACATAGAGCCGGAGAAGCCAATCATCTTCCTTCCTTCCAACAAGTGTTGCAATTTCACTAAACAATAGAGTACCAACAATTTTGTTAAAATTTGCCTAACTTACCATCCACATATCAAACAATATCTTGAAGCTAATTTTGATTAATATGAGAGACTGAGGAAACATTCTTTGTCAAGTCTATATCATAGGCTGGCAGTTTGGATGATGGTTTCATAATGTATGGTACAATACAATGTTTGGATAGACTGTATCATTCACTGTTGTTTAATAATAGTTTTTTTGTTTGGTTTGACGGTATGGTACTGTATCGTAACGGGTAATTTTACTAAAATACCCCTGATTATTTTAAATTTATAATAATTAGGAATAACTTTTTATTAACTATAAGCAGGATTTTCTTTGTGTTGTCACTGGCATATAAAAACACATTCAAAGAGTAGAAAATGATGATCCATGACAAAATCATTTTGTACTGTCACACAAAGGACTGATTTCAACTTTGCCCGGAAGGACTGAACGTATCATGACTTTTAAGTTTTTTTTGGAAAACTACAAAGAAATCGGTAGATACAAACGTGCATTTTTTTCTAGTTGTCTCAACACTGAATACAGTCAGAGAGAAGAGGCGGTTAGAGCTGCAATCCACGGGAAGTGCAAAATATATTTGAGGTTGTATCGTCACTTGTCAGTAACAAGAAGAGTCCTTGCTGTAGAACTATAGAATTGTTGCTTCATTTGTTTTAGTTTAAAGTTATGAACTAACCAGAAAAGATTGTTTGATATTCATTACCATTAACAACTTGAAATGTGCATATTAATTACAGAATCCTAGATGATGTCTTCTATTATTCTTGGCACTATTAGCTGTCGCTTTGAAAAAAAAAAAATACAAGAATCTTATTTATTTATTACAGAAAACCATAACCAGTGACACTTATATTTTATAGAACTAGTTCTCAAAACCAAATCAAAATGTTTCCAGGAACCAAAAACAAAACAAACTTAGCTTAGCTGGTCATCCAGTGGGAGTTCTTGCATTTAACCACTCAACATTCAAATATTTGGTGCAGTCACCACATGGGAAAGATAAAGAGAAGCTGACCAGGGCATAGAACCACTAGTGGTGGAGCCAGAATTTTTAATAAGGGGAATGCAAAATACGTAACATAATATATTTAGGCATCAAGAATTCAGTTAATGACCTGTTGAAAGAACACAATAAGAAAATAATAAGCAGTTAAGTTTTAAAAAAATACCTGGAGGACGAGCGTAGAAGAATAGAAGGTTTTGTCTAAAGGAGTTTTTAGGAGTTTAGTATGAAAAAAATATTAAATAATAAATTGAATAAAATAATGAAAAGACGGTTTAGTCTAAAGGAGAGTCAAAAAGTTCAAATAACTTTTCTAAGGGGCCTCACACTTTTAATATATTATAGATATATATTCAGATCATTCAAATGGAATAACTATATGGTTTAGTAATATAATCTCTTAATTGCTTTATTTAATTTAAGTTTTAATTAATTACAATTCATAAATTCTTTTGACAATTAAATACAACTAGTTTAACCGCACGTGTATCATTTTCTTATTTAAAGTTAAGTTATTTTTATCTATTACGGAGATTTCAATAAAATGTAAAAAGTTCAAATGACTATTCAAAAATCCTTCATACTTTAATATTTAATATAATAATGTAAACCTATATATATAACCTAAAGTTCCAACTGATTGATGAATCATTACTTTTGCGTTTGTCATGTAGTAACTCTTTTCCTTGTTGTCAGAGGTTAAGAGAGCCGCATCAATTTGAATCATATATGTGCTATGATTATTTTATTCTTCTTTTTTTCTATATTTAAAATCATTTCTTATTTTTAAAGTCAAATCTTTATAAAATCGTTGATTACATTCTTATTATGTATTTAAAACTTTTAAAAATTTGATACTTCTTTAATTTTTCTTATTCTAACGTTTTTATATTTATTTTTAGATTTTTCAAATCTTCTTAAAAACAAATTTAGTTGATTTAGAATTCTTAAACTAATGAAAAAAGTATTAGTTTTCATTAATTCTCATGACTTTTAATAAGGAAAGATTTTATATTTAATTAATTTTCAACTCTTAAATATTAGAAAAAATAGTGAAAAGACGATTTTGTCTAAATCAAAGACTTTTAACGAAGCACAAAAAGTTCAAATAACTAAGGTCCTCCACACTGTTGATATAATATAGATATAGATATAGATTCATGGGGTTTTGAGTTAAAGATGACAAAAGAATTTGAAAATAAGGTGTAGGTGACTCAAGTTTTAATAATTGAGTGAAGACGATAATTATTTGATTATGGACTAAGTACTCAACCTTCGGTTGCCCAAAGGAACATTTGGATCTTTTGGCAAATAAAGAATTCTCTCTCAATGTATCAAACACCACAGTTAAATGCTTAATATGCTCTTCCAATGAAATACTGTAAATAAGTATATCATAAAAAAACTCTAAGACAAACCTCCTGAGAAAAGGCTGAAAAAACTTGATTCATCAAAGCTTGAAAGGTTGCAAGTGCATTGGTTAAACCAAATGGCATAACTCTGAACTCATAATGACCCATATGGGTTCTGAATGCAGTCTTGTATACATCGTCTACCTTCATCCTAATCTGGCGATAATCAGCCCTGATATCCAACTTTGAGAAAATTACAAAACCATGAAGTTCATCAAGCAAATCATCTACTATAGGAATAGGATACTTATCCTTAACAGTGATGTCATTCAACCCCCTATAGTCTACACAGAACCTCCGCGTATCATCCTTCTTCTTAACCAACAAGCTGGTAAAGAGAAGGGTGATTGACTTTGCTGGATAATACCTTGATTAAGCATGTTTGGGACTTGTTTCCCCAATTCATTCTTCTGATCATAGGTATACCTGTAAGGCCTCAGACTTACTGGAATTGAACCTGGATTTAGAGGAATAGCATAATCAAGTGTTCTGACAAGAGGCAAGGTCCTAGGCTCAGCAAATACATCTGGATAATACTCCAACACCTCCTTAACAGTGTCATCCACTCTTTCCTGATCTCCTTGGACCTCTAAATTCATCATGAATAGATGGGCAATAAGAGCTTGCCCCTTCTTCAAAATCTTTTTCATAGAACCACTGTGTATCATGTTTAGTTGGCCTTCTTCAGTTATACCTTTCAGTACTAGCTTATTCCCTTTCTTCCCAATAGTGACAGATTTCTTCTCATGAACGAATTTAGTAGGGTTGTGTCTCTTCATCCAGTCATTTCCCAAAACAATGTCGCAATCTCCGAGTGGGATAATAAGTAAATTCTCTTGGAAGGACCTGTCTTGCATCTTCCATGTGAAACCTTTGCAATGAGAAGTGCACATGACATAGTTATCATCGGCTACTCTCACTCTCACAGGGGCACAATAGCTAGCTTGATATCCAGCTCCAATAACAGTATGCTGGTCTATAAAACTATGAGTGCTTCTAGAATCAATTAATAAGGTAAGACCCTTATTATTCTTCACAGTACCACTGACCAATATAGTATTCACTCCTTGGTTGTTCCCAGAGAGTGCACTTAAACACAGCTTCCTGAATTTCTTGTTCCATATTTTCTTCAATGGTCAGATCAACACATAAGGGATCGTCTGTTGCTACTACTACTTCTACTTCATTCTCCACTTTAGCTTCTCCGATCAAACAATTAGTTGCTTCTTCTTACATTGGTGACCATGATTGTACTTCTCGCCACACCTAAAACATAGATGATTGCATTTTCTGTATTCATACACTTCAGGACTAAGTCTAAAAGGGCCAGGTTTAGTGGTGGAAGAATTTAGAGCTCTCGTGGGAAGTGGATTGCTCACAACAGCCACACTTCTGAATGCACCCTTGTTCCTTTTATGAACAGCTTCTATGGCCCTCTCCTGCATCCTAGCCTTTTCAATAGCCACCTTAAGAGTATTAGGCTTGAAAATCTTCACAACAAACCTGATTTCTTCCTTAAGAGCCCCTACAAAACTTGATAGGAAATGACCATCGTTAAGTTGTGGATTCCTCGCTAACATCTGTGCCTTAAGATCTTCAAACTTCCCAAGGAATTCATCCACAGTTCCAGTCTGCTGAAGCCTATTAAACTCTTCTACTATGTCATCCCTTATATCATCATTGAACCTACTGATCAGTTCTCCTTTAAATTCGGTCCAGTTCACCCCACCTCTACTTAACACTAGTGAACAATACCATGTTTCAGCTATCCCATTCAAGTACAGTGCAACAGCTTCTACCTTTTGATTTTCCTGAGTTCTGTATAAGTTAAAATATCTTTCGCATTTTTGGATCCATACTTTAGGGTCATGACCTTCAAAAGTGGGTAATTCTCATTTTGGAGGAGGAATTGGGACCGCCTGCAATCTGTTCTGTCTAATGTCCTGAGCTTGAATTGAAAGTAAACCTCCACCAATTTGCTGCTCCGCTTGAGCTCTGTTAGGCATCCTTTCCAATGCAGTGAGTCGATCCAAGATTAGCTCTACACTACCTTGAATCCCCGTCTGAGTTTCGCGAAATCCTTGTTGATTGTTCAGCACTTCATCATGCCTTGCTAGCTTCTCATCTACCAACTTAAATCGAGTGCCCTCAGCCATCACTACCACACAGGTCCCACGAACCTGACTCTGATACCAGATGTCATGATCTCGATTAAGATATGACAGAATTAATAAACAAAAATTGAAATTGCAAGTGTTTTAGGGACGATTTTCTGGTTTTACTAAAACGGAAGAAAACGAACGTCAATTACAAGATAAGAAATGCTGAATTAAACTAAGTTATCTAGTTGATATGGACTTCCATGGTAGCTGAGAAATCTGCAGAAAAGAAGGAGAAGGATCAGAGAATGAGAAGAGAGAAGAGAAAGGAGTGAAGAATACCAGATTTTTCGTTAGCTACTTTCTCTCTCCTCTGTGGCTTTTAACAACCTCCTGCTGATGTGTCATGATCACAGCCCTTGAGCCTCATTCATTAACATTCCATTTCAGTCGTTGATTCCAAATTTTGGTTATTCACTTTATCCGCGCCCTGCTTCGAACCTCAGCTCCCACATTCTTTATTTGATTTATTCTACTATTAATCTGTACTAATCAGGTCATAACACATACATTTAAATAATACGACAAACTTGAATAAATCCAAAAACCGACAAAAATATGCGAGTAAAATCCAGCTTAATTGGTTTGATTCGATCCTAAATTTGAAAAACATACAAAATTGATTTGAATACGTACCAAACTTAACCATGAATATCCTTTCAAAGACTGGCTGTGAATATTGATTTTTGGACTGAGAGATGAGTATCGACTTAAAGTGCTACCACTCGTAAATAATACTATGTCCAACGAATTACCACTCCGAAAACGTTCAATTGTCGATATCATAGTACATCTAAAAATGAAAAGAGCAATTGATTAGTATAATGCATGTACATAATCACTTTGGCAGATTACGATGAGCTTTTTTAGAGCGATTGCATCCTAAAACAGTAGCCCGAAGTAAAACTTGATTTCCTTAAGCAAGCATTGAGGATTGTTCACAGTTGAAGTTTTAGGTATATCCCAACAGTGAATAGGAAAGGATTAACATATTACAATTGGATCATCTGAATGTCGACACTATTTCCCAGACACAAAATAAACCAACATACAGTAACAGCAGTCTCAGTCTCATCATTTTTTCATGACTACACAGTTTCAGTAACAGCAGTCTCAGCATTTTTTCATGACTACACAGTTCATCTTTGGACAGAAGGAGCTAGTTCTTGCCATCGCCAAACAGGTAACCCAGGGAAGATCCACCACCTGGGGCAGCATGCACTTTGGTAGAAGGGCGATCCTGAAACGAGACAAGATTCAAACATTTAATTGACAAGACAATATCACCCTGTGAGCTAGACAAGAAGAAGAGAATAACATGTGACAGAATTAGCCACACAAGAAGCATATGCTACTGAGCTAGATGAAGAATGCAAAAGAATAAGTTCAGAACACGATGGTTCAGTCATACCCCCCACCCCACCACCCACCCACCCCTGAAAGCTGGTAAAATATTATGATGGCAACGATCCCGGATGATTGGAAAACGTAGGTGCTACAACTTGAACAGCAGCAATTAACAAAAGTGTGATGTTACTGTATCAAGAATGCAAGAAGAATGTAGTGCTGAACTAAATAATGAATGGAAAAGAACTTCCTTCAGAAAACTTAAATTTTTTTATCCTCAATTAAAACTCCTGAAAATCTATAAAGTTGATAAAGGCAACTATCCTATTGATGGCTTTGATTGACCTACTTGGAAATTGGAAGTGCTACTACTTGAAGCAGCAAGAACTGAAGGAGGTGATAGAAACAAGAGCGTAAGAAGCATAGTATCGAACTAAATAGAGAATGGAAAAGAAATTTCTTCATTAAAAAATTTGCTTCCATGGCAAATTCACCTTCTGAGAGCAGTTATTTCAAAAACTAATTCATTTGATCACGCCATGAGAATCATAAAGAAAGAGAACCAGTTAGTAGGAGTCAGGGGGTAAGTAATCTTCAAGGACATTGTAAAACCGGTTTTGAAAGAAAGGTAGTTTGCATCTTACTGTGAGGAAATTCCCAGTGTTTTGTCCATCTGCGCGGAAATAGTTATTGGAATTGCGTGCCTGGATGCCAGCTGGAATTTGCTTATTAACATTTGGAGCTGGTGCAGTTGCAGTAGGCTTCTGTGGATCGCTTGTAGTAGGTCCCTGATTCTGTGGAGCTTCCACATTCTTGGTGGTAGGTTTTGGAGCCTCACCATCTCCAAAGAGGTAACCCAGGGAACTCTGTCCTCCACCACTGCTGACTCCACGACCCATGATCTCTCAACTTTTAAATGATTGATTCTGCTCAGCAGTACACAATCTCAGAAAAGATTACAACACATAGTAACAAAAAGTATGAAGTACAAATACGCTCCATGACCCACTGTGAGTACCTCATAAAGATGAACTATAATGTGTGTGTGTGTGTGTGTAGTGTAAGCTAAATTAAAATTATCACATATGGCCTGTCAGTCTAAATGAATTCCTCCAGGTGAAAGTCCAGAGAAACTCATAAAGAGATTACAAGAGCATTATACATTTCAAATTCCAAAATTTCAGTCTATATAACTTCTCCTTCCCACTTCAGTATATAACTTCAATTACCATTAAGCACGCTATAAGAAACTAAGCACATCTTATTGAGAAATCACAAACATAATCAGAACTTTTCTTTTATTAGTACAAAGACAATTCAGAACTCGGTAATATATGACTACAACGTCGATTAACATAAGACTCGCATAAATATTTTGTGAATTGACACACATACATATAAGTTTGTCCTATTAAGATCCACGTAGATACATAATAATGAAATAGCTGCAAAAGTAGAACTCATATCCATCTGAATCTATGATATTACAAGTCATAACTCTGTATCAATTTAGACCAATTACACGCTTGTTACACGATTACCTTTTCTTTCTTTGAGACAGATTTAACATTACCATTGACAACTCCATCTACCAAAACCAGATAACATCCCTCAATAGCAAGCAAGCCTTGCACAACCAAGCACTCGAGTAATACACTCAAAATTTAGCCAAGAACACATTCTCCAGAACAATACAGCATTGCAGATTGCAAAAGCGACATCAGATTACGGAAAATGTACATGTAGTAAGTAATTGTCAAATCATCCAGAACCAGAAACTTCACGAAATAACACTAGTAACAACTGTAGGATCAAACATTTGATTTGTTCTATCAAACTTATCATTTTCTTCTAATTTCTTTAGATAATTTTTGGAATTTCATCAGATCGAAACTCTGACAGTTACATGGAAGCCAGCCAGACAGACATTGATGTAACATTGCACACACATGCATAGATGCATGATAATCAACAACACATACAAAAGTAAATCATGCGCACCGTCTACGTAAATCAACTGAAAAGCAAACATAAATGCTAAAACAACCTCATTATATCACCAGCATTCTACAAACTCAGATACGAAACTGCGATAACTTCCCTCAATTAGCAAGCAACCCTTGCAACCAAGGAAATCAAGTAATACACTCAAAATTTAGACAAAAACAAAATCTCCAGAACAATACACCACAGCAGATTGCAAAAGCGACATCAGATTACGAGAAATGTACATGTAGTAAGTAATTGTTAAATCATCCAGAACCAAAAACATCACGAAATAACACTAGTAACAACTGTAGGATAAAACATTTGATTAGCTCAATCAAACTTATCATTTTCTTCTAATTCCTTTATACAATTTTCATCAGATCAAAATTCTGACAGATGCACTAAAAGCCAGCCAGCGATGTACATTTCACACACACATATATAGATACATGATAATCATAAAGCAACTACTTATGAGCACCGTGGATGCGCAAATCAACAAAAAAGCAATCATAAATCGCTAAAAAAAAAAAAAAAAAACTCGTCGTATTAGCAATTCAGCAGCATTCTATATATAAACTCAGATCCGAAACCACGATAATTTTGCACAACAGTAAAAAAAAAAAAATGATGCAGAAATTTCTAAACCAAAACGCCGATCCAGAGAAAACAAACTACAACAACAACAGGAACAATGAGATTCAAATGGAGCAAGAGCAAAAATAGAGAGGTATACCTGAGTAGTTCGGATCAGATCTGTAGAGAGAAGATGCGACGAAATTGATTGAAGAACAATAGTAGGGCTCCACTTTACCAAGCAATGGAAGGGGGGAAATAAAATATCTGAAACACTATTGGAGGTGTTTATATATAGTGCTGGATTTTTGTGCAAATGATATAACGAGATATTTGGGGTCGGTTTCCTATATTTTTTAATTTAAAATTTTTCTTTTTGACACCTGTCTGCCTGCTTTCCTGTCTTTTTAGCTTTGTTCTAGTTCACGTGATTACTCTTTCGGGATTAAATTAGTCATAATTCCCTCCCTCGTAGCTTTGGGACTCGCCTCAGGGCAAAGGCAGTGATTAAATGCCTCAAGACATAAGAGTGAGGCTTTAATCTTGTGAGGCTTACATGTTAAGCGTCTGACGGTAAGTCTTAAACACATCAACGCTTAATGCTTGGGGATTTACTTAATAAATTTTATACAAATTATGAGTCAAATTACTTAATTAACATTATTGGTTCTTATAATTCTATAATAAATAAATGATGCTTAATAGTTTTTTTCATTTATATAAATAAGAAGATTGAAAATAACTAAAATAACAAGTCATTGTATTGCATATTTTACTATTTAAGAGCATCGCCGGGGTAAATATCATTTAACATTTCACTTAAAAATATTTAATTAGCCGAATTATACATCTTCACTTATTACTAGTTTTCATATTATGATCATACGTCTCAAAATTATCATATTTTATCATTTATTTTACGTCTCAAAATAATCTTTATTTAAAATGATAACAATCACAAAAATATTGAATTCTCATTCTGATTTAGGTAGTCATTCACTGCAAATCAAATAGTAAGTAAATTATTGTGTTTTATTATCTCAAAATTATCATTAGGATACTAATAAAGTTTATTATTTATTTTTCTTTTAGAAATGTAAATTACATAGTATGATAGTGATGTATTTTACAAAAATTTGAAAGTACAACTATTAGAATTGATTTGTTGATTATAGTAGCTACTATAACATTTCTTTATTTATAATTATAAAATTATATTAGTAACTTTTATTTTTTATAGCCTATTTAATCATGTTTTTAATTATTTGCAGTTTTTGCTTTATAGCACTATCCACTATATCATAAATTAAATACTGAAAGTTTCATGGAGCTTACTGTCACGGGCTCATTTTTCACTGTGTCGCGGCATACAATTTTTCCTGCGACGTCCATGGTTCCCCCAATTATGGGCCAGCCTTCCTCATTTCCCAGGTCTTTAGCACGATCATGTGCCTGTGGGAAACTCGCCTCAGAGGTTTGCTCCCTTTGGTGCCGCTCTATCAACATGTCGGCTGACATGGCCAACGTATAAGCAACTCTTGTAGCGCACCTTTAATCTTTGGATCTCATCCATATGCGCTCCCGGGGATGGCTACGGACATACTCGTCCCTCGCCTGGACCTGAGCATCGCTATAGCGTGCACAGTCCTATCCTCAAGCTTGACATCGCCTTGTGCATGTGCACTTGGTCTTTGCTTTGCCCGAGTAGGGCAACCTTCGATCCTTGGCCTTTGTCTCAAGCGTCTTCCTTAGACATGCCCTCTCATGTCTTATGGCATAGCCAAACATAACCCACGCAACTTGTATCCAACTTCCGTAGCACAGTGTCGCCCCACAACTGCGCGTCTAGGCCAACGGACCCTTGCTCGCTTTGGCTGAACCTTGACCAAGCTCACAAGTTAGCTCACGAGTCTCTTGGGGAAAGTATCTCGATTGCTCTATCGGCTTGGAGGCACCTTCCATCACTTAGACAGCCCGCGGGTCATGTCGGTTCATATAGCCAACCTCTAGCCTTGTCGGACGCCCAACGCTAGTCCACCCGACCCTGCGTTGCTCATAGGGGTCCCGAGCCCTATGAGTACCTTGCGCATTCTTTTGACATGCCAAGGCAGGCCCTTGAGGTTGTCCCCCAAGGCAGCACACTTGGGGTGCCCATCTGTCGACACACCCGGGAGAGGCTGGTAGGTTGTCATCATGTATACCCCCCTTATATATGCTTAAAATAAATAATCCTAATGTCCGCCACTAGACATCATTTTACCCGAGAATCATATTGGGGCTTAGATCATTCATCCGACCTCCAAATTGGGTGCCGTTTGTTCCTACTCCTTTCTCTTGACTTCCTTCACACCTCCATGAAGTTTCACCCCATTCCCATGCACATGGAACGAGTTATGGCCTTAGGATCAATCAGCAAATTACGACAATGCTACTGGACTTTGGCCAAGTCAAGCCCCTATCCAAACGGACTCCAAATGACCCCAAATTTGGTAAGCATACATAAGGTACCCTTAATATCAACACTATAAACCGGAATCCTTAGATTCCACTTGTAGCTCAAAATAGCACGGCGCTGACATCGAACACCGCACACGATCCTCACCATGCCTCTGCCCCCTTGGGGTCACACCAAGCCCTCTCCACATCACTTTGGCACTCTTAGGACATGTCATGCAACATATATAGATGTTTGTTGCCTCATGTTATGCCCCTTTGCCTCATCTTCGACTTCATCATATTCCCTCAGCACATGCCGACTGCATAGCTGACAAGGTTGCGACCTAGTTGGCACGCACAGTCCTAGCGGGTGACAGGCCCCAAAACTTTGGGGCGTCACATTACGCTCCATTGGCTTGAGGCTTATGCTTCGTCCGCCACTAACTAAAATATCTCGCTTCATGCTTTCTCGCCTTTTAAAACACTGAACGAAATTACTTGTCTATTTGAATTGAGTTATTTTAAGAATTTTTAGCCAAAATAATTTTTAAGCACTGTTATAAAATTTGATTATAAGCCAAAGTATTTTCATATAAGTATAGCCAAGTGTAAAACTATTAAGAGGGGAGAGCAATAAAGGTAAATTTGCACATCAAGAGATTGTCTACAGTAAGGATTATTCGGATCACTTTACACTTGTGATGCGATTATTTGAGAGATCAACTCATAATTTTTTTTTTGACAATAGATATTTTAACGTGTTTTATTTTTTCTTTAAAAAAATGTCTTGATTAGTGTTACTTCTTGATGAGATCGGACTGATTGACTCTAAAGATATAGAGATGGAGCCAAGAGTTGAAATATTTTAGATTGAATAGGGTTAAAACATAGTACATGGCGTGTAAGTTCAATAATGTGTCTCAGGTACCTAATGTGGAAATGATGCTAAATTTTCAAGTCATTTCTAAGATTCAATTTCAAATACCTACGGCTATTATCCTAGAAATAGGGATTGATGAGATGTCACACATCGCTTATTGTAGGGTGGTTGAAATAAATGCTAATTTTTAATTTCTTACCTGATAAAAAAAAGTATCACTAAGACTGATAGTAAATTTTATAGAGTAATGATTATATCAAGTTTGTTGTAAAAGATGGAACATTGATCAGTTAAGAACTTTCATGTCCAAAAAAATAAAAGTTGTGAAAATAAAAATGTTAAGGTGAACATAAGAGATATAATTTAAAATAAAGATAATTAAATCAAATCTAAAAATGACTTTTGTGATAAATAAAATGTGAAAAATTTAACTGAAATGGCATGAGCTTATCAAGAGGAGAGGCAAAGAAGCCACGAACAAGGAGTTGATATTGAGGGGTTTGAGGAAAGGTAAAGGTAGGTAAAAGAAATATTGAAAAGCGTCAGACAATACATAGCAAACAAAGGTGTAAAGATAAATAATTTAAATATAAGATAATTATTTATAAATAATTTTGCATTTGATCTCTTCGGCTAGTGGTATTAATATTATTTTCAATACTTTTATTATTTCATTATTTTCGTATTTCTCACTTTATATTTTTTATTATTTTTATTGTCTTGTATGTTACTTATTTTTCTTACTGTCTTAATTACTACTGCTACTTGTCTTCATAAATATTATATTTAAATTTTTTTTAGAGACAAAGATTTTTTATGTCTTGAGACAAAAATTTATCGAAAAACAATCTCTCTAAGGTGACGTTTGAATTAACTTTTAAAATGACTTATTATAAGTTAAAAGTTAAAATTTTAAATAGATAGCAACCAACTTTTAACTTTTGATTTCTTCTTTCTGTATCTTTTAGATAAAAAATAAAATGCTTAAAAATAATTTATGTTTTTGTCAAACACTTTAAAATTTTTAAAATAATTAAAAATCAAAACTGCTAAAAATAAATCGATCCAAACACCATGCACACCCTCGAACAATACAAATATAAGTCAGTAAAATTTGCTTACTCTTTATCCTCTCAAATGTATTTACAAAGAGAATATTCAATGATCTGTTCAGCATTTGTGAGGAGAGATTATGGAGATATGGCCATTGCAAAAATGTTCAAAAAGTATTTTACAAACAAGGGAAGCCGTCTTCATTTACTCTTGCCTGTGCGTGTGAAGGGTCCGATTTGGCGCCTTGGGTATATATCAGTATTTATTCTAACTAAAAAAATCCCCGCAATCTCTTCGAACACACAAAAGTAAACCCATTTTCTCCAATCCTTCCTCTTCACAATCCACACTCCCCAACTTCGCTCGTTGCTAGGGTATTCTTTCTCCTCACATGCATCAGGTATATCTTCATCCGCCGCTGTTTCACTTTTTGTTTCCCTAACTTAATTTATATTTTTCTGATTGATTCAAGCGCTCGCGATTTGTATATTTTGGAGTGTATTAGGTTTTATTTGAGATTCAACTTCAACTTTACTTCATTTCATGTATATGTACTGCTTTACAATGCTAGAAACTGAATCTGGATTTAACTGATTCGATTACAACGGAAATGAACAAATTCAACTAGCTGAAAAATGAGTTCATATACTACATGAATAGACCGAATAAGGAAAATTTCATCTGGGATCCAAATTAATCTATAGTTTAGCTCAGAAAAGAAAAGAAATCTAGGAGAACTACTTGTTGAATTAGTAACAGAGAAGGAGGAGAAATAAGGCAAGAGAGAGTGCCTGTAATATCATCAATTTTTAGCTCTATACCTTATTCAATACCGTGAGATTTTATGTTCATAATGATGTCATGGTTGCCTTTGGCACTCCGGAGAGGCAAATCTTGATTAAACCTATATTTGCTCAATGAATACAATCTGCTCATGGTAAAATTTCATATGGGTTATATGTGTGTGTGTGTGTGGTGGGGGGTAAAACGTACGTAGACCATACCACTACCTCAGAATGAAGTAGAGAGGTTGTGTCCGATAGACCCCCCTGCACTTTAAATCTGAATCGTTGGTAAAAATCTAATCTTGGCCATCCACATGGACTCCTTATTAGCTGATGTAACATATAGTTGGCATATGATATTCAGTTGTTAGGGATGGATAAGTAGCACATGAATTGGCTGCTCTCGGGTCATAGATTACATATGCTAAAAACAGAACTAGTAAGGATGTGGTGAGCTGAGAAATAAAGAAAACAGTAGTGCTGCTTTCGTATAAGGGAAGCACAGAAAGTATGTCGCTGCCTTCATTACGCGGGTGTAGCTGACAAGCTATGGGTTCAACTAACCCTGTAATTTTAATATGGAGCTTAGCTATATAGGTAAAATATCACCAAAAGTTCAGTAAACACATTTTGAACCCATCATTTCAAAGGTGCAATGGGTTCAGTGATGAAATTATGAAGAATTAAAGATTAAACCCATCAAGTTAAAATCTTGGATCCACCATTGATTACATGGAGGGCCAAAAAAATAAAAAATAGGAAATAGGCGAAGTAGGAGGATAAGTTGTTTGTGATTTTGTATATTGATTTTGACCATGCTTAAGAAGCTCCATATGAAAACAATTTGAAAAATGACCTTGCATCCCCAGTCTTCTTACTAAATAAAACCAGTTCCGAAACAAGAAATTGTTTTGTGGTTATGAGTCCACAGAAAGGTAAAAGAAAATGAGAAACAAGCTGAAGAGGTGAATCTGTCCCTTGAAAATAATGTAGTGAAGTCATCAATCGAAAGAAAATTATTTTTTTTTCTGATGAAGTAAATGTTTCATTAAAGGCATCAAGAAGATGCAAATTACTTACAAAAGTAGAAGCAAAAATAGTGGGGTCTGCTAGCTCTGCTACAATTATGCTAAAGCTAAGGAGCTAACAAAATTCAAAAAACTATCTAGGGAATCAACAGAGGACATATTGACCCAACCATACGGACACACGAGACATTCAACTTTGAGAGAATGTAAAGGCGTTGATAGATCATCAAAACATTTTCTATTACGTTCCTTCCAGATACTCCAAAGAATTGCTGCAGGTATCATTTTCCAGTCTGTTTGATGGTGCTGTCAACTTTCTAAAAGCACCAACTCTCAAGAGCTGCTTTGATACTATGTTGTATGACCCAACTGAGACCAAAAAGAGAGTAAAACATTTTCCACAGGCTTGCTGTAACAGTACAGTGCAAAAAAAGTGCAAAAAAAGGTGTCTGTTGCTTTTTGACATAGGTAGCATTTATTCACAATGTAGTTTTTCCTTCTACCCCACTGTGTGGGAATACACTGGGTTTGTTGTTGTTGTTGTTGTTGTTGTTGTTGTTGTTGTAGTGTTTTCTTCTATAGAGGTTGTCTTGAGTTACGCAAGCTTCATATAGTGCAGTCCAGCTAAAACAGATAGATTTTTTGTGTTAGCTTGATTTTCCAAATTAGCTTGCATGACCAGTGGTCAGTGACTTGATTAAGTGCTCCCGACTGCCTGTAGGCTGCACTCACGGTGTGGCGAAAGAAAATTATTGGTTGTAGACATGCACCTTTTGCTCCAGTAGCAGGGAAGAGGCCTTCCATTTAAAGGTGTAAGTTCAAAATTGCAAGTTGACACATGCTGTCTAGGAGATGGTGATACAGCAACAGTAACATCGATGTATATCCCATATGGTGATAAGAATAGTAACAATGTATATCTGTTCAAGATCACATGTGAGCAGGAAGTAGAAACTAGAAGGTAATCCCTCTGACCCTAGTGATACTAGTCAATATGTCAAACCTAGTGGTGGTCTCTACATTGGCATATCTAAGGATTGCTTGTCTATGGGTTTGGATTTGATGTTAAACAAGTTGCCTTGTGATGAGAGATTGCCATACGTAGGCATCAAATTTCCTGCTGAGGGCAATTATTTTGTTGAGGTCACACTGAGGTCCACTAATATATCCAAGATAAAAGTGCCAATAATCTACGGCAGCAAGCAGAGAAGGAATTCTATTGCTCTTGCATGAAGTACCATCGATCATGGAGTATGCTGTAATTCGAGACAACAACATACCCAGTATATTCCCACCAAGTGGGGTCTGGGGGGGATAAGTGTACGCAGTCCATACCACTACCTCAAATGTGAGATAGAGAGGCTGTTTCCGATAGACCCCCGGCTCAAAATAGAACAATCTAAGATAAGGAACAGTAATAGTAAAAATAGTAAAAGAACAAGATATAGTATGGTATGCTGTAATTCGAAAGAGCAAAGCAAAATCATCTAAGCTGACATCACTTTTGCTTGCTGATAGCCTCGAGTTTATCGAGGTTACTGTTTCTGAAATTGAGATGGGGAGTCCATAAATATGTACAAGGTCAAGATAGTTGATAACCTATTGCCTATTGCAGGAATCGGAGACGGAATTCTATTGCTCGTGCCAGCAGATACTAGTAATTTTGATGATACTGTGATTCAAGAGAACAAAATAAGATCCACTAACATAGTCATTATTTTACCTGCTGAAAGCAGCGAGTTTAATGCGATCAATTTTGCAATTGAGACGAGGAGCCACAAATATATTCTACACCAAGAGTGCTAATACCTCTTGCAGGAAGCAGAGAAGAAATTCTATTGCTCTTGCAAGCAGTATATAAGCAATTTTGAAGGTTATTGTGATTTAGGAGAGCAAAACGAAGTCCATTAACATAGACATCACTTTGCTTGCTGAAAGCACTGAGTTTGTTGGGTTAATGATTTTGCAATTGAGGCGAGGAGTCCAAGATGTATTCAAGACCAAAAGTGCTAATAACATATTGCAGGAAGAGATGAAATTCTATTTCTCTTCCAACCAGTATACCAGATATGGTGGAGGATGTTGCAATTCAGGAGAACAAAACAAAGTCCACTAATGTCGACGCTACTTTGCCTGATGAATGCACTGTTATTGCATCTAAAACAAGGAGTCGACAAATGTATCCAAGACCAAGAGTGCTAATAACATATTGCAGGAAGAGGAAAAGGAATTCTGTTTCTCTGGCAAGCATTATACCAGCAATTGTGGAGGATGCCGTGATTCAAGAGAGCAAAACAAAATCTGCTAATGTGGACATCACTTTGTCTTCTGAAAGCAGTGAGTTTATTGAGGTTAATGATTTTTCCATTATTACAAGGAGTCAACAAGTACACCCAAGACCGAGAATACTAATAACCTATTTCAGAAAGAGGAGAAGGAATTCAAGTATTCTTGGAAACAGTTTACCAGCATTCGTGGAGAAAGTTGGCTCCTCTGCTGTGATTCCAGAGAACAAAACACAAGTCACTAATTCAGGACCATTGTCATTATCATGCTGCTCTAGGATCTTGGAAGAAGAAGTCATAACCAGAGAAGAGATGGTGTCAGTAGGAGCACAGCAGATTTTTGTGAAGGCAGCTGGTGAAAGTTCATCTTTTAAGCATCGGAATGAAAAGAAAATACTTGCAGTGGATAATTCAACAGAAAACAGTAATAATTCTGCATGCGATACCATCAAGAATGTGGCACATATTGCGGAATTCCCTGAAGATGGTTATGCAAGTGCTTGCGCTTTTGGATCTTCAACAAATGAGATTTTTGATGGGGAAAGAGAATCTTTAGCTGAAAGTAATTCTTCGTGCTCAAGATTGTGTGCTTTCATAGATGAGAAGAATGAAATCACAGATGTCGTGACCGTTCCTCCATTGAGGAGAGGACTTAATGGACGTTCAAATAAAAAGCTTCTAGTACTTGATCTGAATGGACTCCTTGCTGATATTGTTCCACTTCAACATGTGCCGTATGGTTTCAAAGTGGATGCCATTGTTTCAGGGAAAGCAGGTAGGAGTTGGGCAAATACTTTTATTCTGAAGTCTACCTTGTCTTTTGAAAAATCTTCTAACTGAGTTATAATCTGTTTTACCAGTTTTCAAAAGGCCTTTTCATGATGATTTTCTGCAATTCTGCTTTGAGAAATTCAATGTAGGTGTTTGGTCATCGAGAATCAGGTAGTTTCTGAATTTTGTTTAGTTACATATTTATGAAGTTCATATGTGGAATCATATTTATGTGTGTTGTCCAAAAATTTGCAGGAAGAATGTGGAGTTGGTTCTTGATTTTCTATTGGGAAATGCCAAGGAAAAATTGCTCTTCTGTTGGGTAAAAAATCTGTTTTTCTTCAATATCATAAGTTAGCATCAGTACAAGTCTGCAAACTATTAACTGAAAGCACCAGGAACCAAAAAAATACCGTGAGCTTGGATTTTAATGAACAGTTGAATTGACCAAAGTTATATTTCATTTGTTGGCAAGCATCTCTAAGTACCTGGTTGCTTAAATCTGGAGATCAACCAGCCCTGGAAAATTATACCTACTTAGAAGTTAGAACAATCAGGTTCGAGTGAAAAAACACAAGTGATTTCAGTGTGGCCTTTCTTGTATGAAAACCGAAGATTATAATATGCTTTCTTCTTCCATTGTACTATTTTCCTGGCGTCTTTATATGGCAGCTGTATATGATCACCACATTGATGGGTTTTAAACTAATAATTTGAGCTACGACTAGTTCATGCATTTTTGTTTTCTTGTTTCATTTAAGGAGATTGTTTCTAAACTTCGAAATTGGATATAAACAGCTGTTGTGGTTGCATTTTGGATCAGGTAGGAAATAGGTCTCAAATAATTCTATATGGATATATCACTATCTTTTGTGTCTGTTCGTGCATGTGTTGTTTTTGGATTAGGTAGCATAATCCTTCTTCCTTTCTATATTAGTTTCAACTGATATTTATGTCTTCATTGTCTGATTATTTGAGATTCAGCTGTAATTACGTGGTCGCCATTCTTTTTGTCGTTGTGATTTGAAGGACTGTATTGCTTTAGAGCATGATCGTTTAAATTCTATCATTGTGAGTTGGAGAGTGCCTTTCTTGTCCGATATCTGGAATTCAAACCGTAGTCTTTTCCCTTTTTAAATAAGACAATCTACTCTATCTGATGAGCAACGTTTGAGATATAGTCCTTTGAACAAATTCCCAAAATATTCAAAGCATCACCTCCTAAGCAGAATAACCACCGCCTATTAGGTTACATCAACCAAGTGAACAATCTTAAAAATCTATCCCAATTTAAAGTTAAATGCTCCAGTATACTTGTATGCAGGGAATTATCCATTTTGGCACTGTCCTTCGAAATTTGTAGTAGCTATAGCTTCACAATATAGTTACTGTAGGTATGGAGTTTCTCTCTCTCTCTTTCTCCATTGGTCTTCTTCAACTCATCTCTTGTCTCTATCTCGATTTTCCCTTTTGCTTGAGGACGGAAAGCTATCTATGTATCCCTGAGGGCTGGTTTAGTAGGCCTCATGGAGGACATCCTGGGATAAGAAGATCATAAAGAGAGGATCTACTAATGCTTTGGTAAATTGGACTAATGGAATATTCCATGATTAATCTATTCTTATATGTGTTTTGAAACTGACTTTTTAGCACCAAAAAAACTTGAAGTGCTTAATTCTAGTTTCTTACCCTCCATTGCTTATCTGAATCTATCAAAATTTTGTTTCCCCCAAGTTGATTTCTTATATATTGGCACGTGTTTCTACAAATTCATGGAAATGAAAGGCAAAACATACTTGTTATTTCATAAACTTTGATAACGAATGTGACTTAATGAAATATACAGCCTAGCCTTTTCCTGTTATAGTTTCTTCATTCATTATCTTTCAACACAATACGATAACTTAGAACGTTATGCAGGATCAATCCCATTGCACTGATACTGGTTTCCCTGTTGTTGGTAAGAGGAGAGACAAGCCTATTATTTTGAAGGAGCTTAAAAAATTATGGGAGAAGTTTGAACCAGATCTTCCATGGGAGAGGGGTGAATATGATGAGTCAAACACTCTTCTGTTGGACGATTCTCCTCACAAGGCCTTGTGTAATCCAGTGAGTATTAATCCTTGTTGCTGGAAACCTTCCTCCATGACGAAGTATCTGATTGTGCATTGTGTTTTCTTATTTTCAGCCACACACAGCAGTATTTCCAAATACATACCTCTACACGGATGAGAAAGATGACTCAGTAGGTGCGTCTCTCTCTCTCTCTCTCTCTGCATTTACTTGATGTGTAATCAGACTATTAAGTTTGAACTCCGGCTATTGAACTTCCCTTCATCCATCTCCTGGTTAGGAGAATTAAGGGGGTTCAATCTCTCTCTCTCTCTCTCTCTCTCTCTCTGCATTTACATGATGTGTAATCAGACTATTAAGTTTGAACTCCAGCTATTGGACTTCCCTTCATCCATCTCCTGGTTAGAAGAATTAAGGGGGTTCAAACATCCAAATTTCATATAAATTGTGCAAATAGATGATAAATCTGTCGTTGGATTTTCACCTTTTCTAACTTGGTCTCAAATAGTACTTGATAGTCTCCCGCATTGCAGCTTCTTCTCTATAACTAAGTGCTTTACTTTCATGTGAATAACTTTGGTTAAAGTAATTCCTCTTATGTGTGGGTCGTTGGATATAGCTATATCCCCAGTGAGTGCATGAATATGACTTGTATATTATTGTATCCAGCCTATTTATAGTGATATAGTAGTATTATATCCAATTTAGTGCTGTCAAGGATTAAATAATCTTCATCTCGTTAATTGACAGCAGGGCCAGAGGGCGATCTGCGTGTTTATCTTGAAGGACTGTCCATGGCCGAAAATGTTCAGAAGTATGTAGAGAGTAATCCATTTGGTCAAAGATCAATCACCGAGAGGAATGCTTCTTGGCGTTACTATTGCAAGGTTATTGAAGCTGCCGCTACATGCATTCCAGAACATAGTGGTGTTAACAGATTCTCAACTTAACCATACTGATGCACACTTAAATTTTGCTAGCACTTTTTTTTTTTTTGGTCTTACTAATAGTTGGCCCAATCTTTTGAATTCCTTCAGCTGGGATGCCTGCTTTGGTTGGCATTGGATATTTTTTGCTTTTTGCTTTACAAACATTACACCCAGGGGATACAGCTACTGAGAAACTTTTTGATATAGTAGCCTCATCCCTGACCCAATACTGTAGAGTATTTCGTCCCCCAGCCAAATATATTCTACTAGCAAGGTGTAACCAAGGCAAGTTAATTTTGTATTGCTCCGCCTAAGGGCAAAGACATATAGTCAGGCGCCGCGCTGACAAGTACACAATTGTTCTGCTGTATTTTTTGATCACTCTCCAGTTCTGTGTTAGATCAATGGTTTGTTAAATCTAATGGTTATTGTTTCTGTAAGCAACTCAAATAGCAAAATGTACTTCCTTCACAGAACAAATACCCAAATTGATTGGTGAGATTTATCAATTTTTTTAGTCCTATTGAATTCGTTTTGTACCTTAAATTCCAGACTTGTGCACTGTGGCCAGCAAAGCAGATTAGCTGCAGATGCAATAATAGCTGACAAAATTATGAAGTAGCCAATGTTTTCCCCCTTTGAATTCAATATTTATTTACCCACCTTCCTCGTCACTGTCAACATCACAATCTCCCTCTGTATTCTCTAATGTGCTAGGGTAGTTAGAATTTAATTGCCCTATCACGGTCTAATAATAGGTTAACCCCTATTATATTAATACTAGTTTAGGTGTACGCGTCTACCTTACTTTAATGAGTTCAAACATTACACTAAATAGGATATTTGTTTAAATAATAAAGATGAATATAATAATTAAATTTAATATCTTTTGAATATGTAAACAATAACAAAATAATACGATAATAGAGATATCAAAATAATACAACTAAAACCTAACCTTTACTTAAAAAAAATCTTCAAAGCCGACCAACACACAAAAAATTCTCAAAGCCGATCGAGATTCATCTACGAACTATAAACTACAATAAAATAACAAACTAATAGAGATATTATGATAACACAATTAAACCTAACCTTATTTTCCAACCAACACACAAAAAATTCTCAAAGCCGATCGAGATTCATCTACGAACTGTAAACTACCACAAACTAACAATCTAATAGAGATATTACGATAACACAATTAAACCTAATTTTTACCTAAAGAAAATTTTCAAAGCCGACTCACATTCATCTATCATCTGTAAATTAAAATAAAACAATAAGATAATAAAGATATAAAAACAATACAATTAAACCTAACCTTTACACAAAAAATTCTTCAAAGCCAACCGACATTCATCTACAACCTGTAAACTATAAAAAAAATAATATAATAGTGATCACAAAGCTTCGATTTTTATCCAACTAATTCTTGTCTCGGCGAAAATTTTAACCCTAAAAAATGATTTTGAATGAAAACAAAGAAAATATATATACGCACATGTTGAATTCTATTATTCTGACAAAAACAGTGAAGAAGTTGAGGGTTAGAAAATCAAACATCCACCAATCTAGACATGCGATCGAATCAAGTTAGATAAGCATCAATCATGTTCTCCCAGTAGGCAAACCGGTTTGTTTTATAATTTAATGCACATCTCAATATTTATATAAGTATTTCCTTAATTAATAGAGTCCTATTTTAGTAGTATTTTTCTAATTGAAAAGTAGAAAGAAAAATATTAATTAATTCTCCTACCATATATTTTAAGAGTCTCATATATATTTTAGGAAGTCTAGTAGAAAGAAAAATTTAATTAATTCTCTATCATATATTTTGGGAGTCTCATATATTTTAGGAAGCCTAGGTAATATAATAAAAAATAATTAAATATTAAATTAAAAAAAATAATGAAAAAACAGTTTTGTCAAAAGAAGAGTCTTTTAATGAAGGGCGAAAAGTTCAAATCACTTTTCTAAGGGGCCTTTACACTTTTTAATATATTATAGATATAGATATATGTCTATTCAACTCACCTATAGTATATTTTTTCATTATTTAGAAGCTATATATAGCTTAGCTTAATTATAAATACCTACCATATGCTTCCATGTGCATTAACCAACTTCAAATTGCTTGTATTTATTTTCCCTTCCAATATACCCACAGAAAAAAGGGGAAGGAACATGAAGTTAATTTAATATCTCTCATTTCTGGATACACATACAAAATTGAGCCCACAATTATGAATTATGATGATAATAATCAACCAAATAATGGTGGTCGTGGTCCATAGTTGGGATCTTTTGACAGCTATGAAGAGCCCAAATATGTTGAGGATAGTGTAAATGAGTGTTTGTGGTTAGAGTGAGATAATACTTTTTAGGGGGACTTTGGATTAAAAAGGACTCTCAAGTTGTCCAATTAAGTGGGAGTTCTCCAAGTTTTTTAAATTAAGTGGGAGGAACAACTTTTTTTTAAAAAAAAAAAAAGTTTTTTCGTCCCAACAACTTGTTCCAGTTGTTCGACAACTTTGATAGTTGTTCAACAACTGCACGAAGTTATTCAGACAACTAGTGTAGTTATCCAACAACTATCTCAGTCGTTCAAAAAGAGTTATTGAAAACTTGGGGGTGTCTTTTTACTCATTTTTCTCCTTTTTAGGTTCCTTGTCCTTTATCAACCAACTCACTAATGAAGTTATTTGGTAACTACTTATAATCAACCTGTTTAGAGCATGTGCTTTAGATTTGGGAATTTATTTATGATCTGGCTTAGCTTAATTGCATTCATTTGTATCTATCTTCCATCCACAAAATTTAGTCTCATTCATTTTTTTTTGGACCGATAAATGACTGATTGAATTCATGGTTTATATTTCTTAGCCAGTATTACATTCATTATACTCGATTGGATATATATTATTCGATGATATGTAACTGTTTTTAGTTTCAAGCGATTAGATGAGTGACTGACTGTATATGACAAATCGTTATGCTTTTTTTTTTTTTTTTTTGTGGTGATGTGTAACCACATAAACCTTATTTCCGCAACCTCATGGTCCCTAATGTCACGGGCGCAATAACTTTGGTTGTCAATTTTTAAGGCAACTAGTTGCTTTCGCAATGACTACAAAATGTGATACATGAATTGCAATTTAATGAAAGTGCCACAAATAGTTTAAAACTCTCTCTTGCTTACCTAATTGCATTTATTACATCTACATGACCCCTTTTTGATGACCTAAAAGGTAAACCAAATCTAGGGCTTTATAAAAAGTGCATCTTGAATGATAAAACTACTCTCCTACATTATGTTTACAAGTTTCAAGTTTGGTAGCATTTCGAAACAAAAAGCAAAAGTTGGAGTTTACTTTTTTACTTTAGAAATGATAGCACAAAAGTTTATTAAACTTTTGCTTTCAAGAAGTATCATTACTTGAGAATTATCAAGGAGTAGTAGCCTTAGTTTGTCTTTTATTTATTTATTTATTTATTTATTTGGAATTTGGAAGAAAAGATTTGCAAGATACATACCCCTCGTAGAGAGAGCGTGTAGAATTGATCTTTTCTTTATCTAGAAATCTCGAATAATAATTGAAGGAATAAGAGAATTCGAACGATCAAAAAAAATTGTTTGAATAAATTAACGGAGTTCAATATCTAATATAAATAAACCTTATATATTGTGATTATGAATCTCGTATGCACCTTGCTATGCCGCTGATCGATCTCCGATTGGAGCTTTGAAAATGAAAAAAATAATCTATGAGAAGCATTTTTTCTTATAATTGGATTTAGCCGTAACTCAATTAGTCAGAATCTTAAAGTAGATACTGAACATAACATGATTTTTTTTTTTTTTTGAAAATGACATTGATGAACATCAATGGGGCCTCTCTCACTCACAAGTAATTCACAATTGCACATCAATGATTAGAATGGATAGAGTATGAATGGTTGTACCCCAACTTTTGGTGAAAAAAAAAGATACATAATCTTACTTACGCAACTAACTCCATGCCAATGATATGTCACTTTACACTTTAAGATTTTTTATAAAGTAGAATTGGGGGAGAAAAAGTTGGGCATAATGTTGCAATCAAAACATTAGTAGGATTGAAAGAAATGTAGGTTATTATTAGAAGATGGGGGGGAAATATGGTTGAGTTGTTATTGGCTAATAGAGTTAAATTAAAGGCAGGGAAAATGCATCATTTTCACCCCATACTATACAAGAAAAGTCTAAATCACACCTAAATTATATAAGCGATCTATTACACACTTTAATTATATAAAAGTGATATTATTACCTCCCCGCGACCCCCATTCTAAGGCGTGTGTGTTGCACTTATTTTAGGCGCGTCCAGCCTATTAAATAACAAAAGTAAACGGCTAAAAACATTAAGGGAAAAGGCATCGTTTCCACCCCAAACTATAGTCGAAAAGTCGAATCCACACCTAAACTATATAAGTGACCTATTACACACCATAACTATAAAAAAAGTGATACTTTTTACTGACGTGACAGCGCGTGTAAAACACTACACCACATGCAAGTGGTGGTAGCCTGACAGGGTGTAAATACTTTCACTTTTTTATAGTTTAGGTGTGTAATAGGTCACTAGTATAGTTTAGATGTGACTTCGACTTTTCAAATATAATTTGAGGTGAAAACGATGTCTTTTCCATTAAAGGCACCTCACATGCACGATGCATGTGGAGTGGTTCTCTTATTTCACTTTATGCATGTGCCCTCTCACCTATTTCCCTTTTCTCAAACCACTCTGTCTCTTGTCTACACCTACATATCAACATCATTTTTTTTTGGTCTTCATAAATAATCATCATGTTAACAATATTTCATCACCATAGAATGGCGTGGCAGAGCTAAGATTTTTATTGACGAGGTTCAGAAGTAAACGTATGAATTAGCCAAAGAGAATTCAACATCTACTATATAAATATAAAAAATAATTTTAATCATGTATAAATAGTATAATTTTCTGTGTCCGAACTCCCTGAATGAAAGGTGGCTCTGCCCCTTATAGAATGTGCACAAGTCCTACTACTATATATAATATCCCTCCGTTTTAATTTATTTGTTTGATTTTGATTTGATATTGAATTTAAGAAAGTGAAATAAGACTTTGGACTGTTGTGGTCTAACTAAAGATATGCAAAATATAGTAAAATGTCGTTTAATTTTGTGGTCTTAAACATGTCATATGAAAAATTGCAATTAAAGAATTGTCAAAAAAGAAAAATTAAAATACATCCTTTTTTTAAAATAAACTAAAAAAAGAAAACAAGATAAATAAATTGAAACAGGGTAAATTTATATTTATTTATGCATGCACAAAATTTGCTACATATGGTTGTGATTTCTCAAAATTAGATTTTTGCCCATCCTCTAAAACTAATCGTGGTGTTTTTCTTTTACTCATCCTTTAAGAAAATATTAATTAGAAGAGTTTTTTTTTCTAAACTATTTTACTATCAATAATAATTATGTCTTACGATATACTATCTTTTCATTAAATTTTTGTTCTATTAAGCTGTTTGTAGTTTTCAAGAACAATTACTATCGAGGATAAAATGAAAAAAAATAATTAATTTATTTTTGAACTTCTAAAATAACAAATAATATGAGACAACAATTTTTTAAGAATCACGATAAATAATTTGAGATGGAGGAAGAGCATTATCTCCCGATAATTTTAAATGCCGTTTTAACTTAACAAATTTGGTCCAAAATAAGTATCGATTTTAGGAATTTAAGAAGAGACATTATTTTATTTTATTTTTTTCAAATTTATCTTTACTCTAATAAATGATTTATATTCAAGAAATTTATGAACATTTATGGAAAGATGCAAATTAATTTATTCAGTTAACCCTTATGATTAATTTTTATTAAATAATTTTCATAATTAAGCCTGCAAAAATTTAAAGGACATTTAAATGGACAGAAGAGAATATTAATGTTGTTGAATGGTCATCATCAAACTTTGTCATTTATGCTTTCTTAAAAATTATATAGGAGGAATTCAGAATTTGAAAACATGATTTTCTAAATCATAATTCATCCAAACGACAAAAAATAAAATAAAATAAGCATGAAATTTCCCAAACTAATTTGGAGCCAAAGAACTTGTTGTAACAATTGGCGTACGTATTTATTCTGTTTTTAAAAAGAATATATTTCTTTTCCTAATATGAAAACTCTCTACTTATAATATTTCATACGATACGTTTAAGATCACGATTCACGAAATTAAAAGATATTGTGATACATTATATATATATATATATATCTTTAATTTAAAATCATAAAATTCAACCGTTTTTTTTTTATTTCGTAAATTTAATGCACAGTCAAACTAATACAAACAAATTGAAATTTATTATTATTATTTTTTTAAAACAAAAGAATGTCATTTGACATATAATTAAATGGCATAAGTGGCATAACCATAATATGACCTGTTTTTTCAATATTATATATGTGCTTAACAGTCAACACGTACGCCAACTGCAACCTGTTAATTTCTTGTTTAAATTAAGGTAATACATATATATATATCTAATTAATTAAGAATTTCCAATCTTGAATTTATGTGTTTGGTTTGGCACAAAGTACAAACAAGGATTTGTTGGGTGACCATGGACCACGACTTTATTCTTTTCACATTATATTTTAGTTAGCTTCCATGTGTATTTGTAACTATATCATAAAAATTGGGGAAATTAATTAAAGGTAGTTCTTGTAAGGGGAAGATAAAACCAACACTAAGTAAAATGAATTAGGAGAGAGTAGTAAATTAATTAGTCTTCTCTAAACTAGAATATATTTTAAAGTTTTTTTTTTTTTTTTTTGATGTAATTTGATCAGGGATGACTCAATGGTAAGGTTAGTGAAACGTTTGCTTTATGCCTCCAAAATTTTGATGAGGCCTCAAATTTTTTAATAGTAAATTTTATAATTTTAAATTCATTTGAAATAATAATTAAGATGGTGAACTATGTTTTAAAAAAAATTATTTGAAAAACAAAAGAAAGAAAAAGTTATCTAGTTTTTTACTAGAAAATTTTATAATTTAGCATTAAACAACTCAAACTTCATATTAATAAATAAAGTTTTAATAAAAACACCCAAGTTAATGTATTGTAAACAAATGACTAATATCTTATTAACTAGAATTAATCTTTACTTTTATTTATATAATCACATTAACATGTGAAGTTAAAGGTTATGTATTTAAAAAATATTGTACAAAAAATAATTAACATGTAAGAATAAAAAAAAATAACTCTAAATTATTACTATAATATTATTTTTATATGTATATGCATATATTTAAAATCTTTTATTAAAATTTAGAATTTGACTACTAATTTTACTGAGAAACTACTAAATTTGATTCCTCTATCAAAGATACTGTTTGACGTGGTCAAATTGTTTTAGCTTAGTCAATCTTTTGTACACTTGTCAAAAAATTTATTTCATTTTCTTGTATTTCTCACTAATTTAGTGGTACTTATTTTGAAAAAAATAAAATAAAAGATGGTAATCGAAATAACTTATAAGTGATACATAATTTAAAATTATTTTAATACTTTTGTTAATCGTAAGAAAATTTTGTAGTACTCCCTCCGAAATTTTTATAAGTTGCACACCCTTTAAGAAATTAAAAGCATGTAGAATGTAATTTGATTAAGTTGTTTTATTTATTACTTATTTTATTTAATGCTTTTCTTTTTTGCACTATATTTTTTTTTTATATTTATTATTAATAATAAAAGTAGAAACAAACAACTACTTATTTATTTATTTATTTTATAAAATAACAAGTATTATTAAAAAATATCTATTTTTAATAAGGATTAGAAACGAAGAGAATATAATTGAATTTTAAAAATATTCAAGGGTTCTGTTTTTTTTTTTTTAAAAAAAATAGGGCTAAGCAGCCAATAATTAACCTTTAACTTCATCATGAAATTGTCTCATTAATTTGTATTTAAATTTCTGTTCATGTCTATCCCACACCTAACTACTCCCACCTAAAATAATTGATACTTACCTCTAAAAATTTCAATAATAATATACTTATTCAATATAGTCTCATAAATTAAATTTAAAGACAATAAAATATATACTCAATATAATTTCATAAATTAAATTTGAAGAGGATAAAATGTACGTAGATCTTACTTCTACCTCAGAAATTTAGCCTCTAAAAATTGATCTAAAATATATAATTGATGTTTCACAAAATAAAAAAAGATATTTAACCTTCTATTAAAGAGTACTACTTTTTTTTTTTCTTTTTTTTAATGAAAGTGACTAGAAAACAAAGTTATAACCCTGGTCTTAGTTCAAGTACCCTTACTTTTATCCGTTCAAATATACCTTTTTTAATGAAATTGTTCGTCGTAGTTTAAGTACACTTAATTTGATCTGTTAAAATTCAGTCCAACCCGTTCACGTTCACATTGACACAAAAAAATAATGAACCCTCAAGTACCAACAAGATGAAGAGTGGTTTCATTAGTACCAGCCGGCCACCCATTTAATTCTGTGCCGTGCATTGCATTCTTAAGCTGTCCTAATTATACCATGATTGACATTTGAGGCATTTCATATTATGTTTAATCATGATTATAAGGAAGAAAACTGGCCACTTTTTTTAATATGGATTTCTGACCAATTTTCCTTTGTTTATTTGTGTTCCAAAAAAAAATTCTATGGAAATAAATAAAATACAAGCTAGCTAGTCTGCTCTTTGTTTGTGTAAGTTGACATTGTTTAATGATCTCAGTAGTCAATATTGAAGATACTGCCTCTTAATTACTCTCAAGAACTTTATTTTCTCAACTGTCATGTCTCACCAAACTACTTCTAGTATATTACAAATTTACTTGCCATTCATTTGATTCTGGCCTTTCTGTTTATACATGTTGTGCTTAATGTGTTTACATCGTATAAATATTGTTCAAAAGCCTCCACCATCTTCCTCTATCAAAAAAAAAAAAAGGAAAGGAAATAGCCAAACTAATTAAATTGTTGCTCCTCTCAAGGGCAAGGGGAATAAAAACTAGTAATGGAATTTACCAATTATCTATTTAAGCATTTTAATAAGAAAATGCATCCGTCCGACCTAACTTAATCCAGAAGTTAGCTCATAAGTATTGTTCATAATCAAATAAAACAGATTAAAAAACTCACTTATAGTGACTTGTTGACACCCTTCAAACGTTCTGAAACTTGAACAATATAAGATGAGACTCAACATTAGATAAATTAAGAATTAAAATGGATGTAACTCTAACATCATGATAGCAAAATAGACTTTAAAACCTAATTCAATAAAAAAATTAAGTCACAAGTTGATTAAGTATCTAAAAACTAACTCATATGAGGAGATCAAATAAGTCATTTATAGCTAATGCGAGATTCTGATAATATTGGAGACAAGTGTTGTTTCGTACATATGCTGATGAGAAATTCTAAATGTGAGATAGAGAATGAACAATGAGGGAGCGGATTATAAGATTGGAAATCGAACTCTAAGCGAAAGATGAAAATTTGATTAGTCAATCAATTAAACTATTAAGATTCTCGTGCCTTTTAACACCATGATTGACATAAGTTTAAATTCACGTGAGCTAAATGGTGTTCACAAAACAAATTTGTGAAAGCCAAATGATGTGTTTATTAGATCTATGAGCTGACAAAATCACATGAAAATGTCTGCATCTCCAACCCAACCCCAACCCCAATGCAACTCAACCCACATGGAACAAGTAAGGGTAAGCCTGCAAAACATCTCAACCCCTCCTCTCTTTCATTTTCCCTCCACACTAAAATGCATAATATACTAATTATACTTTAATATTCTTGCCAACTCCTCCCTCACTATCAACTCATTGGCAAGCACATGTAGCCTCTCTCTCTCTCTTTCTCTCTCTCTAATACTACTGTGCTACTACTTGTTTCAATCTCTGGGTTGTTCTTGTTCCTCCTTTTAGTCTCCAAGAAAACAGCATTAATGCATTTTACTGTGGATCTACTGTGGTATTCACTTTCTTGACTTTACCATTGTTTTTGGCTCAATTTCTTTTGGTTTCTTGGTTCTTGTGTTTTTCTGGTGTTTTCAAGAAAATCAAGTGCAGTTTGGTCTCATATGCTGAAATGAACTGATTTTGTCTTGTGGGGTACGTCAGTTTGTTCTTGTTTTCACTAGTATAGAATTGGAACACAAAATTTTGGGCATATTTGTGAAGTTTCGTGAGAAAGCAAGTCCATTTCTTGATTTCTCAATTGTAAAAATCAAATCTTGGTTTAGTGGGGTGTTGCTAGATGATGATTTTGACATCTAATGAGGTAAGTAGCAAGTACCCCTTGCAAAGTTAGGTGAAGGAAAGTGGAACTTTATCAGTAAGAGCTGTGGAAGATAAGAGGGAACTGGTGGTCTACATAGAACCACAAAGCATAGAATGGTGACTAGAAGAGGTTTTCCAGATTCTTGTTTGCTTTATGTGGTGAGGAATTGACTGACTCCAGCTGTGATTTGTGAAGATATATTGACTTTTGACTATATATATTATATAGAGATGAGTGATAATGGACTGATTGGGTTTTGACGAAGTAGTAAGTTTAAAGAGGACTTGACTATATAGGTTGTGTTGTTGAAGAAGGAGGGGGACTGCACTATGGCTGCTAAGCTTTTACATTCATTGACTGAAGAAAATCAAGATTTGCAAAAGCAAATTGGATGTATGACAGGGATCTTGCAATTATTTGATCGCCAAAGTATGCTTGCTAGTAGGCGCCTTATCGGCAACAGCCCCAAAAGGCTCACTTCTGGTAATATTTCATTGTGTCCAATTCCAAGATATCATAGGTTTATTGTAGAATGTGTTTACTTTCTTATACAGATAGGTAACATTTGAATGGTGTTTGCTTGTTTGTTGAAAATGTAAATCCTTTTACTTGTGTTATCCCTTGATGAAGGGAAGAGTTTTTCTCTGTTTCATCCATGTTTTCAAAATGTGACAATTTCCTACTAGTCAAAGGATTTCTAGGATTCTTCAAATGTTATTTAGAGATATTGTAGTGTTTAATAACTAGATGATATAACAAGGGTACTTCATTTTTGTAGGATACTACAAATGATATTTAGATTGTACTTATGTTAAACAACTAGATGTTATGACAAGGGTGCTTCAATATTCTAGGATTCTTCAATTGATTTTTTACAGAATCATTTTTGTAACATCATGTAAATCTGACTTCTTACAGGCAGCTCTCACATTGGTAATGGCACTTCTGAAAAAGAATACACTAGCACATACCAAAGATCAGCAGCTATGGTAAGAGTTATTAGTGCTAACTTCTTGTCTCTCTTCTCTCTCTTTTTCTTTTAACTTTGTAAAATATTTACATTTAAGACGGTTTGGATATTTATATGGTCATTAATTCAAACAGCTCATCTTGAATGTGATTGACAAAGACATCGACACAGCCAAATTATATTTTTGCATAGCAAAGACTTCTGACTGATGTCGATAATTTGGTTTCTTTTCTTCTTTCTGTTATAAATTGTAATTCAGATAGTTTATCTAAATGAAGTGTAAGACTTAGGTCCACTTATTCTTCCCATCTCGCCAAATCTGCTTGTGTTTAATGACTTTTGTATCTTTTCTCAGCTGAATTTCTTTAATATCATATCTTGAAAGCTTGATGGCACTGCTTTTCACTGCAGGAAAGCCACACAAACAAGACTGTACAAGATAAACAAAGATTGTTTACTGAATCGTCGAGACCATCATTCTCATCTTCTTCACGTTCGTCTTCCTTTTCTTCTCTTGATTGTAATAAAACAAGTCACCAAGAGCCCTTAGCTTTCGATCGACTAAGTTTTGCTGAAACTCCTTCAAGAGAAGCAGCTGCAGGCCAACCAAATGTATCACCACAATTTGGTAGGCAATCTCTTGACATTCGGGATGTGGTTAAGGACTCTATGAATAGAGAAGCTCAGAGGTTTTCAGCTGGACATACAGTGAAAGAAGACGTGACAGAATCAATGTTGAAGCCTGGGGATTCCCCAAGGACAGTGCAGACTTTGAAAAACTTTGAAGGGGCTTATGATTCGGGTCCAAATGGGAAACAGAATTTGCCTGTTGATCTTAAGGAATCTCTCAAGGTTCTTGCTAAACTTCGGGAATCACCTTGGTACTCAATTGAACATAGGGAACTTACGAGATCGTTATCATATCATTCAAAGGATACCTCTTCATTGTCAGCGTCAAAAGATGCTCCTCGGTTCTCGTATGATGGGAGGGAAACAAGTCCTGTACCTTTTGAACAGCGAGACATTTCCAAATCCACTCTTAAGCTTAAAGAGCTACCAAGACTTTCCTTGGACAGTAGAGTTAGTCCAGTACGAAGCTTGAACTCAGAACCAAAAGCTAACTTCTCCTCAAAATCTATGCAGAAGGATAATGGTAATACCAATTCAAAGTCACCAACCCTGCAGCAAACATATGGAACTCAGGCTCGTCCTCCTAGTGTTGTGGCAAAGCTAATGGGTCTTGAAGCACTACCTGGTGCTATGTCATCAACTGACAGCAAGACGGGGTTGAGCAAATCATCTCAAGTTGAAGAACCTGTTTCTTTTCCAAGGTCTTCAGAAGTATCTGATCCGTGCAAACCTATCCGAACTTCTAATTCCTCTAAGAATCTGTGGAAAGAACCTACTTCTCCTCGGTGGAGAAACCCTGATATGGCTATGAAACCTATCTCCAGGTTTCCCATTGAACCAGCACCTTGGAAGCAACCTGATAGGACTCAATTAATGTATGAGAAACCTATATCCAGGACAACAAAGGCTCCAGTAAAGCCTGCACACCCCTTTCCTTCTGTTTACAGCGAGATAGAAAAGAGATGGAAAGATCTAGAATTCACCCATTCAGGCAAGGATCTAAGAGCTCTTAAACAGATATTGGAAGCAATGCAGGCAAAGGGCTTCCTAGAGACAGAAAAAGAGGAGCAGGGTTCAAATTTTTCTGGTCAGAAAGAGCATCACCAGAAGTTTGCAAGTCCTGCACAGAGTGCAAAACTGGCAAACCAGAGAATGAGGCAGACTGATCAAGTGACTGCTCCAACAAAGAGGGGGCTAAATTCTTCGAAGAATTTTGAATCGCCAATAGTGATCATGAAGCCAGCAAAATTAGTGGAAAAATCTGATATTCCTTCTTCTTCGATGATTCTACTGGATGGCTTATCCACTTTCCCCAAACTTCATGGTGGTGACTCTGTCAGTAGAAAGGGTAATGCTACGTGCAGAACTGCTAAAGAACATCACTCTAGAACTAGTTATAGCAGCAGTCCAGTGAATCACAATGAGGCAAGAAGAACTTCGAAACCTCCACAAATTTCAACAAGGTCCCAACAGCTTCCTAAAGAGAGCACCCCAGGCTCAATAAAGAGCTCAGGTGCCATCAGCCCAAGATTGCAACAGAATAAACTGGAGCAAGAGAAAAGATCTCGGCCACCCACATCTCCATCTGATTCCAACAGATCAAGGAGACAGTCAAACAAGCAACATACAGAGGCTATTTCCCCAGGTGGAAGACGAAGGCCAAGAATTTCTAACATCCAGCAACATGATGACCATGTGAGTCAGATCAGCAGTGACTCAAGGAACTTGAATTACCATGGTCAGACCAATGGGAATGTGATAGCAGCATCAAAAGTAGATTCTGAAGTCACTAGTTTCGAGCACTCTCTTGAGATGACAAGCAGCCAGAGTTCATCGATTGATGCATCCAATTACCTGAGATGTGACTTGGTAGAGAAGGTAAGAAACTTCCATTTATTTGTGCCTTGCATACTGCATAGAGTACTTGAAGCACACCATAACATGCTTGATGCTGTGACTTCCATTTCAGAAATCAATTCTGGTGCTGTCTGAGGATGAAGTGTTAGCTGAACCTGCCCCAGAGTATCCAAGTCCGGTCTCAGTTCTTGATGATGTTGCATATATGGATGAATCACCCTCTCCTATGAAGCATACTCCCAAAGTTATTAAAGGTGACTGCTTTCCCCTAGTATTTATGTGAAGAAATTAAAAGCACGTTCACAGCAAATATGAGTGGAAATAACAAATGAAGCTAGCACCTTATGTGGATGGCATGTTGGGGATATATTTGTAGATTTAGTGAGCTGGAAATAAATGTTTGATTAGGAATATTCACTTCGTAGTGATCCATCCATCGCATACAAATAAGTAAATGCCAGCAGGATTTTTAAATAATATTACAGGAAAAAAAGTAGAAGGTAGACTAATTTCTGAATAACATAGGACAAGGACACCTAAGGAACAATAGAAGTTACGGAGTCTTTTAGGATGTTGAAGTGTGAGCAGCATCTCTCCAGAACAGCGAAAGCAAATGCACAAGCTTGGTTCCTTAGGAGTTTCAGACCCAACTAGAGCAAGAGACTATAATCACTTTGAGAGAACAAAGTGAAACATGAATAGTAATTTGTTAAGCTAAAAAGACACTTGAGTCATTTACATCTGTGTGTACATTTGTATGGTCTTTATGTGCACTAGATTTGTCGGTTTTGGCTTTTATGCTTATGTGTTAGTCACTTATGTCAGCTGGAACAACGGAAAGTGGTAGTAAACCTTAAATAGTGCTTCTCCAGTTGCACATCACAATTTTGGCACTGAAAAAGTGCTTGCTTGCTCAAGATCAGTCCATCCACATTGGACACAAATTTATTCACTGCACTTGGAACTCCTTTGTTTTTCAAAACTAACAGATTGGAGCTCTAATTCTTGTAAAAAAAATGATCAATAGCAGCAAATATTTTAAATCTTCTCAAATGAATATTATAGCCAACATTCAGCAAGAAATATCAGATACGAGTCTTATTATGTTGTCAGAGTCCCTTGTCCTTCTAGAGATTAAAACAGTACCAACTATTTAGGATATATACACTGCTTAAGAAGTTGGATACTATTTGTTTGTCTCATTTCTGTTATTTTGTGACAGATGAAAGCTGCAACACTGCTGATAAATTTTCCAGTCTGCCACAGTGTGATCAATCTAATACTCTTGTGATTGATGCCACCAGTTCTGGTCTCTCCTCGGAAATCAATAGAAAAAAGTTGCAAAACATTGAGAATTTAGTTCAGAAGCTGAGGAGATTGAACTCCAACCATGATGAGGCTCGTACAGATTATATTGCATCTCTCTGTGAGAACACAACCCCTGATCATAGATACATTTCAGAGATTTTATTGGCTTCAGGACTCCTTCTCAGGGATCTCGGCTCAAGCCTAACAAGTTTCCAGTTCCATCCATCAGGTCACCCAATCAACCCTGAGCTGTTCCTAGTCTTGGAACAAACCAAGGCAAGCACTTTACTTAAGGAGGAATTCTGCAATGATAAGATGAGGCAGTCGAATTCAAAGGAAAAGATCCGTAGGAAGCTCATCTTTGATGTTGTTAATGAGAGTCTTGCTGGAAAATTGATGCTAGTTGAACCTTCTTACCAGCCATGGTTGACGTCACAGAAGCTAGCAAAGAGCACCCTGAACGCTCAAAGGCTTCTAAGGGACTTATGCTCGGAGATGGAACAACTTCAAGCTAAACCATCAAAATGCAACACGGAGGATGAGGAAGATGAGTGGAAAAACATACTGCTGGACGATGTTATGCATCGTTCAGAGAGTTGGACGGTTTTTACAGGTGAGATATCGAGTGTAGTCCTGGACGTGGAGCGTATGATCTTTAAAGATTTAGTTGATGAGATAGTGAGAGGTGATGGTACTGGTTTGAAAGCAAAACCAACTAGGCGTAGACAGCTCTTTGCAAAATAGTCCATCTCTACCATTCCATTCTTGACTTCTCTTTGGCTTTTTTTTTTCCCTTTGTTTTCCTTTTCACCTAATTATATTGAGTAGTAAAATAATTAAGGAATACTCATTTGTGTCTTTGATCTATTGTAAAGGAACAATTTCCACTTAATTGTATTACCAACATACCTAGTGAAGATCACTACTTGTCTAGAAAATGTACCAGTGTGTATTATTTAATACCCCTTGTGCAATGTTTATGATTCTTTTAACAGCTAAATCAAAACATTCTTGTAGTATGATTTATTTGCACACATAATAGTACTGGCCAATTTTCACCTCATTAGTGGGATTAAAATTTATCAGATTGAATTTTTTTTTTCTTATATGGCACAAGACAATCTTCACATCTTAACAAAAAGAGAGTATACCCATGTTTTTTTTATTTTTAAATTACACCTTCCCAAGAGCTTCCACCCTTTTTGCTTTCTAGGTGACTCAGGACCAACAACTTAGAGTTAGAGGTAAGACTTAAGAGTGCGTATCATTCGAGCAACTCCCTCAACTTAGAATGAACATGTTTGATACATGAGTCTTCCAAAATTTTCAAAAAGGAAATGACTGCACATTACTTTAGATGGTATATCCATTGAAAGCTATTTTTGGTCGTTTTTCCTATCAGATGTAATACTACTTGACAAGCAAGAATTTCACAATTTTTATGTTAGTTTGATTTTGGATTATTTTGTTTAAGATTAAGTGGGGTAGCTTGACGCCGTTAGTGCACTGGAGATAGGGGAAAAGGTGGGGGGTTTGGGGGGGGTGGGAGTGCAGGGGGACGTGGATGTGATGTGGGAGAGGGCGGCCAACTGTATCACGGAGACTGCTAGAGAAATGTTGGGGGTCTCGAGGGGTCGAGCAGGACGTCATAAGGGGGACTGGTGGTGGAATGAAGATGTGAAGAAGAAAGTGGAGATTAAGAAGGAGGCGTATGTTAAGTTGATTGAGAGTAAAGATGAAGAGGAGAAACGGGTGAGTAGGGAGGTTTACAAAGTAGCAAGGAAGGAGGCTAAGTTAGCAGTTACGACTGCTAAGTTGGCAGCGTTCGAGAGCTTGTATGCGGAGTTAGAGGAAAAAGGCGGGGAAAAGAGGTTGTATAGGCTTGCTAAGGCTAGGGAGCGGAAGGGTCGTGACCTCGATCAAGTGAAGTGCATTAAGGGGGAGGATGGTAGTGTTTTAGTGGCGGATGTTCACATTAAGAGGAGATGACAGGAGTACTTTCATAGCCTTTTGAACGGAGAGACGGATAGAGACATTGAGTTAGAGGAGCTGGAGCACTTGGAGAAAGCCGTGATTTCAGTTACTGTAGGCATTTTAAGGTTGAAGAGGTTAGAGAGGCTATTCATAGGATGCGGAGAGGTAGGGCGACGGGGCCAGACGAGATTCCGGTGGATTTTTGGAAGTATTCTGGTGGGGCAGGTTTGTGGTGGTTGACTGATTTGTTTAACGGCATTTTCAAGACTGCGAGAATGCCTGAGGCTTGGAGATGAAGTACGATGATTCCGTTATATAAAAATAAGGGTGACATCCAGAGTTGCAATAACTATAGGGGTATTAAGTTGTTGAGTTACACTATGAAGATTTGGGAGAGAGTGGTTGAGCGGAGGCTGAGGAGGGTCGTGTCCGTTTCGGAGAATCAATTTGAATTTATGCCTGGTCGCTCGACGACAGAGGCAATCCACCTGGTAAGGAGATTAAAGGATCAATATAGAGAAAGGAAGAGGGATTTACACATGGTGTTTATCGACCTAGAAAAGGCGTATGATAGAGTCCCGAGAGAGGTTCTTTGGAGATGTTTGGAGGTGAGAGGGATTCCGGTGGCGTACATCAGAGCTATTAAGGACATGTCTAATGAAGGGAAGACCCGAATGAGGACGGCGGGAGGAGACTCAGAGCAGTTTTCGATCAAGATAGGGTTTCATCAGGGATCGACTCTTAGTCCGTTCCTTTTTGTGCTGGTGATGGACGTGTTGACGCGGAGTATCTAAGATGAGGTGCCTTGGTATATGTTATTTGCGGATGATGTAGTGCTGATTGATGAGACGCGGGGAGGTGCGAACGACAAATTGGAGATTTGGAGGCAAACCCTTGAGTCTAAGGGGTTCAGGTTGTGTAGGTCAAAGACGGAATATTTGGAATGCAAGTTCAGTGATTTGAGGCAGGAGGACGAAGTGGTGGTGAGGTTGGACTCCCAGGATATTTGTAAGAGGGACAGTTTTAAGTATCTTGGGTCTATGATTCAGGGGATTGGTGAGATTGCCGAGGATGTCTCTAAGCGTATTGGAGCAGGATGGATGAAGTGGAGGCTCGCCTCGGGGGTGTTGTGTGATAAAAGATGCCCCTTAAGCTTAAAGGCAAATTCTATAGAGTGACAGTCTGTCCGACCATGTTGTATGGAGCGGAGTGTTGGCCAGTCAAGCGCTCCCACATTCAAAAATTGAAGGTGGCGGAAATAAGAATATTGCGTTGGATGTGTTGGCTTACTATAGGGGACAGAGTAAGGAATGAGATTATCTGGGAGAAGGTAGAAGTGGCTTCGGTGGAGGACAGAATGCAGGAAGGAAGGCCGAGATGGTTTGGGCATGTGATGAGGAGGGGCGCGGATGCCCCAGTTCGTAGGTGTGAGAGGCTAGCTTTGGATGGCTTTAGGAGGGGTAGAGGTAGGCCGAAGAAATACTGGAGGGAGTGATTAGACATGACATGGAGCAGCTTCAGCTGACTGAGGACATGGCCCTAGATAGGAAGGTGTGGAGGACGCAGATAAGGGTAGAAGGCTAGTGTGAGTGTGTGGGTTGTAGCATGTAGTTAGGAGAGATCTTGGGTAGCCGGAGAAGTAACCCTAGGACTGTGTACATAGGTGGGTGCCCTTTTTCTTATGTCTTAGTTCCTATTTGTCTTATTTCGTGTCGCCAGTATTTTCTCGTATTTCGTATTTCGTATTTCAACGATTGCTATTATTCTTATCATTTCTTATTCCTGATTTTCTTTTATGTCATCCCCCTCTATTTACTATTCTTTATCTTGAATCGGGGGTCTATCGGAAATAGTCTCTCTACTTCTTCGGAGGTAGCGGTATGGACTGCGTACATCTTACCCTCCCCAGACCCACTTTGTGGGAATACACTGGGTTTGTTATTGTTGTTGATATTTTATATTTACTTCGTCAGATAAAAAGTGGTTATTTTTGCATATAATTTACGAGTTTGAGTATTTAGTTTTAAAATAACAGAATATATATACTATTGGTTTATATCAAAACAAATCACAAAGGTGTTTAGTATATAGCACCTAACTAAACTGGACGGGCCAGTTGTGGTAATTCAAAGGGGTTCTCGATTTCAACAACAATATTTTAATTTCGTAATATAAGGTATCAACAAGCCTCCGTAGCATAGTGGTAGTGCGTTCGCTTCGTAAGCGAAAGGTCGCGAGTTCGATCCTCGCCGGGGGCTCTTCTTTCTCCACTATATTTCTTTTACAATTTTCATCTTGTTCTCTCTTATCATTTTGCAGATTTAGATTTTTCTTTCAAATATTCTCCAAACAATATTCAATCTTGAATTAAACAATCAAAAACTCCATATCTTAAAATGTCACTGCTACCTTTACTTCAAAACCCAAACCAACAACCATTAATCCCATTTCCTCCTACCTTAAACAAATCAAGAAACACAACCCAAATGTCCCTCAATCGAAGAACAACTCTGTTTGTAGTCCCAACATCATTCACCCTTCTTCTAAGTGAACAAAAAGATGCCAACGCATTTGATTTCAGAATCACAACTCCAGACCAAACACTTGAAGAAGCAAAAGATGGAATCCAAATGCATGCACTTAATCTATTACAAGTCAGAGAATTATTAGAGGCAGAATCATGGAAAGAAGCTCAAAAGTCTTTGAGGAAAAGCTCAGCTTTGTTGAAACAAGATACGTATACTATAATTCAAGCTAAACCAGGTAAACAAAGGCCTGAATTGAGGAAAATGTATTCAGTGTTGTTCAATAATGTTTCAAGAATGGATTTTGCAGCTAGGGATAAGGATGTGCCACGTGTATGGGAATGTTATGATAATATTGTTATTGCCCTTAACAATCTTTTGCCTAGACTGCAGTAGTGCAGTTATTTGTAAATCAAGTTTGGTTAGTATTTTGTATGGTATAATAATTAACTTTCGTTCTTGAGCTACTTTAATCAGAGTCATATACGTAATTCCTTGCGGTTGACGGGTTGAGTTTAACTTATACTAGTTTAGCATACCTGCGTTGCACGTGTATTTAATGTTAAAGAAGAAAATTACATGTACGCTAAGCAACGCCTTGTTTCTACGCAGGATATAATTTATAGATCTATTGTATAAGGTGTGCACTCACTATTTCCTCTAACATTCAAGTGTCGTCTCATAGAATCACCACTACATCTTTGAGTGTTTTGGCTAATTGTCAATCTCCCAATATCAATATTTCGGTTGCAAAAAAGAAAAAGGGGAGCTTATCTCTAATATTTTGATGTTCCTATATTGTCCTTTTATAGTGTTGTTTTATATACTATATATATATATACAAATACCACTTCAAGTTCTATTATATTAATTGAATGTGTCATCATTTTCTACAAATAATAAGAAAATTAAGGTATATAAGAGAATGTTTTATTGTACGCAACAATCTTACCCTAGATTCTTGTGGTCCAGTCTTCCTCGAGCACCGCATATTGTGGAAGCTTTAGTGCACTGACCTGCTATTGTAAACATCTTAAGCTCACATTTTTTAAAATAGGAAAAATATTTGTCACTGTCCAATACAACAAATAAAAAAAAGGGTTCCCTATTCGTTTATTATACACATGAGAAAGACAAAAAAAAAAATACATACTTTTATCTATCAATGTAGTAGGCTTGTATATATAAACAATAGAAACTGATTGCATATGAAAAAGATACGTAGAACCACTCAAATAATTTCTCACCTAGCAACTCACTCAAAGTGCAATCTTTGAATATTTTGTTGTCACTTCTTAAACACCAATGGACCCTAACCTCCAAAACAAACGACGCTGATCACTTCCATTGTGATTCAATGTCAAGACTTGAAAGATCGAGGAGAAGAACAATTTATCAAATTAATTGGGCCCAAATTAAGAGTTTTTACATAATTCAAATAAGCAAATATTTTAATAGCAAACATTTTAATTTATTACAAAGTCAAAATCTTAAACCAAGTTGAAAACAAAAAGTGTAATTAATGTTTAGGTCGCTTACAACTTTGTCATATCAAATCATACAAAAATTAGGATCCACGATATAATTTTCTCTTATCATATATTTTAGGATTCTTTTTAAATATATTTTTTCTTGTCATATTTTTTTGAAATTCCTAAATTTTAAATATTATAAAGATAATTAAATACTAATAAATAAAAAAAATAGTAAAAAAACAATTTGTATATTGCTATGTCTTTTAATGAAGAACACATGTAGACATTAAAAATAAAATTTATCTAAAAATAAATTACAATAACAAAATAAATAAACAAATAAAAGTGATTTTATTATCAAGATTGTGAGTACAATTTTGTATATTTTCTTGATTTTTCTTTTCTAAAATTTCAGAATGATTCAAGGGCCGTTAGTAGCATATTTTTTAAACGTAGGGTGATTTATTACGTAAATTACAACCTCTACAGATTGGATAATAAATTAATAATATAAAGTGTTACAACCTTTCCAAATTGGATAATAAATTAATAATATAGAGTGAATTTGGGTAGACCAACAAATGATCTCTTGTCACCTTATTTTCATTTTTAGTACATTCTTATTCATCTTTTATGAATTTTAAAAAGATGCATAAGGATGTTCGTGAAAACTACATCAACCGATAAGTCTGAATTCATTGTCACCTTACAATATGATTGAACTCAAATTATGATCTTGTTGTTAAGATCGAAACAACTGCGTGTTGTGCGAAAGCTAGTAAAGAAGCCTTAAAATGATAGTAAAGAGAAATTATAAAGATTCATAATAATTAATTTAATTTGATCAATTAACATATATGATTGAATTTTGAAAAACCTCATTTATTTTGATGAATTTGAAGGAATAATGAAAAAGTGCTAGTGTCTTTTACACATATGGATGAAGTGAGGGATTCGTCCATATTCTCGGTAAAATTAAGTTTGGAAGATCACGACTGATCCTGAAAGAAAATGAATGGTAAAAATAGCATGTCGTATCAACGAAAAGTTCTGTGACTCCCCTTCCTCCCACAGTTTTCTTTTTTTATTTTTACTTCTTGGAATTTGTCCATTTTCATAGTATCCAAAGTTCATAACAAATTGCGGGAATTATCCAAAAATCGAAAGGAAGAAGTGAGTCAGTATTAGCATATGCATGTCTTCTCACGTCTCTCTTACTTAATGAAATTGCTAATTATACTTGAATACGAAAATCTCATATCAATGAGATCTTTAAAACATGATATCCACAAAGACAATTAACCAAACAAAAAAAAAAGAAAGAAGAAGAAGAAGATATCCACAAAATCTAAAGTTTAAATGACTGAGAGACGCACCTCAAAACAACATGGCCAAGGACACCAACTACAACTCAACGAAGCACAACTCGATCAACTCCACAGCAAAACTTCTCTTTTAAAGGCGAGTCTACCAGCATCTGATCCTTCGTCATCTCAAACATACCAAAGTGAAAACGTTACACTCACCTTATAAAAGAATTAATCAGGAAACAAAAGAATACCATAATTTTTAGAACAAGAGAAGAATGCAAATTAAATATGTTGACACCAACAGAGCCGATCTCCGATGATGTAGCGGTGATGCTAGGATATATAAGGATTGGAGTGGAGATCGAGACGACAAGACAATCATGTTTATGTGAGAAGTGCCTCAACAATCGCTTCTGAATAAACTCAATGCATTAAATTAACTCATCAATGTATCGACCCAAATGACAGTAATAAGAGCTTATCACGATTTATAAATAAATAATCAAACAATTTGAAGTCAATGTCCAATAAGGAAATCCAAGTATAACGTTAAAAGAACCTACAAATACTGATTAAGTTTACAACGCACATTTAATTCATATATTTTAGCTAAGCAATTTATGTTGGCATAACAAGTAATATTGTGTTTAACTTAACAAAAGGGAGAGATGATATAATGACAAAAATCTGAAAATAAAATTGTTGAAACTATGCTGAGACGAAAAACAATGAAAGATCGCAACTGTTTGTAACAATAAACAATGAAAAAAGCTTAAGGGTTTATATAGAAGGACAAAATGTACAAACCAAAGAGGACACAAATTTGAATGTGTTTTTTGATGAAACCAAGTAGGGTAAAAGGCGGGTGTTTTCTGGTTGAAAGAAATCTAGTAGGAACCAAATAGAATGCAAAAAAAACAAACGGAAAAAAAGATAAATCTGGAAAGATTTTAATTGTAGGAAAATTTAGGATGTTTTTTGGTTGATTCTTCAATAATTATACAATTGTCTTTATTATATTGAATATAGTAAATAATAAATATATTAAAAATAAATGGACAAGGTTTCTATTAAAGGTAAATTTCTAGATTTTCCTATTAAAGCTATATTTATGAATTTATGGCTACTTTTCATTTACCGTCTCAAATATGTCTCAAAAAAAGGTTAAATAGGCAAGCCTAAAATTTTTTGCCAAAACCTTTTTCAATACGTTTTTAAAAAATAGGCAAACTTTTCCTTCGAAGAAAAAATTGGCTGACTTTTTTTCCCAAAATAATGTCCAACATATTACCCCCCCACCCCCACCCCCCAAAAAAATAAAAAAAAATAGCAAACAAACTTTTTCCAAATATAATCACTTGGTTAACTTTTTCTAAAACGGGAGTTTTAACCAAGTAGGGGGGAAATTGGTGTTTTAATCTAGGAAAAAAAGCTAAATTTGGGAAGAATTTAATTGTAGGAAAATTTTAGTATAATTTATTTTGAAGAATTTAATTGTAGGAAAAAGGGTAAAAGACAGTTTTGTCTAAAGCGGACTCGTTTAACGAAGGTCAAAAAGTTCAATTCACTAACAATATAATTAAATCTAACTTTTACACAAAAAATTTATCAAATTCGTCTGACACTCATCTAGCACCTGTAAACTATACAAAATAATACGACAATAGAGATATCAAAATAATACAACTAAACTTTACCTTTACACAAAAAGAATTCTCAAAACAGAGATATAAAAATAATACAATTAAACCTAACATTTACCTAAAATAATTTCTTAAAGTTGACCGACATTTTTTTTTTAAAATTAAAAGAGTCGACCGACATTCATCTACGACCTGTAAACTTCAACAAAATAATACAATAGTGATCACAAAGCTTCAGTTTTGATGAAAATAATTCTTGTCTGAGAAAAATTTTTGACACTAAAGAATGACTTGAATGAAAATAAAGAAGACATATATATACACACACGTTGAATTCTATTATGTTGACAAAAATAGTGAAGAAGTTGAGGGTTAGAAAATTAAGCATCCATCAATCTAGACATGCAACTGAATCAAGTTAGATGAACATCAATCATATTTTCACAATAAGTAAATCAGTTTCTTCTCTAGTTTAACGTGCATCTCAATATTTATAGAACTATTTTCTTAATAGAATCCTATTTTAGGAGTATTTTTCTATCCTATTTTAGGAGTATTTCTCTAATGAAAATATTAATTGATTCTCCTTCCAAATGTTTTAAGAGTCTCATATATTTTAAGAGTCTAGTTAATATAATAAAAATAATTAAATAGTAAATTGAAGAAAATAGTGAAAAGACAGTTTGTCTAAAGGAGGGTCTTTTAATAAAGGACAAAAAGTTCAAATCACTTTTGTAAAGGTTTTCACACTTTTAATATATTATATAGATATATAGATTATAGATATAGATATAGATTATTAATATTAATAATTATTATTATATACTATATTGTATTAAACGTTAGGATATTTGTTTAAATAATAAAGATGAATACGATAAATAGATTCAACATCTTTTGGAGAGTTTAATTAATTAAACCTAACTTTTACAAAAAAAAAAAATCTCAAAGCCGATCGACATTCATCTACAACCTGTAAACTGCAACAAAACAATACGATGATAGAGATATCAAAACAATATAATTAAATCTAACTTTTACACAAAAACTTCCTCAAAGTCGTCTGACACTCATCTACCGCCTGTAAACTATAACAAAATAATACGACAATAGAGATATCAAAATATACAACTAAAATCTACCTTTACACAAAAAAAAAAATCTCAAAATAGAGATATAAAAATAATACAATTAAACCTAACATTTACTTAAAAAAAATTCCCAAAGCCGGCTGACATTCATCTACCACCACCTGTAAATTTATCTACGACATGTAAACTATAACAAAATAATATAAAAGTGATCACAAAACTTCAGTTTTGATGAAATAATTCTTGTCTGAGCGAAAATTTTGACACTAAAAAATGACTTGAATGAAAACAAAAAAGATATATATATATACACACACGTTGAATTCTATTTTGTTGACAAAAATATTGAAGAAGTTGGGGGTTAGAAAATTAAACATCCATCAATCTAGATATGCAACCGAATCAAGTTAGATTAGCATCAATCATGTTTTACCAATAAGTAAGTCAGTTTTTTTTCTAATTTAACGTACATCTCAATATTTATAGAAGCATTTCCTTAATAGAGTCCTATTTTAGGAGTATTTTTCTATCCTATTTTAGGAGTATTTTTCTAATTAATCAGTACAAAAAAAATATATTAATTGATTCTATTTCTATATATTTTAGAAGTGTAATTAATATAATACTACTAAACTTTATCAAAAATAACAAAAGAATTTTGCCAAAAATAAATTGTATTGCATGTATACTAATTGTACTAATTGTATTACAATATTACAGTACCTCTGAATTTGCAAAAAAAGAAATTCTACAAATATGAGGAAACGGTCGTTTCGAGAGCAAAAGTCAACATGGAAAAATTAATTAATTTTCTATATACTTTAGGATTACTTAATATTATAAATATAATAATATAATAATTACAATAAATAAGTAAAACGACAATTTCGTCTATTGCAGAGATTTTTAATGAAGGGTAAAAAGTTCAAATCACTTTTCTAAGGGTCTTTACACTTTTAATATATTATATTATAGATTATATATATATATATATATATATATATATAGAGAGAGAGAGAGAGAGAGAGAGAGACAGAGAGAGAGACTAGAATAGCATGACTCGTGCCAGCACGGGCCCAACATTAAGATATTTTGATTATGTACGATAAGTTAGATTGATGTCATTGTGAATTCTAAAATATGAGTACACAGAACATATTAACTACTTGGTAGTATTTTTGAAGGAGCCAAATTATTTCACAAGATAATCATGTATAACTTACTTATATAAATAACACAATTCTATGCATTTTGAAGTTCAGATCCTTAATCATATGACTGAAATTTGCTATATTAAGTACAAAATATGAGATTAAAATTGATACATAAGACTTGATACCTGTTGTATAAAATAGAGAATAATTGTTGAAAAAGATAAATGATTATCAAGTCATTACATATTAAATCACATGTGGGTTGTAACTAATAAGTTAGAATTGCATTGTATGCCCACACTAAGCCGACATAAACATCCTTTGCTTTTATTTCTCCTTCTTTTTTATTTGTCAACTTATTCTTTGAAGTTAAAATTAAATTAATATTTTAAATTTAAATTTTAAGTGTTTTGAAAATTATATATATATATATATATATATATATATATATATATAAAAAACTATAAGTTACCATCTGTCATATTTATTTAAGTTATTTGACTTTTAGAACACGATAAAACATACTTCTGTAAATGTTTTATCGAACTTTGCTTTTGTATATGTTCTTTCCATTGAAATGTAGGAGTCATCTGTTAGAGTGTATAAAAATAATTTTGAATAGAATGTATTAGTAATGTTTGCATTATTAATACTTGTATTAGTAATGCTGGTATTATTTATACTAATATTATTTCTTATACATTATTTGATGTGTTGTATTAGAACTTGCCTTTTCAATCTTGATATATTTAAACAAAAGTTTTTTTAAAATAACACTGCATATACATTCTAAAATTCATCCGGGATTTAGCACGGGTTCAATATATGTTATTTTTGTCTCAATTTATATGACAAAAATAGAATTTAGATAATCAATCATACTTTTAATATGTATTTAGATAATTTAAGTTGTTAACTACTAAAATTTATAATATTTTTTATTTAATTTTTAAATAATATACATTACTTTTCTTGTCCAAACTTTTGTGGTATTGATAGTCAATTATATTTGTAAAATAACTTAAGTTTAAAATTTATGTGATTTATAATACTTTTCTTCTATTATAATTAAGTGACACTAATATAATTTCGAGAGTCAACCGAATATTTTATATTTTTTAAAAAATTTTAAGTTGTTAATTATTGTGATTTATATTTTTTGAACATATTTTTTTGAAATATATAACAAATTAAATTATTTTTAGATATTTTAAGTTAACTATTGTAATTTATAATACTTTTTATGTAATTTTTGAATAATATATGTTACTCTCCTTGTCCAGAGTTTTGTGTCATTGATAGCCAATTGTATTTTGTAGATAATTTAAATTTTTAATTATTGTGCTTTATAATATTTCTTCTGTTCAAATTTAAGTGACACAATGCTTATACGATCATAATAATTAATTAGAGGTGATATAGTAAAATCACGATTAAGCAGCGAAACATAAATGTCTTAAATGACTTACAATGACTAATTAGAAGTGACATAGCAAAATTACTATAAAAATACCCGTGAAAAAAATTTAAGTGGATCTAATATAAGACGTCAAGTTAATTTAAAACATCAAGAGTTAATTTGTCATTTTTATATCTATTTTACCCTTTTTATTAAATATATTAATTTTTAATAATTAAATGACTTATAATAATTAATTAAGAGTTATATTTAGTAAAACTATGATTGAAGCAGCTGAAGTAGACATGTCATAAATATCTATTTTACTTTTTAATACATAAATGACTTATAATAATTACTTAGGGGTGATATAGCAAAATCATGATTGAAGCAGTTGAAGCAGACATGTCATAAATGTTTATTTTATCCTTTTTAATTAAATATTATTAATTTTTTAATACTTACATGTCTTATAATAATTAATTAGGGATGATATAATAAAATAATGGATTAGATATTATTAAATTTTCAATATATAAATGACTTATAATAGTTAATTATAAGCGATATAGTAAAATTATGATTGAAGCATACATGTCATAAATGTCTATTTTATTTGTTAATATATAAATGACTTATAATTAATCAGGGGTGATATAGGAATGTTGGTGAATTTTTAAAAATCAAGAAACACTAATTATTAGGTTTATTTAGTTAAAATCATAATTCAGTAGGTTTTAGATAAATCGAGAAAAATATCGAATTAATCAAATAAGTTATATGAGTAAAATACATTTTATACATTGAGTTTTTTAAAAATGAAATATTAAAATTTTTGCTTTGAGTTTGAGGTGATTAAAATAACTACGATCCAACAAACGATTAATGCTCTAAGTTTTAATTAAAAAATCAATCAACTTGTAGGAATGGTATGCTTAATTCAATACGGATAATATGATTTGCATATACAAAAATAACCAATTATTATTATTTCGTAACGAATTATGTTTAACCTTATATAAGTAAAATCTTTTTAGATATTTTTCTTTAGTTTCTTTTTGTTTGTATATATTGACTTGGCACAAATTTTTAAAAAATTATTTTACTAAATTAACTTTATTAATTTTACATTAAAAATTTAAATCAAGCAAACTTATATTTCATGAAACAAATAAGGAAGAAAGCAAATTATACGTTTGACATGAAATTTAAATAAAGAATAAAATGTATTTGATTATATTTATCTTATTAATTATTGCAATAAATTATTATCTTATTAATCAATTTATTTAAATATAATATATTTCAAATAATTTTATATAACCTAAATAAAAGTAGCATGTAAGTACTCACCTTCATCCTAAATACAATGATAAATACAATTTTTATAGAATAATTATATCTTTTCAGAAAAAAAGATAAATAAAAATGAAAAATAGATGATAGACAGAGGGCCCACCTGTGGATCTGAATGCAAGGCTTGAGAGTCACTTGTAGTGGCATTTGTAGTAAATATCTTAAATGACATTATCTGTAATTAATGAGAAAAGGATGAACTTTGTTTTAGAACTTTTGATAGGTCGACCAAAAGAAGCACAAAAGATTTTCAATCTTAGCTTATAATTTTCTTTAAAGACCTTAATACTCTTATACCTTTGAATTTAATGTCAAATAGCTGACATGTTGAAACCACTCTTTCTAATATATAAAAAAAGAAATATCGATTTTTTTTCTTTCTTGAATTTTTTTTCCGTATTTATTAGCCGATTCTTATGTCTAGGATTTTATTTTGAATTAAGAAATAGACTCATCGTGCAATTCTTTCGAATTCAATGAAACGTTTAAGTGTTCAAAAATATATCAATAAATGAATATTCTCATGTGCTTTTGGACATTGCTGTGCACGTTGGTATGCTAATACTGTTATGAGATCGAAGAAATTAAAGGATTGAAGAGAGAATAAATGATCAAATAGAAGATATATTGCTATTTATAAGCAATTAAATAGAATAAAATAAGAGTAATATATTTTTATTTTTTTTACGGAGTCTAAACTAAATATTTCGTAATTAATGTAAACTATAGGGTATTTCTAGAATAAAAAAGAGTTAAATATGTTATTGTTAATGTAGACCATAATAAAGTAAATTTTACCACATACAATGTGTCACCCTCTCAGCCATGGGCTAGATGGTTGAATCGCTCAACTCATACTTAGCGAAGCATCCAAACACCCTCCCACCCCCAACTCCCATAAAATAAACATGATAATGTAAGAAATCTTTTCGTTGTTAGTGAATAATATTAGTTGAATTTCAATAGAAAATATTCAACCAGACTCAACATGCTTAGAATCAAAAGTAATTTCTTGAAATGACTAGGATTTTTTAGGTGTTTTTCTCCCATACATTAGAACCAAAATTGATTGTTCTTAATTGAGTTCTATGCACTTATCATGAAAGACTTCTTGATATGTAAAGTTGTGGACCTTGTAGTTGCGTCTTGTGTTTCCCCTTATGTCAGTTATGTTATGCTATTTGGGCCGTTTCTCACACAATTGTATAGGACCCATTATGGGCCATTTGCACCTTTTCCCTATTTTGTGCCGGTTTAAACAACATAAATCCCCTAGATAATGAAAATAATTACACAAAATCCCTTGTTGTTTTCTCTCTCCCTTTTTTTACAAACATACTCATACATTCGGTCACATATTATACATTGGTCAAATGTATGATGTAACAGCTAATCCTATATTTAAGGTAAGAGAATCTTTAATTATTTTACAGTTCCTTAATTAAAGGCAAGAATTAACCAACATTAAGACATTTATTGATATAACATGTAACTGATATTTGAATTTTAAAAATTTTGTTATACATAATTTTTTTTCCCTGTGATTCACGATCTGAAAAGCCAAAAAACAACCACTTTCTTCTACAGCCGTTCTTCAAAACTACTAAAATCTTCTTCTACATACGTTCTTCAATACTAGTAAAATCAATATGAATATCCCCGTATTTTTGCGACATTCTGGAATTTGGGAGTCAGAAATTAATGATATGTCATACAAAAGTGACGCAATAGTAATTTCGATAAATGCGGACGAGTTGATCACAACCGCAAGATTTGCGGTTTCTTTCCAAAGGAATCATGAAGAATATAATATGGTTTTCTATGTGCGGATGCTTTGAATGGTTTTGGTTGTATAAACATTTTTTATTACTTTTTTTTTTTGAATGCTGGAGCAAGTAATATATATTATTATTATTGATTATAGATGTTAATTTCTTTAATCAATGATTTATATTAGTATAAAAAATTTATGCTTTTTTCCTATATCATAGTACGTAACCATATAACTTGAAGTTAGAACATGATTATAAATGCATATTAACTATGTAACTTACCCTCTATAGGAGTAAGTAATTGTTGAAACACACGGTGTATTAAAATGTTGTACATTAATAGTTAATGTGTAATAAATGTATGATATAGCATTATACATTTTTAACATGTATGAGGTTAGAAATACAATAACGAAATTTAACTTAATTCAATTTATTTATTTTAAAAAAAAATTATATACAATATCATTCCAGTAAATTTATGAATGTATAATATGATTTTATATAGTCAAATCAATGTATAATAAATGTGTGTCTTCCCAGTAAACGTTTGAATGTATAATAAGTTGTTATACATTCAAAGCAATGTATAGTGAAACTGTGTCATTCCAGCAGACTTACGAATGTATAATATTTGATTATACATTCGTATCAATGTATGATATAGCATCATACATTAAAAATGTGCATGATATTAACAATTTCTGTAATTTTTTTACAAGTAATAAATATTTTACAACATGTATGCTGTTATGTAATACATACGTTTAAAACGTATTAGTCTTTAGTTCAATGTAAGATTCACTTATAAGCAAAGGTACATAACAGGAAACATATTATGTGTTCAAAATATAATGTCAGATTAATTAGTAATATGTTGTTTTAATCATTAACAAATAAGTGAAAGGGAAATTCAATAAGTGAAAGGGAAAATCCCAGTAAATATTTTTTTTGGCTTTGGCCTTTAGTTTCGTCCCCCATAGTTGGTCAAAAAGACAGCGTAATAAGCACCCCCAACGCCTATCACCAACAAGTTCATAATTGATCCAGTCCTTTAAGGGCCGTACGAAATCTGAATACATTTCAAGCCATCACTGTTTAAGATCTATACATAATAAATTCCTTCAATAAAAAATTCAAATTAAAAAAAAAAAGAATTACGCAAAATAATAATCAAAGGATTTTTTTCAATTTGATTTTGTTTTGTTATTGAGAGTGTTTATTTGATTAATTCGTTTTTTTTTTTTTTTGAAAAAGAAAAAATAATAATTTTGGGTTTATGGATTACGAGTAGAGAAAGTGGAATCCGTGATTAAGGAGAAGTGAAATGGTGATGAAGAAGGGAAGGTAAAATTGGAATTACAACTGCTACTCATAATCATAAATGACATACTAAATAAATGGAGAGAAAAGGTAACAAGATTTTAGGAGAAAAATATGGAGCATAATTTGGAGCAAAATATGGTTGTTTGGAATGTATAAGAAGGAAGAGAGAGAGAATAAAAAATGTATGGATTTAAGTAATTAATTTGAAATTTTTGTAATTTCTTTTTCAACATGGATGTAATGTAATAAGACAAAGTTAATATGTGTATATATGTAATTTTTCCTTAATTTTTTGTCCTCGTGATACTTTTTCGTCAGGTATGAATTTATAATTGGGAAAAGAACACTCTATAGCACTTTTTAAAACAAATAGCCCAAGTTTGAAAACTTTTCAAAAAGTGGTCAGTCGGATATACTATTTCCGCTTTATAGCCATTTCTAATTTGGGTCATTTTGGCCTACGTAGTCCATATACAGTCTATATACAATACTGATACAGTATTCAACTTGGGCAATTCAGTATTTCAAATTTTTTTTTGCTATAAATTTTTTAACTGATCAAATATTCTATTTTTTTTTTGTTTAGAAATAATAATTAAATTATATAAAAATGATATAATTGTTAAATAGAATATGTATCTATATAAGATATATGTATAGAAATTGTATAGTTCTATCAAATATGTATATGTATAAAATATATATAAAAAATATATAGAAAGTGTATGAAAGTTATATAATTGTTGTATAAAACGTGTAAAAAAAATGTACAGTTATTGTATAAATTGTGTATCAAAACTGTATAATTTTCGTATAGAATATTTATATGTATAAGATTTGTATAAAAACTGTATAAATGGTGTGTAGAAACGGTATAGAACAAGCCAATAAATTGAAATGGCTAGAAAGTGAAATTTAAATTCCATGGTCATTTTCATGGAAATAGTTTAATTTGAAGTGCCGTTTTTGTCCTTTCCCCTTAATTTTTTGTCCTCGTGATACTTTTTCGTGATGTATGAGTTTATAATTTTGCGTTGTAATATTTCGCAACTTATGACCCTAGCTCTTAAAAAACTCATGCCCCGCTAGGCATAAATTCAGTTACTAAGGGTAAAAATGAATTAATTTGAAGGTCAAACCGTGTAATTAAATGATTCGTTATGGCTTAAAAATTGCTTTGGATATGATATACAGAACAAATACTACCATATAGTTGTAATAGACTCTTCAAATATCCAGTAGAATTTATTGAGGAAAATAAAATTAGTAGCAACATATACTTCGAGTTATTTATTTATAAGTTTTTAGTTGTCCTCATGTGTGATACAGATTTAATAATAATTGATCTCTTTAATATTGAAGGGGTTACAGCTGTATATATAGAGAACTGAAGAATAACTAATTACAGAATAACCCAGATGTATTTAATAATTATATATGTAGTCTATTATCCCCCCGCAAGCTGATCAGCGGTAACGAGGGGCAGCTTGGAGCAGAGAGACTGAAAAGGCTGTAACGGAAGAGGCTTGGTGAGAATATCAGCAAGCTGGTCAGTAGATGGGACATAGTGCGTGGCCATCGCTCCTGCAAGTACCTCATCGCGAACAAAGTGACAGTCAGACCCAACATGCTTCATACGATCATGAAGGACTGGATTTTTGGTAACACAAATAGTGGACTGATTGTCACAATAAATCTGTGGTTTCGTGGGGGGAATGCCAAGTGCATCCGTAAGGTATCGTAACCACATGGCTTCAGCAACACCCGCAGCCATGGCACGATATTCTGCTTCTGTGGAGGAACGGGACACTCGCGTTTGCTTCTTGGTGCACCAGGAAATCAGATTCGGTCCCATCATAACAATATATCCAGTAGTGGACTTTCGATCATCTTTGTCGTTAGCCCAATCCGAATCAGAAAAAACAGATATATCAAACGAGCCCTTTTGAAATAAAATTCCACAGTGAAGAGTACCTTGAAGATAGCGCAGAATGCGTTTCAAGGCCTGAAAGTGTTGTTCTGTGGGAGCATGCATTGATTGGGAGACTCGATTGACTGCATATTGGATGTCCGGACGAGTAACAGCAAGATAATGAAGTCCACCGACGAGGCTCCGATATAGTGTAGGATCGGCAAAGGGAGTATTCGGCCCTGGGGATTGGCGGACTGCCATGGGAGTGACCGCGGGTTTGCAGTCTGTCATTCCAGCCCGATTTAAAAGTTCAAGGGTATATTTTGTCTGATGCATCAATATGGTTCCCGATTTGCGGATGAGTTCGAGGCCAAGAAAGAACTCCAGAGGACCGAGGTCCTTAAGTTTGAAGTCACGATGCATAGCTTCAGTAATTTCAGTGATGAGTGACGACGAGCTGCCTGTAATAACAATATCATCCACATAGATAAGAATGATGACTGTCCCTCGAGAACAGTGAAGGGTGAAGAGGCTGTTGTCATGATGGTAGGTGCGAAAACCAAGACCCTGCAGAAAAGTAGAGAGACGTGTGTACCAGGCACGAGGGGCCTGTTTCAGGCCATACAGTGATTTGCGAAGCTTGCAAACATAGTGAGGACGGTTGGGATTAACATATCCCGGTGGCTGAACCATATAGATTTCTTCCTCAAGATGACCATGAAGAAAGGCATTGCTGACGTCTAGCTGATGAAGCGGCCAATCATAGTGAAGAGCAAGAGACAAGACCAGACGAATAGTCTGTTGCTTAACAACAGGGCTGAAGGTCTCCTTATAATCCACACCATACTCCTGATGATACCCTTTTGCAACCAGACGTGCTTTATAGCGAGAAAGAGATCCATCTGAATTTCGTTTGATGCGAAACACCCATTTGCACCCAATAGACTTTCGGTTACTAGGCAGAGGTACCAAATCCCATGTACGTTGTTCATTCAGAGCCTGAAATTCCTCATCCATAGCTTGGCACCAGAAACTATTTTTGGAGGCTTGGTTGTAGGTAGTAGGCTCAGTTGTGGGATGTGCATCAAAGGGTATTTGAGTGTGGTAGGCTTTGGGTTTGAAGGTACCGGCCTTGGCTCGGGTTGTCATAGGATGAGTGTTGAGTGGAGGGTGATTAGGAAGGGGTGGTGGAGTTGTATGATGTGTGGGCGGGGGTTGGGTGGGGCTGCCGTGGGAGCTGGGATGTGCAGCGGTGGATGGGGTGGCTGTATGTGTGTTAGGAGTATGATGTAGGGAAGTGGTGGGTTGTGTGGCAGTCGGCTGGGTGTTCGGGTGGGAGGTTTGGGGTTTCGGGTGGGTAGTGGTGTAGTGGGGTACCGGGTTAGGTGCCGAGTGAGCCGGAGCATGAGCGTGAGAAAAGGACGGAAATAATGGCACAACGCCAAGTGGATTGGGGGAGTATGGAGTAGAGGAAAGACTTGTGTAAGGAAATTGTTCCTCCACAAAACGAACATGACGGGAAACATATGTTTTCTGAGATACAGGATCGAAACATTTGTAACCTTTGATAGTGGGATGATAGCCTAGAAAGACACAAGGGGTGGACCGAGGTTGAAGTTTATGTTGAGTGTGCGGACGCAACCAGGGATAAACTAGACACCCAAACGGGCGGAGATGAATATAGTCGGGTGGATGATTGTAGAGACGGGCATATGGAGTGGAGTTGGAGAGAGTGTGAGTGGGCATGCGATTTATGAGGTAGTTGGCAGTAGCAAGGGCATCAACCCAAAAGGAAACAGGTAAGGTGGAATCATGGAGGAGCGCAACAACTGTTTCTATTAGGTGACGGTGTTTGCGCTCAGCAACGCCATTTTGTTCAGGGGTATATGGACATGAAGTGTGATGAAGAGCCCCTAGATTTTGAAGAAAAACACCAAATGCATTGTTGACAAATTCTTTGCCATTGTCACTTCGAAAAATTTTGATTTTGGCATTAAATTGATTTTGAACCATTCGGTCAAAGTTTACAAAAATAGTATAAGCTTCGAATTTAAATTTCAGAGGATAAAGCCAAGTGAATTTACTGTAATCATCAACAAAACAGATATAATAACGAAAACCTTGAACAGAAGGAACTGAGGTTGGACCCCAAACATCAGAATGAATTAATTGAAATGGCGCAGTGGCCTTGTGTTCAGACAGTGAAAAAGGTAAACGACAAGATTTAGACACTGAACAGGACTCACAATGTAATTTTTGTGAAAAATTAAAACCTAAGGAAGATAAAATGGATTTGGTGATGGCGGATGATGGGTGCCCAAGCCGGCGATGCCAGGTTGACGAGAGAATGGCTTGACTCACAACAGACGGAGACCTGGATGGAAGAGTGTATAGCCCATGCTCACAGCGGCCCGTGTACCGCACCCGGTTCGTGGTATTGTCCACTATCTGGAAATTGGTGTCATTAAAAATGAGGGTGCAGTTATTTTCTTTAGTAAAGCGATAAACAGATAAAAGATTGGATGTGAGGGAAGGGACGTGGTGAAGGGTTGAGAGATGAAATTTACCATTTGGGGTATAGACATACCCAGAGCCGGTGTTTGTGATGGGAAGGGATTGACCATTGCCTACTGTAATAGTTTCTGAGCCATGATACGGATGAGGAGCTTGAAGTTGTGAATAATCCGACGTCACATGGGTGTTAGCACCTGTGTCTAAATACCAATCGCCAGATTGAGCGTTTGTGGACGCATGCATCGCCCTTGATCCTCCGGACTGGCTATTTACATTCTGCGAGTCATCATAACGATACCAGCAATTAGCCGCAGAATGGCCCCGTTTAGCACAAATTTGGCACGTCGGAAGATCTCGTGTGGGCATCCGCTGGTTTCCTCGTCCCTGTCCGCGGCCTGACTGGAAGCCGTCCCTCGGTGGAGGCCCGCCTCTGCCTTGCTGCCCGGTGTTTCGACGGTCACCGCCGCCGCTGCCTCGCCCTTGGTTACGGCGATCGTCACCGCGACCCCTGGCCGAGCCTCCGCTGCCAGCCGAGTAAAGAGCCGTGACGCCAGGGGTGGAACTGGCTTCTCCGAGCAGTAATTTGTGTTCCATGTCTAGATTCAATTCTTCTGCATTAAGCCATCCAGACAGTTGATTCAGAGTGATTTCGACAGGCGAGAGGCGAATATGCTGTTTGAGAGAGGAATAGCCAGCCGGAAGACCACGTATCACGGCATTCACCACGTCTCGTTCAGGAATAATCTCGTTCACAGGATCTAGGTCAGACAGAATAGAGGCCACATCATCAAGGTATTGAGTCATCGTCTTCGTTCCCTTCCGAAGAGTATGCAATTTGTCACGCAACTGAAAAATATGAGCCGTGGACACAGAGTTGTACCTTGTGGCTAGTGCGTCCCAAAGTGAAGCCGATGTGAGAAAACCCCGGGCGTGTTTGTGCACAGAGGGGCTAATAACTGCGAGAAGACAGGCTCGGATCTGAGTGTCTACGATCATCCACGGAAGGTAGTCGGGATTTGGGAGCTTGACGCCGTCCTTCTCGGCTGTCTCGGGCTGCGGCTTCTCCGCACCGTCAATCCATCCGAGCAGCAAGTTGGCTGCGAGGGCGGTGCGGACGTTAAGTGCCCAGGCCGGGTAGTTGTTGTCAGATAATTTTTCGGGGATGAGATTGTGGAGATTCCTGAGCAGTAATTTTACTCCAGACGGTAATTTTGACAGAGGATCAATAACCTTGTCCATGGCGCCGACCTACGGCGGAGGAGGGAGGCCGTGCGGCGTGGTGTAGACGGTGGCGGCGGCGCACACACGTCGGAAAAGAGGAGAGATTAGGGTTTGGGCGGAAGAAGAAACCCTAGCTTTGATACCATGATACAGATTTAATAATAATTGATCTCTTTAATATTGAAGGGGTTACAGCTGTATATATAGAGAACTGAAGAATAACTAATTACAGAATAACCCAGATGTATTTAATAATTATATATGTAGTCTATTAATGTGCAAATGACAGCTTTTAATGTAGGCTTTACACAACAATTCATTCAACGTAGGAATATATCTTCCAATCTTTGGGAATTTTGGAAGCAAAGTTACAATGGACACTCTTTCACTGATATATGACACATCCATTTGTGGATTCATGCTGAACCAAAAAGTTTTGGAATTTGTGGTGCAACAACTTTTCTTTCTTTTCTTGGTTGATTCAGAGTTTCAGATATAGTGAAATCTAAGGAACACATCTTAATTTTACGGTGAAATAATTTAGGGGTGATAGGGCCATCGAATAGTTGAGGTGTGTCGCTCAAATTTTGCCTTTTGTTTAAGTGGTGCTTATGCTTTTCCCCGTGTTTTCTTTTATAATATTGACTCAAGATTTAATGAGATTGTTCATAAAATTAATAAAACATAAAAAAAAGATATAATGGACCTTATATATATATATGTCACACATTAAGTAGGAAAAAAATATATATTCTTAATTTTTTTTTTTCAACCTCGCCACCCCAACCCCAACCCCAACCACGTAATCCACCCAAATGCCCCCGACCCCTAGCTAAGGGTGTCTAACGGGCTGGGCCGGGCCAACCCGGAACCGGCCCTCCCATTTTACCCGGGTTCTGGGCCGGCGACGTGCCGGGTTTGGGGTTAACCGGGCCGGGCCGGCCAAACAGTAAAAAAATTAAAACCCACCCGAACCCGGCCCACTTAACCCAATCCGGTCAAACCCACCAAGACCCGGTCAAACCCGGTTAAAAACCGGTCAAACCCGTTTAAAAAATAAATAAAAAATCCAATATACACTCCAATATACAATATATATTTTTTAAAAAATATATAAAGTATAAACAATTACACATATATACGTACCATTCAATATATAATTATATATGACTATACGTACTACTTTAAATAAAACATATGCTATAATAGTATAATATATATATATATACACTACAATATATATATATACTAATTTATAAAATATATACACATGTATACGTTAAATATATACTACTTTAGAAGATATATACACATATATATGCACCATTCAATATATATGTACTACTTTAAATAAAATATATACTACAGTATAGTGATATACATATATATATATACAACAATATGTATATATATATAGTTACATACTAATTTATAAAACATATACACTTGTATACTTTAAAGATATACGTCTATAGAAGATATATACACATATATACGCACCATTCAATATATATGTACTACTTTAAAAAAAGTATATACTACAATATATATACTAATTTATAAAACATAAAGTAATGTATACGTTAAATATACACGTCTATAGAAGATCTATTCACATATATACACTCTATTCTATGTATATGTAATACTTTAAATGAGATATATACAATATATATACATTACAATATATATTTGTATAGTTATATACTAATTTATAAAATATATACACATGTATACGTTAAATATACACGTCTATAGAAGATCCATTCACTCTATTCTATGTATATGTAATACTTTAAATGAAATATACTATAATGTATATACATTACAATATATATTTGTATAGTTATATACTAATTTATAAAACATATACACATGTATACATTAAATATACACTTCTATAGAAGATATATACACGTGTATACGTACCATTAAATGTATATATACTACTACTTATAAAATATACTACATTATATATACATTACAATATGTATAGATATACTTATATACTAATTTATAAAATATATACATATGTATACGTTAAATATACACTTCTATAGAAGATATATGCACAAATATACAAAACATATGCTACTTAATATAATAAATTAATAATATTTGGTAGTAAATTAATAATATATTAGAAGTAAGTTTTTAATTTAAAGTAGAAAACTAGAAATTCAATTTTAAATTTTAAATCGTTAAATAAAAAAATAAAAACAACAACGACTAAGGAGTGAATGAATTTGGGGAATTTTATTGATTGCAAAATGATCCAAAATTTATAATTTACATGAATGAAAAATCTATAAATTATGCATCATTTTTTCCAACTCATTCATGTTAATATTAATGGGAACTTGCATAGGATAATCGAAGTCAACGGGGGCAAAACCATGCATTGGACTTGATTCTGCGGAGTTCTCCCGTGAAGTCATAATTTCTTCAAGTTTCAGCTCGTCGCTCAGCTCCGATTCCATTCCTTGGTTTCTTCTTTCCGCTCTAATCCAATCTCTGAGGCAAACTAGAACATTCATTGCATTGCTTCCCAATGAGTGTCGGTTGTCTCCAAGCTGCTGTCGTCCCTGACTGAAGGCGCTCTCTGATGCAATGGTTGACATTGGAACATTCAAGATATCTCTAGCTAATCTTGAAAGCACAGAATATTGTGATTCATTATTCCTCCACCAATCCAGCGTGTTGATCCGTCGTCTGCGATCCTCTGGTGCCGTCCGAAGATAATATTTCAGCTCTTCCCGATAAGTTGATGTGTAAGTTCTCTCATCAACACTGTTCCAACAATTTAAATCATAAAACGAATCAGAAAAACCACTATGTGCCGGCCTTTTAGAAGATGATGGCTCCTCGGGAGGATGAGGAGCGACAGTTGGAGTGATATTTGTAGGTAAGGCTGAATCAAATAAATCAGCATAGTGATTATATAATTTTTCTATATAATCCTTTGCATCAGCCGTAGCCGTCCACAAATCAGGCTGTACTTGTTCAGAATCATGGTTAGTATTTATTTCTAAGTTAGTATAAATAAGAGTACTAAAGTGACACATATGATTATATTTCATGCACGGATTTAGCATAGCACCAACCAAGTAAATAGGGGGAATCGGGAAAAAATATTTTTTAAATTTCGTAAATATGGCGCCAACAGCTTCTTTATAACCTTCTTTATTTTTATATTGTTGGAGCAAACCAGAAATATCGGCTATATATGCCAAAATATTACAAACAGTAGGATAATAAGCACCGGAAAATTCAACCGTAGCTACATAAAATTTTTCTAAAAACTTAACAAGATCATTAATTACAACCCAATCAAAATTATGTAGCATGCAATCAGCACAATCAGCAGAATCAGCAAATGAACCGCAATGTTGGTTAAAAGCTAGTGTAATAGGAATTCTATATTTATAACAAGTTTTTAGAAATTCATACGTAGAATTTCATCTAGTATCAATTTCCTCAGGCATCAAAATCGGTGTAAGTCCATTTTCTTGACATTTAAGTTTAAATTCTCTAATTCTCGATCTACGATTATTTCCTTGAATAAAACCAACGGCAAGACGAATTTTTTCAATATAAAGCTCAAAAAACTCAAGACCATCTTTTACAATTAAATTATATATATGACATGCACACTTAATATGAAAAATTTCAGGCAAGGGTGGAGATAGCGTAGATTTTATTTTTGTTATAGCAGTCTTGTTGTTAGAAGCATTATCAAAAGCAATACATAAAATTTTATTTTCTATACCATAATATCCGGCAATTTTAACAATAGAATCAGCAATAAATTGTCCAGTATGTTTACGATCTTCATCATATAAAAAAGCAAGAATACGTTTTTGCATCACGAAATTACTATCCATCCAATGACAAGTAACGGTTAAATAATCATTTTTATTTACAGCACGACCAAGATCAGAAGTTAGAGACAATCTACATTGAATATTTTTTAACAATGTTGATAAATAAAAACAATATTGTGAATGGAATCTAAAAATATCAGACCGACAAGTAGTTCTAGGAATACCATTAAACATAGGATTATAAATTGCTTGTATATAACGAATAAAAGCATCAGAAGAAGGAAAACTAAAAGGCAAACAACCCACAGCTACCATTTTAGCTATTTCTTCCCTGTCCCTCAATTTATTATACTTTTTCGCTACTTGATCGGTTGTTGGGTCCATTCTAGTTTGCGTTGACCCACCAACATCCCCACCACCTTTTGCAATATTTAACTCTCTTTTGGGATCTTCAGCTATATGTCTCGTTAACGTACCCGTACCCCCTTGCTTGCCTCCACTTCTATGCTTATATATTTGTTGACAAATATTGCACTGCACCTCAATATCTGATATACGTTCAAAAAATTGTCATGCAATACTAGTTCTTTTACGAGGTTTTGGGGCACTGGGAGGACGGGAAGGGAGATTAACTGATTCAGATCTAACGTTAGCATCTCCTACTGCGGGTGTTTCAGCAATATTTTCATTATCTTCGTCTAAATTAACTGCATTTACTTCATTTTCTTCTTCTATACCGTAATTTTCCTGAGCTTCTACATAATCCATATCGTGAGCACCTACACTTATTTCTTCCTCAAAAGGTGTATCAAGCGGTACCGGAGGCGAAGGCACACGGGTATATCTATTACTTGAACTACCTCTACCGCTAGTAATTCGCTTTTTACTACCACTACCGCTTCCGGGACAAAAAATTTTAACACCTTTAGCAGCGAGGTTTTTTAATTTATCCATAATATAAATTAAATTAAACTAAAAATATTCAAAATACACAAATATAATAAAATTAAATATTAAACAATTAATACAATAAATAAAAATTAAACGTAAGAGATGGAACGACAATACCAAATTTTGGAAGTATCCGAAGATTGCGACTTTAGAAACTTCCGCTCGTACTTTGTAAACGAAAATTAAAAAATTAAAGTGAACACTTTAAGAAATTAAATATATTGAATATTAGAGAATTGAGATTTGAGAGAGTGAAAAATTGTGTGAAAAATGATTTGAAGTTGTAGGGTATTTATAGATTTTTTTGGGGGATTAAAAAGTATTTTTTAAAGTTTTTTTTTTTTTTTATTAAATGGGCCCAAACTAGCCGTTTGGACCCAAAAACGGCTATATAGCCGTTGGGCCAACGACTAGTTTGGCCCAAAATCAATTTTTTTTTCGGGTCGGGCCGGTTAACTGGCAGGCCTGAACCGGGCTTGATCCGGGCCCATTTTAACAAAAAAAACCGACCCGGGACCCGGAATCCTAAAGCCCTAGGGCTTACCGGGCCGGGTCAAACCGGGCCGGATTAGCTAATCAGGCCGGGTGGGGGCGGGTCAGCCCGGCCCGTTTGACACCCTTACCCCTAGCCCCTCAACCTACCGCCTCGAAACACGAAAAATATTTTCTCCTTATTTATACCACAAAATAAAGTTAAAAAGACCACTTACGTTTCATAAAAATATTTTTGTACGTAAATCTTTCATACAAAAACACACCCTAAATATAATCTACAACTAAAATCAGTATTGGACCACATGATCTGGTAACATTAATATACCATCTTAGACTTCTTACATGGAAACAGTATTTTTTCCTTTCCCCATAGGCAAAACAGCCATTAAATATCTTAACCACTTTTTTTTCTTTTTTATTACTAAGTAGGCATTTGACCATAGATTCAGAATATTTTTTACTTCTTTTGAATATTTATCGAGTTGGGATAGAAGATGCAGCAGTATCAGCAGTTATAGTTTTTGTAAAGAATATTTGAAAAAAATATTTATGCTTGAATTGAATTTGATCAAATATTCAGTTTTAAATAAAGTGAAAAACTATTCCCAGAAATAATAATTCTTCTTTTCTTTCCATCATATTTTTCTTGCATGGCAAGAAAATTGCATCTTGTGAGATCGCTTCTTATTTATCCACCGAAAAGATCAATATTATTTAGAATAAGATTTTACTTAAAAGTATAATAACAATTTATCAGAATTATTAGAATATAATTTTTTTTAAACATAATTCATAAATATGCCCTTTAACATATATAGTCTCAAATGACATTTTTGTTTTTTTAATTTTGAATATACATAAATAAACACTTAAACTTGTGTAAAATTAATACATAAATATATATATTTTATTTGATATCTTACGTAACGTCGTACGCGTATCACAGTAATATAAGACACATGTGTATATGTGTTGGAGCCAAAATAAACAGCAGTCTCTTTCTCACATGCAAGTCCAAACTTATAATAAAAGCAATAGAGAGTAGTACCATACATTATTTTATTTTCTAACCAAGGACCACAATAAACCTTTTTTCCACTTTAGTGAAAGAGCACCTTAACCCAAGTTGGAGCTTCTTATTTTTTTTAAAAAAAAGGAATTCTTGGATCTAGTGTTAATGTTGATAATTTGTCCTTTTGTTTATCTCCTTTCCCTTTCACACATTGTAGAATTATAGATTCCAATATGCCTTTCCTTTTCTCCCTTCCATGCTTGTACTCATTTCATATTACCCCTTCCTTTTTCCTCTTTAGGAGGCTTCTTTTTCCATTTCTAGGGTTTCTTTTTTAACTTAATTATCTCTACTACAATTATCATTCAAAATTGAACAACGTATTTGTCTTTCGTTAAATTATTTGTCTAATATTACTCACGCCCATTAGGAAGAGGGGAAGAAGTCTCGTTCTAGCCCCTCACTCATATCGGCGGATTCAGAAATTTTATATCATGGGTGCTAAACTATTTTTAATTTGAAACAATTATTGCTACGGAGTGGGTACTCAATCAATATACTTAATTTAAATGAATTGCTATTACATAAGTAATAATGTTTAGCAAAAAAGCAGTGGGTGCTTAAGCACCCATAGTATATAACATAGGTCCGCCACTGATATCGAAAGTTTCAACCTTAAGGTAATTTTTAACCATAGAGAAAAGTTGAAGGGTAAATTTGGGTTTTTTTTCTCAAAAGATTTTCGACATGTGAGAGGACATTATAGACAAATATTAAGTGTAAATGTACAATTCTTTAATTCAATCATCCGCATGACAGGCTTAAAACCACGAGGGTAATGGGCATTTGGTACATTCTACATATTTTTAATTTAAGATCAACTCAAAAAAAATAAAATGCACTTTCTTAAATTTTATGTCGAGTCAATTAAGACTAACAATTTGAAACACAGGGAGTATCTAGGTTTAGCTCAAGCAGTGTTGCATCTTAATTAGTTTAATAATGGCAGATTAACATGCATGGGAATAATATTACCTTCCTCTATGGCTACTACGTACTATTTTACTATACTAATAATGCTATCACGCTTGTTAATTAGTTGAGAATCGAGAGTTTAATTAGGTCGGCAACTAGAGCTTAGTAATAATAATAATTAATATAGTACTTAGTACAACTAACAAATGCAATTACTTCTTTAATTTGCAGGCATTTAATTCCTAGGATGGCTTAGACTTTTCTTAGTGGGTGGAAACTTATCGTCTAAAATATGCTATGCGTTGAGTGATTTAGTGATTTAAAGTAGCATATATATGAGAACACATTTTTATTTACTTATTTATATTTTGAACCAGGATAAAATTCCAGACTAATTGGATACATTGGAGAGGAATTACCAACATAATAAAATAATACATTTTCAAGCTCCAGGAATAAACTTTACATGTTTCTGGTCCCAAACTTAATTGTGGTCTCACAAACAATTAAGTCCTAGATCTGCCAATATTCTAATTCAATCAAACTCATAGGTTCTTACTTCCACTAAAAAACTAGCAAATTAGAGTAGTGAAAAGAAAATCTGATTGTACTTTATGTCCAAACAACTTAATTTATAAACTAGACTATGTTGGGTTCTAAGTGATGAAAATAAATGAAAAATAGAGAGAAGAAAAATGAAGGAAAAGGTGAAAATGTGAGTTCGTCTAATTAAGAAAAAAGTGATCTCTCACGTTGATGGGAGAAATGAATTTTTTTATGGTTACATTTAAGAAGCATTCCTTTATGTGGATAGTGAGGCAAGAAGAAGACAAGCCTCGTGCCGTTGTGGTTGCTTGGCTTGGCTTTGGCTTTGGCTTCGGATTTGTCAAATGATCGAGAGATTATCTTTTTGAACAAAATTCATTTTGAAACTTTAAAACTAGTGATGTTTTAATTCAAAAATTTGATACGAATTTTTTTCTTCATTCGTGGACGCACCCGAGCATGTGTGGACGCATGTCACGACGCACCTTGAAGGGAGTCGACCCTTCGACGCGTACCGTTTAAAATGACCTGCGGACGCAGGTCAGATCCACAGGTGAGACGTCACTTTCTATTTCGGGGAAAATCGCGACCTGCAGATGCGGGTCCCCATCTGGGGCCGCAGGTCGTCCCGACGTTTCAAAAAAGTTGCACTTTTTCATGAATCATTATTTCTTTTCAGAAGCAACTCTTTATGGTTATAAATACAAATTTTTTCCTCAGCTTCTGGTACGAAAATTTGAAGTTAAAAACTCTCTTCCTCTTGAAAAACTCAATTGTGATTTACCATCGTTGAGTGAGTTCGTAGTTCAGCAAATTTGAGGTACCACTATTTGCTGAATTGAATCATTTTATGATAAAGAAATAAACTTTGGGCCTAACTCAACCTCAAAAGCTAGCTCATGAGGGGAGGATTGTCCAAGACCATATAAGGAGACCAAAGACCCTTTAACCCACCGATGTGGGACTCCAACATTTTATCCTGGAGTATACTCCATTAACCTTGGGTACTTGAGAGAATTAAATTTCGTAAGGACACACCTTGAGTTCGGTGGACTTGATTCTTTCTTTCATTATCTTTTTCTAAATGTTGGTTTAACTATTTTTCATAAAATAGTTTGAACTTCTTTGTTGTTTTTGAACTTGATGTTGAAGTTCATTATTATAAATACAGATTTTACACCCGGAAAACAACATATTATAGATTATTAAGAAAAGCAATTTCAGTCCTTCTAGTCATCACTGCTTAAAAATCAAAATCATTTATGACTATTTGTGACTTGAAACACTGTGTATACATGTGCATAAGAGTGAAATAAAAAAACAAAAATGATACTCCTAGAAAAGAAAAGAAATGAATTATAGTATAAAGATATGGTAGTTTTAAACAGTACACTATAGAGGTTTTCATTGTTCCATGCAGAAACCTCTACAACATATAACAACAACAACAAAAACAACAATCTCAGTATATTCCCACATAGTGGGGTGTGGGGAGGGTAGAGTGTACGCAGTCCATACCACTACCTCTAAAGAGGTCGAGAGGTTGTTTCCGATAGACCCCTGGCTCTACCTCTACAGCATATATATAGCATTAAATTCAAGCTGGATTTCCATGTATTTCAGCAAAGAAGGAACTATATATATATATATATGTTGGCGATTGCTCGTTATATGTCTCCAACACTCCCGGCCCTAATTATGTGTGGCGGTGAGATTGGAACTCAGCAAGCACCTACGCATGCTTTAATACTATCATATTAAAATGTTTGACCATCTGATTTAACATCTTAAGTTGTTTGAGAGCAAACTTAATTTAAATATTTAATTGCTCAACTATATATATATTTACAAACATCCCCGGCCAGACCCCACTTGTGGAAAAACTTAATGAGTACGTTGTTGTTGTTGTTGTATATATATTCACAAACACTAAAAACTTTTCAAGCAATCCAAGAACCATTCTTGGTAAGATTCATACTTAATTACATACAAGAGCAGAACTTTGAGATGGTGAAACCCAGCCCTTGCTCCATTGAAGCTTCTCCTCTTCTACTACCGACCATTTCGATTAAACCATGACATAATGATGCAAATCCCAGTAGCACATACAAATTAAAGGGGTTCAGCATATGACAACTTCTTTTAAGTAAAACTAAACTGCAAACATTAATTAATGCTAAACACACTTTCAATTTGTATAAAAGGTTAATCCAATTTCCATAATGTAGATTTGCACCACCACATAATTAGAATCACCCAAAAAAAAAGAAAACGAACTACCAATATATAATGCTCATCATTTAAGTTACCACGCAGTGGTAATAAATAGAAACTGTCTAATTTGAAATAATATTGTATGTGTATTTCTGAATAGAGATAAAACTTTATAAACCTATCTGGTACTAGAAATAAAATGCTTACTATATATTTGTTTTACCTGTGAAGAAGGAATGTAGCACGAGTAGGTTTGCTCATGACAATGTCAATCCAAAGTATTTGAAGTAAAGAAGAATCATTTCCTACACTTGTCTTCAAGGGAATTCGAGTGAATTGTAACTGCTCCTCCTCCTCCTTGAACTAATTTCCAACATCTTGGACTTCGCCTCAACGCTCCTCACTAGGATACTATGTTTTGTTAATTATTCTTCTTATCGATCCAATAGTTTAAGAATTAATTGGCGCAACCTTCATGTGGTAATTGGTTATCATTGTCATCGTCGTCATCATCATCTCTTGAATTACTCCATCTGGGATCATCATCATTGAGACTGAAGGGTTTCATAGGGGAATTGATCAAGCTAAGAGTAGTTGGAAAAATAGGATTATTTGGAAGGACATGATGATGTTGTGAACTTGAGCTTAAGAAATTGAAATGACTGAGTTGCCTCAAATCAGTCTCATTGGCCATATAATTTGGACCTGGAACAATAGGTTGAAATGCTGTAGCTATTGGATTGAAATACAATTGAGAGCCTGATGATGATGATGATGCCAATGATAGAGGAAAATCATTTTGATCATGAGATTCTTCTATTTGAGATGAAGACGAATTATATTGTCCGAAATTAGCTAAGGACAAGCTCGAATTAGGCTCCCATTGATAGTACGAATTGAAGGGTAGATTAGGAGATCGATTTCCTAAAGGAAAGAAACTCTGAGCTGAAACTTGATGACAATATCCTCCAATATCATCCTCCTGGTGATTTTCTTGCTGGTTTGAATTAGCAATCAACTTGTTTTTCCCAGATGTGCTTGATTCTACATCAATCCCCTTCGATTTTTGTCTCAAATTATCTGCATCAAAATGATGATGATAGGGTAAAGTCGCGTTCAACAAGTGTTGGGCATGATGAATGTCAGAGTACTCCTGATGAAGGGGTTGTTGAAACCGTGTGAAGTATCCTGGTGGAACTGGAAGTGGTGGAAGCTTATCGATGTCATGTTTAGTTGCTTCGAGTAACCAATCTACAACTTTGCTAGGTTGGCTGAGCCCAAGCCGGTCTTGAAGATCATACAATTGAACTGCAGTGGGTACTGAAAGTCGAATTCTCCTATCTCGAAGACCCCTTATGGTGCACACCTTGCTGTGCCTGTCTTTCCCTCCAAAAGTACGCGATACGCGTACAATTCTTGGGTTCTTAAAGGCTCCCCACTGCCTTGAACTTGATGGTGTACTAGTCGTCTTTGAGGCCAATCTACTATCACTGGTTCCACCTGATTCTTGCTTCGTCTGAAAATTATTTCCACTTGAATTCATGATATATCACTTGTCGTTCTTCAGCATCATCGATCTACTAGAATTCAACAGCACAACGAAAAAATATTATTCCTCAGAAATGAAGTTAACTATAGCTCGAGTGCAAACGATGTTGAACAGAAAATTAAACACGAATATAAGGAGATCAATATTCCGTCAAGAAAAGACTATATGAACATTTTCTTGTGTAGATCGTCTTAGCTTCTGTGCAATTTGGAATAAAATTAGGGTTGCTCTTGGTGAACAAATTGACCCTCCAAAATAATTTCACTAAAAAACCAAGACTTTTTAAGAATGACTGAGATCTAAAAAATCCCCATATGAATGTACAGATAGTTTAAGATTTTGTACAAGCAATTACAAGGTTATAAAAAGGTCACAAGTTGAACTTACTTGTAATTAGGTTTTTGTAGTAAATAAAGTACAACTTGTATCTTTGATTTCTGATCAGCTAGCACAACCTCAACATGGAATATTTAACAACTCTTGATGACATTATTTAACTTGTCTTATAGTTACGTTTCTCCCCTAGCCTTGTGTCAAAATGAGTTTATGGACAAAATTTGACCATGAGAAACAACTCATATATGCAGAGAATAAACTTATGGTTGGGGGAAAAAGAAGAAATGTTAAGATTCTCATGACTATGTCATATTTCAGAGAGGAAAGTAGAAGTATGGCAAATCCGTGGCCACGTGGCGCTTATTCAAACTGACACGTAATTGGATCGTAGGGTTCATAAGAAATGAGTTTAAGTTTTATGTATTGACGGTGTGTATAGATTCCATATTAGTACTATTAGTTAAGTTGTGGTAAGTCTTTGTTGGAAAAGCTCAATAGACTAGCTAGTTGAATAATACAATATCGAAATTTAAAATCTCGTATTTAGACTATTCCATCATGAATAAGAATTGTTTAAACAGTAAATTAGTTAACAACCTAGTCATTCTAGTAGTTTCACATATTAATTTTCAGTTTGTGGTAGTACTTAATTAATGATGCTAGTGAAAGGTAAACTGTTAACCTCACAGGGACCATCCTAGAGTGGAAAAAAGAAAAGGGTTCACTGCTTTTCTACTAACTAGTAACTACTACTAGTACAAAATAAATGCTTAAGCATCCAAGTTACTCCACCAATTTTAACTTATGAAAGGTAAACTATAAATTTATAGTTAGAAATAATTTAATCAAGAACTTCTCATTTTATTCTTAATAAAATAATTATCATCACACAAACACTTATGACATATTTTAGATTACAAATTTCAAAGTTTTTTTACTCCCTCTGTCTTAATTTATGCGGCATATTTTTATTTTTAGTTCGTCCCAAAAAGAATGTTATTTTCTTATAATTAGAAATAATTTAACATTAAAATTTTCACTTCGTTTTTAATAAAATGATTTATAGCCACACAAATTTCTAGAGTTTATTTTAAATCATATATTTCAAAAGTCTTTCTTTCTTTTTTAAATTTCGTATCAATTGTGTCAAGTCCAGGAGTGTCGTATAAATTGAGAAGAAGGAATAAAGAAATCATTGACAAAAGTTGGTAGTGCAGTACTACCATATATCTTATTCTTTGATAGAAACAACAATTTGTTTCTGCAATTTATGATGAAGTAAGATTTGGAAACACATGAAAATAAGAATGTTCAGTAAGTAATTAAGTACTATATAAAAGGAAAAAAATTTAGATAAACTTGTGGACAGTGGTATCCCAAAGTTGTGGTGCAATATTAGGTGGGAAAAGATTTTATTTTATTATAATTGAAAGAAGAAGCTATATATGCTTATTGTAGATGAGGGACCAACCAATAATATAGAAGCTCTTAAAAGACTTGCCACTTAGTACACACACAGTGCTGGACCACTTGTAGCATTTTGGCAGTGAGATTTTTGCATGCACCACCAACTTGGATTTTACTAATTAACTTAAATTAACCATTTAATTAGTTTAATTATTATTACTCAAATCTTTTTCTTCAAGTCTAATTGTATGTATGGTACTAAAAAGGAACTAACACAAGTCTTTAGCATTTGAATGGACTTTGTATAAGCCCCCTCAAGGAGAGCCATATATAGTCTTCTAAAGAAAAAAAAATAAAAAATTCCAATTTACTGTAGAAGAAATGACAGAGTGATCAAATTCCAATCAACTGTTCCATTGGATAATTGTTGAATATTGTTTGTATTATTGCTGGTTTATTAGAATAATGAATAGTTTAATTATTGGAGCTAGGATTCTACTTTAGATAGATTAGGTTGTTGAGCTAATTTAGGTTTTTTGAAATTATTCTCGAGATTAATTTTCTGTTATTAAAACTAACAGAAATGAGGAGGTTATGATGGATGTGTGGCATTACTAGGATGGATAGGATTAGAAATGAGATTAGTCGGGAGAATTTGGGGAGTGACTTTGCTAGAAGACAAGATGCAAGAAGTTAGGTTGCGTTGGGTCGGGCATGTGATGAGGAGGACACGGATGCTCCTGGTCGGAGGTGTGAGAGGCTGACTATGGATGATTTTAGGCAGGGTAGAGGTAGACCAAAGAAATATTGGAGGGAGGTGATTAGGCAGGACATGGGGCAGTTACAAATTACGAAGGACATGACTGTTGATAGGAAAGTGTGGAGGACGCGGATTAGGGTAGAGGGGTAGTAGGTAGAAGTATGTTTGTAATAGTAGGGAAGAGTGCTCTGTTTGTATCTGTGTCTATTGTGTCTTGTAGCCTCTTGTTCGTAGTGTTTTGGTGGTGTCTATGATTTCGTATAGCTAGTTTATAGTATTACTTTGTGGGTGTTTTGTTTCCTTTACTATCTAGCGGTGTGGTATTCCTTTTTGTTGGTTATTTTTATGATTTTTGTTTGATTGTATTTGTTATCTATCGAAAACAACATCTCTACTTTAGCTGAGGTAGTAGCAGGGGCGGATCTATGTGTACTCATGGTGGTGGCACGACACCCGTAGACCTCGGTTGAGACACTGTATATATATGCATATAATGCAGAAGAATTGAATATTTAATAAACTTGCCACCCCATGTAAAAAGTGGCAGTTAGTGCCACTACTGACAATAGGCAGAGAATACTACCCTGTAGACCAGGGATCGAATCCCTGTCAATATGAGCATCGTAATTTTCCACTTCATTTTTGTATCTTTCGTTAGATGTTTGTCAAGGGCTTAGTTGTCTTCTTATTCCCCTTTTTAGGTTTTTTCATTAATTTCATTTACTTGCTATTTTTTATTAATTTAAATGGGTTGTTTTTCTTTAATTAATTCCTGCTTTTCTTAAACTTTCTCTTGATTAATCTCTTGATACTAGTGTTTCATGTGTATTTGTGTGAATTAATGAGTATTAAATCTTAAACGTCACATAAATATTATTAAGAACATATTAAATTTTTTAAAAAAGTTCAAGTCTATAAAATTATGAATATTATTATGGTAGAGATATTAAAATTTAAAGTTTTCGATCGTTTGAACTAAGTGAGGATGATTAAGTTGAAGCTATAATTTTTAATTCTTTCAAATTATATATCTGCAACAACACTCTCAACATATAAAGGTAATGAAATATGAATATATTAAGATAACTGTATCATATGGTTTATATAAATTTAAATTATTAACATGAAAAATATCTTTTTCTCTTTCAAAGTTTTGAAGAATAAGACCTCTTATATCGAGAAAAAAAATTAAACTACTTAGGAGTTTTTGATCTCAGAATATCTAAAAAAAGAACATAACTCACTAGATGTATTTGATCGATTTGCTTATAAAATAAAAAGATGATAAATAACCCAAATTGTAACCCAAAATTAAAAGAATCAACCCGCAAATCCTACTTGGACGGCATAGCACCCGGTACCTCAGAATCCTGGATCCGCCTCTGAGTAGTAGTATGAATTGTGTACACTTTACTCTCCCCAAACTCTACTTTGTGGGAGTATACGTATGTTGTTGTTGTAAAACTGACTATTTAAAACACTCTATGCTTATTATAAAATTAAGAAGCAAAATTAAAAAATAAAAAATAAAAAAAAATCAATTATTCTTCCAACCATTTTTACTATACCACCTTTGAAAAATATTGACAGTAATTAACTGGTGAAGGAAAAGATAACACTGTATCAGCAGAGAAGACTTTTCTGGCCTGCCAAAAAGGTCACCGGAAATTAAGACGAAAACATTCGGAGGCAAATTTGGGGTTTGCATTGTGATTTCAGTTTGAATTATATATACATAAAATCAGGAGTATGGGAAATAAGGAAGGGAATAATTAGAAGGTGGTGAATCGGACGTCACCAATAAGGTAAAAGTTCAAGAAACTCCTTCTTTTGGGGTTTTAACTCTCACATAAAGTTCTTGTTTTGATAATTGAAAAGTTGGAGAAGGTTTTTTTTTCTAATAACCGATATTCAAAATCATTCCATTCAGGATCTTTTAATCTGTCAAAACGTCGGATTTCTAAATTTTCGTAAGGCCCTCCTGGAATTCCTTCCAGAACCTGCTGAATAATCTTTATGGATTCTGTTATTTCACCGATTCATACTAAATAACGAGCTAATGAATCCCCTTCTCGTTGCCATTGAACCTGCCAAGCTATTAAAATTTCTGGTTAAGAATATGGAATTTGATAGGTGTTTTGACAGGCCGGAGCTCCTTGGGACTAGAGCTGGCTATAATCATATATAGTTGGCCAAAAGCTAAATTGCTGAATTCATAGTCATAATTGAGCACCTAATGTGTAGAACCCTAGCTAGCTAGCTCACAAATCTCACAAATTGCTAATTACATTTTCAGCATGCACGTACGTAAATCCCAACTAATTTGGTAGGCTAAAACTAATTAACTCTCCTAGGTTACAAACATGACATACACAACACAATACAAGTGGATTCAACATAGAGTAGAATATATGCAGTCTTCTTCCTACTCTGTGAAGGTAGATAAACTGTTTCCGTTATATGATTGGTTCAAGTAAAAATTAACAAATCATATATGAATTAACTCCTAGGTTAAGCTACCGAATTTTTTAATTTCTCCACAAAAACATATTCACTTAGTTGTGCTAATTAACAAGAGGGGTTGCTTAGATGGTAAACACCATTCACCTCCAACTCTAAGGTTAAATGATTTCAAGTCATCGAAAAAGCAAAAGAAAAAAAGAGAAAAATGAAAGCTCCTAGGAAGGGATTTAAAAACCCCCTCATTGTGCTTGAAATAAGTGAAATCAAATATAGGGCAAAACAAGAAAAAAAACAAATATGTACAAGAGATGGATGATTAACTTGAGAATCTCAGTTGATTGGCTATCTAAACTTTCACTTTATTGGCGAGGGTTCAATTCTGAGCACTCCTCCACTTCCCCCTCCCCCTACCCCTTATGCAATTACTCCATAAAAATAAAAAGAAGGTTATTGCCCCACCAGTGTAAGAAATAATAAAGGGAGGATCGTCCCATATATATACTATCAGTGATCTTGTGCAGACTAGGCTAACAGAATGAATAATGGACTGTGCCACTGCCAATTCAACCCCCAGAGAAGGGAGTACGTGTGACAGCATCCACCCCCATCTTCATTTTTTTCCCTCACAAAATATAGGGTAAACTGTCACTTACATAATTTTTATAACCACATCAGAGTATACAGTCTGCAAATCAGTCCCAGCCTCTAATTGCCGGAGAGGTAATGCTTTTTCTCTACCACATCATAATACATTCGTGCTGGATTAGCAATTAAAAAAAAAGGGGGTAGTCAGTGCACTAAAGCTCCCGCATGCGTAGGATCCAGGGAAGGGTTGGACCACAAAGGTTGTGTCTATTGTATGGAATGTTACCTTACATTACTTCTAGAGACTATTTCCAAACGGTCTGAACCCGTGACATCTTGGTCACATGACAATAATTTTACCAGTTACTCCAAGACTCCCCTTAGGAGGATCATTATTTAATTATTAAGTTTACTCTAGTTTTCGTGATAAAGTAAAATTGACTGACTTGTTCCTTCTAAAAAATAATTTAGTAGCTTTAGTGCATGAAATAAAGTAAATTTGAGTTATTATCTATGAAATTTATCCTTAAAAAAGAATGCATCCGATCCTACTTTATAAATAGGGGCCAGGGGGTGATAAATTGACAATTTTCGTCTGAATTTGGCGGAATCAAAATGAGTTGAATCGATAAATTAGTCATTACTCACTTATGTCCACAAATTAATTTGTTGCGTTGAGATAGCTGGTTTGTTCTAGTAATTTGCTATAGAATTATTCTCCCAAACTCTTACCAAATTCTAGTAATTTCTGTCTGTTTGTCTACAATTTGTTTAACTGTCACACAAAATTAGAGCTAATAAATAAGCAACTTGGGGCAGTGAAGTGTTAAAGGAAAGTAGTAGGGATTTGAGGCAGTAATAGTTACGTAGTGTCATTTTCAGTTGAGACAGTTATTTCAGATCCCAATACGCAATTACATAAGTTCCCCACTGTACATACACACAGTTTAATGTCATGTATTGAAAGAAAGAAATGAAAAAAGGAGGCCAGACGTGATGAATTCAATGATAAATGCATGCTTCCAATAATGCATTTTACTTTTGCAGAGAAAAAAAAGAGCTATACTGCTAGTCCACGGTCCAACGTCCCTACCAATATTAGAGTCGTTAATATGGGTCAGGCTCGTTGGACCGTCCGACTCGATCTGTAATTTGATGGAGTTGGGCTTCAGTTTTTACAGCCCATTTATGAACAACGCTTTTTAGCCTGGCCCGGATAAGCCCATGGCCCGTGGGGCTTAAGCAATGTGGGTTGGGCTAGCCCGTGGGTCGATCCGTAAGTCAAATACATGCAACTATTTAGATTGCTTATTAGTATTTTTATTTGTTTCGAAGGATATCATATCAAAGGTTATTTAATTTTGCTATTAGAAGTATTTTTTGAGGCGTTAGAGACTTAATTAACAAGTATTAACACTATGTAATATTGTCTGGTAATATTTATGTTTATTAATATTGGGCTGACCCGTAAGAGCCGCAGCCCACAGAGTAATGGTGTGGGTTTGGTGTTTTTTGACCCATCATTTTGATGGGTCAGCTATCAAACTCAAAGACCGTGTGGGCTAACCCAGATGGGCTGGACCGACCCGTATTGACAGCTCTAACCAATATTGTGGCCAACCCCAATCCACATCCTAAACTCTCTCCACGGTCCAAAACTCTTCGGGTTGGTTTTAACGTGTGATCTGAAGTTGAAGTTTTATTTGAATATTTAAGTTAAATTTTATAAATATACATTAATGTATATTGTATATAAATATACATTTATAAATATTAGAACACCTCGTACTTTCGGGCTAGAATTTAGACCATCGTTCCTACGCGTATAGACCCGAACTAAATTATTCCTTGTTAATGTATGTGTGGTGATCACTCCTATAGTGTGGAAAAAACTTTAAATATGAATTGAGGTCACAAGAATCCCCTAACTCTAAGACGAGTGAAAAATAATTCTATCGATTTAATTTTAGTGGACACTTCAACTTGGGTCAATTTTTGTCGACCATAACTTCTGTTATATAACGAACTGGGTGGTCTGCTATAAATCAAATGAAAGTTCTTTGAGTCTTCTTTCTAACTCAATTGATTTCGTCCAAATCCAACATCGAAGTAAAAAGTTATGCCCAATTTACTTCAGCATGTCAGTTTGTCAACTGAGGGGCTGTTGCGCCTTTTTTTGTTTCCTCAGGGGCAATTCAGTCATTTTTCCTCACCCTAATCTGTCTATAACATGCTATTTCCGCCCCTAGAAGCAGAAATTGCTCCTTTACTCAATTTTTCTCTCAAGAACAAGATCAATCTAAGTTCCCTCAAGATCAAGAATTCCAAGATACGGATCAAGATCTGGGTTCCATCTTTCAAACTAAATAATCTAAGGTACGTGGGGTTCATCCTAAAAACTACATGGGCTATTGAAACGCTTGAACATGATTTAAAGTTTATCAAGCGTGAATTTTAAAAAAGGGGTTTTGGAATCTATATTTTAAATTACGCATTCTGAATGTTTCAATGTTATTATTGATTTGGCCTTTAGGCCTTTCCCCCTTAAATTGATTTATACGTATATGTATATGTATGAAAATTGAGATTTAAGATTTGTTTGAGAGCACAAATTATGAAATCCCTCTCTTGTGATGAATTTAAGTTTATGATCTTATTGTGAATGGTATCAGACTCGCTCCTGTGTCAGCCCTATCGATGTGGGCCAGAGTTCAAACTGAGTGTAAGCGAATCCCGATAAGGCGGGGCAAACCTCAGTCCTGAGTGTAGGCAAATCTCATTCGGTGGGGCAAATCTCATTCGGTGGGGCAAACCTCAGCGAGGACGCTGAGTCCATAAGGGGGTGTATGTAACACTCCAACTTAGGAAGGAGTCCCACATCGGCAAAACACAGGAGGGATGCTGGGTATATAAGTAAGAAAATCTTACTCCCTACTGACGCGTTTTAAAGCCGTGCGGGCTTGGGCCCAGCGCAGACAATATCACTAGTGGGTTTGGCGGAGACAGGGGTGTCTCGGGCCTTCGTGGTTCGGGATGCCCGTCGCGGCCAGGGCCTCGGGTTGGGTCATGACAACTTGGTATCAGAGCACGGTTCATGGTACCAGGGTGTCTGCGAAATCATGTCTAGTAGAGTCTTGCTTATGGGTGTTGTTTCCCAGGCTACCGGGCATTTAGGAGTTGTTTCCCATTTTTTCGAACTCTAGTTCGTGCTATAGAGTCGTCCATAAGAAAGTTATCCAAGTTCATTTCTCATTCTAATTTCATGGGCCATGTCTCATTGTCGAGGCGATACAAGTCTAAGAGTCTAGCTCCCTCAGCCATGTGATTCTCTTTGATTGAGTTGTCCAGAAAAGTTACGAGATAGCACAAGGACTTGAGAGGAGTCCAGTAGTTCTTCAAGGTGCATTGATTCGGGTGTATACCTTTATCTTGATGAAATTGTGCTTTCAAGCATGAGGTACGAAGTGTATTCAGTCCCCTTTAATAAAAATTCTTGTTGGGGGTGTGATGTTTAAGGATAATTATGTGTAATAGAATGTTGGAACTGTATTTCCACCCGAGTAGTAGTGTATGTTAAAGTGTCATGACCTATAGGTAGCGAGATTGGCCAAAAAGCTGGTGATATGAAGTCACAATGTTAGAAGTCAGGGTGAGGTGACTTTTGCGTAAATAAATACTTTTAGTTGTATAATCATGGATTAAGGAGTGGGTTGTCATAGCAGTCACACCCCTTTTTCAACCTCCAAAAGATTGTATTTTAGTTTCGAAAGGTTTTTTTTTATTAAAGTGACAAAAGATGAAAATTTGTTTCGAAAAGGATTCATTTTGTTCAAAACTCAGAGTCGCCACTTGGCATAATCCGGTGTGCCAAGTCACCTTTGAAAAACCCTTTTTAAAATGATTTTGACTCTATAAATTGATCCGCGAACAGAGATTCCGAGTAAGGAATTCTATTGACCGAGGGGAAGGTGTTAGACACCCCTTGGTCCCGTGGTTTGACCACGGTCGCTTGGTGGAGCGTATCGGCTAATTTTACATTATGAATATATAAACCACACAAAATTACACAAAACAATCAATCAATCAAACAAACAAACAAAACAAATCCATAATTTTAATGTCCAGTCCGATTATTACAATCCCGAAATAGAAAAAATGCGAAAATATAAACCTACTCTATTCTAAACTACACTCCATTGCTTTCTCCACCCGATGTTCCGGGTCTTGATCGTGCGTCGTCTTCAAGTACATGGTATTTCGGGGCATTCCCCGGATAAATCAATACAAATCTCTCGGGACATTCCCCGGCCAAATAAATACAATAGATGTCAATGCATAAATCAAAACCATTCCACAAATATTTCATCATGCAACAATCACAAATCCTAAACTTTTTCTACCCAACTTATGTGTGTTTATCCCACTCGAACTACCATGATACTATCAAGTTCAATATTAATAAATCAAACCCACAATAATCATTTTATCAACTTTAACTTTCGCCCCAAAACAACCAATTTTAATTCTCAAACGAGATATCATTTCATCACATAATCCATAATCAAGGGAATCGAACAACTAATCAAAACAACCAACAATTCACATCATCACAGATCAACCAACACGATATTCAATTCAATGCACCAGATATCATCAACAATGAAATAAAAGAGGTGAAAGAGTAGAATTGGACCTCATTTGAAGCTTTCGAATTCAATGTTATTTCAATAAAGACAGTCTGCACCCGAAAACTTCGAACCGAACATCAACCACAACCAAACTTGACTCGGTATAGAGAACTAATAGCCGAACAGCATCAAAAGCAGTGGGAATAAAACTTCGATACGGAGTCCAAACCACCCCAAAACCCAATATAGACCACGGACCGTGAAATAGACGAACCCAAAACTTAAACACAACCGCGAGCTAACCAATCAGAACAGAATACCATGAAGAAACAGAACTGCTTTATCGTTTCTCTCATTTTCCAGTGGATCTCAATGGAATCGGGCAAAACGGGTCAGGTTCAGTCGACGGATTTTGGTTTTTTTCTAACGGAGTTGCTGGCGGTTTGACATTTGATCGCTGGTTTAGTGGTTTCAGCTTGGTTGGTCGCCGATTTTGGCTGTTTTTCGAAGCTCCGACGAGATCTGAGCACCGGAACAGACCTCTTCTCGCCGAGCTCTATCTCTCTTTCTCACCTCTCAATTTTACCTCGCTCTCCTAAACTCTCTTCTATCCTTTACTGTGTGTATGTGTGCGCAGCAGTGTGTGCGTGAGGATTGTGAGGGTGAGCTGTGCGTGTGAATGGAGTCACAAAAATGGCGTGCCTGTTGCTCTTCGGATCGTGGATCCGAAAAAGAAAAAAGAAAAGCCCCTGGCGATGGTACCTTATTCTCCTTTTTTATATGCTCCTCCCTTTTCCCTGTGTGTGTGTCGATGTATATTAGTGTGTTAGTGTGTGTAGTTTTTGTGCGTGAATATGGAGATTGTCCCTGGTGAGCTGGTAGAGAAGAAAGAAATATATGGCCTTGAAACTGAGTGTAGATCGTGTATGCGAGTATATCTGTCCCTGTGAGTGAAGGCTCCCAATTATTAACGGAAAAAGGCCTTCCTTAGTGGTCCCCCCATTTCTTTCTCTATGTTGTGTATATATGCATTGCTCCAGGAATATTCAGTGGGCCCCCTCCCTCTTTTGTTGTGATTTGTTTAAAAGAAAATGAAAAAGAACGTGAGGGGGTTAGTGAGGTAGGAGTATGGGGTGGGGTAGGTTGTTAGGATGAGGTGTAAAGGGGGTTAGGATAGGATAAAATTTGTTAGGAAGTTTGTTATTTTTTGTCATTTTGTAGAGGTATAATAACATGGTTGAGGGTACACGGTAGGATAAGGTAAAATGGGTAAAAAATATTATCGAGGAGGGACAAAATTAGGTGTCTACATCATGCCCCCTTTGAATGTAAACATGAAGTGTTTTCAGACAAAGAAGTAGACAACAAGATAGAATTTTATCCCAACCACTATTCAAAGAAAGAAACAGGAGGAAGAAGAGCAACCAAGTTGGAGAGTCGAGTGAGGTTCCATCGAGGTTCCGGTCTGTGGCTCTGTCATTACATCAAAATTAAAATTACAAGTTAAAAACATAAATGAAACTACAAAAACCCTATCTATACAGCTTCTGTTGGACTCCTGACTTAAGTTTCATCACCCTATTCTTCAGGCGGGCTCCTGACTTACAATTTCTTCAATTTGTTGTTTGCCTTTCAATTTCTACACCCTGTTCTCCAGGCGAGTTCCTGACTTGCTATTTTTCAATCTGTTTAACTTTTAATTTCTTCACCTTGTTGCTTGATTTTCCATTTATTCTCCCCTTGCTTCGGGCAGGCTCCTGAAATCACATCAAAACTGGAAAGAAGATTATCCCAAACAAAAATTATTATAAAGAGAAACTTCGTTTGCCAGAAAAGTAAAGTTCCAAACACAAGAATAAAATTTTGCCCCAGTTTTCCATCAGAAGACTTTTGGGAAAGTCGCATCATACCTACTTGCCTATTGCAATGATAAATCAAGACTCTGACCAAGAAATGCATCTCTTGAGAGTAAAATTGAATGACCAAGACTAGAAAGTGCGTCTCCTAAGAATTAAAGTGAGGAATTCTGACTAGAAAGTGCATCTTCTAGAGATAGAAGTTTAAATTAAAAAGTATGTCACCTGACAAATGAAAACTAGCAAGGGCGTGCGTCTCCTAAGGATTAAGTGCAATAACTCGATTAGAAAGTGCATTTTCTAGAAATCAAGGGGACTGACTCAACTAGGAAGTACATCTACAGAGAATCAAAACTTAAGTTAGGAAGTACATTACCCAAAAAGCAAAGTTCGAATTACCCAATCAAGGAAGTGCATCTCCTTACCAATGTTGCTTGAATTATCAAAACAAGAAAGTGCATCTCCTTACCAATGCCGCTTGAATTACCGAAAGAAGAAAGTGCGTCTTCTTACCAGTGCCGCTTGAATTACCCAAACAAGGAAGTGCATCTCCTCGTAAATGTCACTTGAATTTCCCAAACAAGGAAGTGCGTTTCCTTACAAATGGTTCTTGAACTACCCAAACAAGGAAGTGCATCTCCTTACAAATGTTGCTTGAATTACCAAACAAGAAAGTGCATCTCCTTACCAATGTCGCTTGAGTTACAAAACAAGAAAGTGTGTCTCCTTACCAATGCTGCTTGAATTACCAAAATAAGGAAGTGCGTCTCCTTTGGAAGTGTGTCTCCTTATGATAGCGCTTGCATTACCAAAATAAGGAAGTGTGTCTCCTTACAAATGTTGCTTGAATTGTCCAAACAAGGAAGTGCGTCTCCTTACAAATGCCGATGGAATTATCAAACAAGGAAGTGCGTCTCCTTACAAATGTTTCTTAAATTACCAAACAAGAAAGTGTGTCTCCTTACAAATTCTGCTTGAATTACTCAGATAAGGAAGTGCATCTCCTTACAAATGTCACTTGAATTACCCAAAAAGTAAGTGCGTCTCCTAATAAATGTCACTTGAATTACCCAAAAAGGAAGTGCGTCTCCTAATAAATGTCACTTGAATTGCCCAAACAAGGAAGTGCGTCTCCTTTCAAATGGTTCTTGAACTACCCAAACAAGGAAGTGCATCTCCTTACAAATGTCACTTGAATTACCCAACAAGGAAGTGCATCGCCTTACAAATACTGCTTGAATTACCAAAGAAGGAAGTGTGTCTCCTTACAAGTGTTGCTTGAATTGCCCAAAAAAGGAAGTGCATCTCCTCACAAATACCGCTTGGATTACCAACAAGGAAGTGCGTCTTCTTACAAACACTGCTTGAATTGCCAAAATAAGGAAGTGTGTCTCCTAACAAATGTCTCTTGAATTACTCAAACAAGGAAGTGTGTCTCCTTACAAATGTTTCTTGAATTACTCAAACAAGGAAGTGCGTCTCCTAACAAATGTTTCTTGAATTACTCAAACAAGGAAGTGCGTCTCCTTACAAATATTTCTTGAATTACTCAAACAAGGAAGTGTGTCTCCTCTCAAATGTTGCTTGATTTATCAAAACAAGGAAGTGCGTCTCTTTACCAATATTGCTTGAGTTACCAAAACAAGGAAGTGTGTCTCCTTACCAATGCCGCTTGAATTACTCAAACAAGGAAGTGCGTCTCCTCGCAAATGTTTTCTTGAATTAACCAAAAAAGGAAGTGTGTCTCCTTTAGAAGTGTGTCTCCTTATGATAGCGCTTGAATTACCAAACCAGGAAGTGTGTCTCCTTTGGAAGTGTGTCTCCTTATGATAGCGCTTGAATTAAGAAAGTGCATCTCCTTACAAATGTTGCTCGAATTGCCCAAACTAGGAAGTGTGTCTCCTTACAAATGTTGCTTGAATTGTCCAAACAAGGAAGTGCGTCTCCTTACAAATGTTGCTTGAATTACCCAAATAAGGAAGTGTGTCTCCTTACAAATACCGCTTGAATTACCAAACAAGGAAGTGCATTTATTCACAAATGTTGCTAGAATTACCCAAACAAGGAAGTACGTCTCCATGGCTTTGAATATCAAATATGTGCAGCAATATTGCCTGTTGCATTTGAAAAAGTGAGAATGTTACGGCCTTTGATGTTTAGGCTTTGAAATCCTTGATTCGAAGGTAGCATGTGTTCCTATTTCATACAAAGAAAACTTGTTAGTTTAAAAACATGGTGGCTGGTTTGTGGCTTTGGATTTCGTGAAAATTGCTATTGCCCCGGTCATATTTAACCTTGTTTCCAACCATTAGCATATGTCATTGACTTGCTGCATCATTAACCCAAACTCCGATTATTAAGAGTTCTTCTGAAACAAACACAGTATCTTTGTTTTGCCATGCTTCTCAGATAAAATCTTTGACTCTTGGTATTTTCATGAATTCCCAGAATTTTCTGTTGACACAACTTTCTGCATGCCTTATTTTGGCTCACAATCACGTCTCTTTCATGTGCTGGCCTTTTGTCTTGCTTTCTTCAGTTGAAGAAGCTGGTAGCCAGTTTTGAAATCTTTTCTCACTTGTTTCGACATAGACTTGACACAACAACAAAAGAAAAATAACAATGACTTTTATTTGGATAACTGACTCAAGAAAGATAAACAAAATAAAGAGAAGAAAGAAAAGATAATGAATGTCCCCATTGAAACAAAGAAATAAAAATTTATCTAAAAATGACAGTCAACTCCAAAGATTATGTCATGCATTTTGGGTCAGGCTACCTGATCTTTCCATCCAAACTTTCTACCAATTGTTGTTGAGTTAATGGCCTTGAAACTGAGTTGTTTCCTTAGGTCAATTGCATTTAAGACCTCATTCGTCTAGTGGCGCCCTGGAGGATTTTTTTTTTCAACAAGCCTCTCTCATTTTTTCTAGCTCACCATTGCCTTATGGTGTCCGTGAGGGTTTTTCACCAATGAGACTCTCTTATTTTCATTTGTCTCAACTCACCGTCGTCTTACCATGCCCGTGAGGGTTTTCATTGATAAAACTCTCTCATTGTTATCTCTCTCAGCTTAACATCGTCTTACAGTGCCCGTGAGGGTTTTTACCTATAAGACTCTCTCATTTTCATTTCTCTCCTGATTCCTTATGCCGAGGAAGACAAGTAGTTCCCAAAATGCATCATCACATCCATTGCATGCTTAGCCTTAACATTCTCAAAGATTGATCTGAAGGTCTTTCTTTGGTTGTAACTTGGCTTTTGAATAAGGTTAGAAAGAAAGAATGATTTGAGGCCCAAACGACACTTGAAGTGGGGTGGGACTTACAACTTTCGAAATCGACTCAAACAATGAGGATCAACTCATGCCCCAGTTTTTTTTGACTGGAAAATACTAAATTATTTATTTGGTTGGACCGGTCCCAGAGTAGGGCAGCCTACGTATCTCACCCCCGAGAGGAGAATCAGGTCATGCATAGTTCTGGCAGCTTGTTCTTTTGCTTTGATCTGATTTTTCTTTTTTTTTTCTTTTATTCGCTCTTTTCACTTTGCGATTCTTTTTTTTTTCTAACTCTATTTTTCTTGACCCTTTTTTTTGGAAACATTTTTGTCTCTTTTTTGTAACTTTTTGACTTTATCTTTTTACTCGACACTATTCTTTGAACTTTACTTACTCTATCTTGATTCGAAAAGAGGGGTATGAAAGAAAATAACACTAAGGCTCAAATGGGTAAAGAAAGGATGACACAATGTTTGGATACCAGAATGAAATGTCTTCATCATATCAATCCTTGAGAATGCAAGTACATAACATGCAATTGGAAGTGAGAGATGAAGATCATTTGCGACATCTTTTTAAGCAGATTGAGTCTGTGTGTCACTACTTCTTTTGCAAACTCCACCTTTGTTGTACATTTCGCACATCGAATGACTCATACTTTCGTGGAGCTGATTATTTTCTTGTTTCTCTTGATATAGGGATCACACGTCCACTATTTGACCTAATTGGGACCTGACTTTCGATCGATGACCAAGTTGTTTTTGTGATTCTCAAAGTAATTGCCTTAACTTGTCACCAAATGTCTCAGCACTCTATCTATTTTCTCATATGCTCTCTTTTTCTAACTTTAATCCTCTGATTCAATGTTCATGCTTAAACTGGATTTTAAGATCTGGCTGAAAATTTCACTAACATGTCATATCACTAGAGTCAACATAAAATGTGCTATGTAAAGAAAACAAACAAACATATATTAAAACACAAAGGAAAATGGGACACTTCATTTAGTTGAAACAAAAGATAGCAGGGTTTGAACATAAACAACAAAAGGACAAAACAAGATAAATCCCGAACTATAACCCTGAAATAATTTGGACAACAAAAAATAAAACAAAACAAGCTACCAGATCCCTTCCTAGTAAGGAGAGGGGTGACTTCTCAATTGCTCAGCCTGACATCTTAGCCACTATTTTGCATATCAGCATGACTAGAGCTTTCCCCACTGTCAATGTTCTGCACCATGATTGATTTATCTTGAATCATCTTTTCAATTTCTCATTTCAAAGCACGAAAATCTTCAATACTGTGACCCTGAACATCAGAATGATATGCGCATCGTACATTAGGATCAAAACTTCTTGAATGTGGATCAGGAGTATACCCAAGGAGAGGAGTGATCATGCCCTGTTGTACCAATCTCTGGAATAAATTTGCACACGACTCTCCAATGGGTGTGAAGCTATCCCTCGACTTCTGTCTCATTTCATTATTTGGCTTAAATTGAAAACCAGGCCTAGATGGGCTTCGGTATATATGTGGAGTTGGAGGATGACTCGACAGAGTTGGCGCGCGCCAGTGTAGGTAAGATGGAGGTTGAACATAAGGTTGCGCATTATACACTTGATATGGAGGTGGGGGAATGGGATATAATGGATTTTGGTAAAGGTTCTGTGAAGCTTGGGCATAAACTTGGGTTTGAGCCCGTGGGTAACGATGGTGTGGTCCTCTTGACCGTGTCTATTGTCCAACTCCAATGGCAGATGCATCTTCCTCATTCTTATTTCCTCCAACCCTTCCCGAACCTTTTTGCATTGCTTGAGTAGTCGCTTTTAATGTTGCAAAACTGACAATGCGGCCGGTCTTAATTCCCTCTATGATTACCAAAGAAAAATCTTTTGGGGTTTTCAATTTTGAATTTCATATGAAAATGAAACTTGAAACTATTAAAGGGAAATCTTTTTGTAGTTTTCTCTTGAAGATGTATATGAAATACCTACTCTAAATGAAGAGTGAATAAAACATTTTTTGAATTTTTCAAATAAGATCTCCGAACCCACAATAGGTTGCCTACGTATCTCACTCCCGAGAGAGGAGAATCAGGGGTGCGTAGTTCGTCCAAATTGGACAAATAAAGATTAACTAACAGACTGACCCTAACTTAAGAGACACAACCAAAGACCGATGAATAAAAAAACGGTTTTTAATTTGACACCAACAACTATGAAAGAAATTATTTTTTTTGAAATTTTCAAATTATGAATGCGTGGTAAAGGAATAAAAGGATTTATTTTTAATATTTTCGTTATATGAAATGTACAAAACTTCTACCATTTTTTTTATTTTATTTTTTTGCATTTTCCTTTATAAAACCTCCTATTGTAAAAAAAATCTTTTTTTGAAATTTTTGAATTGTGAAAAACAAAAGCCATAAAGAACTCTAAAAACTACAAAACTTTTTTTTGGACTTTTTTTTTTCACACACTTTACTTCTAACACATGTTTTACCCCACATCAGTCTGTCAAATGACCACGTTATCCTCAAAGATGCAGCATTTAGCACGTAGGGATGCTTTAGGGGTGAGTCTCCTACAAAGAACCGTGTAGGCCCCGCTAGGTATCAATATGATGCACATAAGAATGACCTAAAGGCTGACCTACATTGTGGTTTACTAATAAGGCCGTTCGGGGGAGTATATGGTCGATAGTGGCTGCATTGCTTTCCACCTACTCCATACATCCAACGGCTCACCCCCTAAAATAAAGGTGACTCAACTAGAGTTCGTGCGCTCCGAGACTTGTTGCGGAAAGAATGACTCGGGTTATGCACATGATGTCAGATATAAAAGCGGTAACACATAGGATAAATACTGTAAACAAAGAGCACGAAAGTGCACAAAAGAGAAAACACAAACAAAAATCACAAACAATGCTTATACACTCGTAATGCCAAACAAAGCCGATACAACTCCAAAAAAAGCTCGGATTCTGAAATAGTCCCCAGCAGAGTCGCCAAAGCTGTCACACCCCTTTTTCAACCTCCAAAAGATTGTATTTTAGTTTCGAAAGGGTTTTTATTATTAAAGTGACAAAAGATGAAAATTTATTTCGAAAAGGATTCATTTTGTTCAAAACTCAGAGTCGCCACTTGGCATAATCCGGTGTACCAAGTCACCTTTAGAAAACCCTTTTCAAAACGATTTTGACTCTATAAACTGATCCGCGAACAGAGATTCCGACTAAGAAATTCTGTTGACCGAGGGGAAGGTGTTAGGCACCCCTTGGTCCCGTGGTTTGACCACAATCGCTTGGTGGAGCGTATCGACTAATTTGACATTATGAATATATAAACCACACAAAATCACACAAAACAAATCAATCAAACAAACAAAACAAATCCAAAATTATAATGTCCAGTCCGATTATTACAATCCCGAAATAGAAAAAATGAAAAAATATAAACCTACTCTATTCTAAACTACACTCCGTTGCTTTCTCCACCCGACGTTCCGGGCCTTGATCGTGCGTCGTCTTCAAGTACATGGTATTTCGGGGCATTCCCCGGATAAATCAATACAAATCTCTCGGGGCATTCCCCGGTCAAATAAATACAATAGATGTCAATGCATAAATCAAAACCATTCCACAAATATTTTTCATCATTCAACAATCACAAATCCTATACTTTACCTACCCAACTTATGTTTGCCTATCCCACTCGAACTACCATGATACTATCAAGTTCGATATTAATAAATCAAACCCACAATAATCACTTTATCAACTTTAACTTTCGCCCCAAAACAACCAATTTTAATTCTCAAACGATATATCATTTCATCACATAGTCCATAATCAAGGGAATCGAACAACTAATCAAAACAAACAACAATTCACATCATCACAAATCAACCAACATGATATTCAATTCAATGCACCAGATATCATCAACAATGAAATAAAAGAGGTGAAAGGGTAGAATTGGACCTCATTTGAAGCTTTCGAATTCAATGTTATTTCAATAAAGACAGTCCGCACCCGAAAACTTTGAACCGAACCTCAACCACAACCAAACTCGACTCGGTATAGAGAACTAATAGCCGGACAGCTTCAAAAGCAGTGGGAATAAAACTTCGATACGGAGTCCAAACCACCCCAAAACCCAATATAGACCACGAACCGCAAAATAGACAAACCCAAAACTTGAACACAACCGCGAGCTAACCAATCAGAACAGAATACCATGAAGAAACAGAACTGCTTTAGCGTTTCTCTCGTTTTCCAGTGGATCTCAATGGAATCGGGCAAAACGGGTCAGGTTCAGTCGACGGATTTTGGTTTTTTCTGACGGAGTTGCTGGCGATTTGAGATTTGATCGCTGGTTTAGTGGTTTCAGCTGGATTGGTCACCGATTTCGGCTATTTTCTGGAGCTCCGACGAGATCTGAGCGCCGGAACAGACCTCTTCTCGCCGAGCTCTATCTCTCTTTCTCACCTCTTTATTTTACCTCGCTCCCCTAAACTCTCTTCTATCCTTTACTGTGTGTATGTGTGTGCAGCATTGTGTGCGTGAGGATTGTGAGGGTGAGCTGTGCGAGTGAATGGAGTCACAAAAATGGCGTGCCTGTTGCTCCTCGGATCGTGGATCCGAAAATGGAAAAAGAAAAGCCCTTGGCGATGGTACCTTATTCTCCTTTTTTATATGTCCCTCCCTTTTCCTTGTGTATGTGTCGATGTATATTAGTGTGTTAGTGTGTGTAGTTTTTATGCGTGAATAGTCTTTGTTTACATGGGACTGATCCTTTAATAGTTTGATTGAGTTTTCATTCTTTCTAAGCACTGAGGCTTCAATTGTCAAAGTATTTTAAGCCTCTTTTGGTCACTTTATTAAAGCATCCGTACTTCTGCATTGTGTAACTTCTGCTGCTTGTTCAGAGCAATATAATAGCATTATCACATTTTGGCACCTATAGAAAGAAAGGGCTTTCGTGTTGACTTGAAATGAAGATCAAACAGTTTTCTAGCACAAGTTCACTGGTTATATCTGATTATCACATTATTTTGTTGATCTCTTGTTGTCCTTTGCCTGAGGCTGTCGATGGAGCTAGTTCTCTAAAATATTTTGGTTGCTCATCTCAAATTGTTCTCTACTGAACATATTCATAGCCAAGATTTTGTTTGGTTCATTATCAATTTCAGTTTCGTTGGTACTTGTATTATAGCTATAGCAAAGAAAGTGGTACTCAACCAATTTAACCTATTGTTGTTGTGTCGTCTATTTTTTTATTTACTTTTCTCTTCCTGTGTGATACTTACAGATTATAGAGTTTGGCTAAGAAGGAAGAATCTTGTTCTTCATTATACTTCATGAATCTCAGTGAAAACTTGATTTATAACTTGCCTCAGAGTATCAAAAATCTTGGTATGCTCCGAGACCTTTAGTTAGATGGATGCCTGAACCTCAAGTCTCTGCTAGAGCTTCCGCCAAGCCTTGTTACGTTGAAGGCAGTTAGATGCTCATCACTGGAAACAGTTACAAATTTACCAAACCTAATGACAACTCTCTTTTTAGATGTCATGGAAAGTGAGAGCTTAAGCGAGATTTCAGGAATTTTCAAACTAAAGCCCATTGATAGTTTTGAAGTGGAATTACGGAATACTCTAGGCCTTTTTCTTAACCTAGATGACAACACACTAAATACAGTGGTTGAAATATTTAAGAGGTTCACTAGCACAAAAAGGATATATTCAGTACAACAGGGTCGCTATAAATTTGGCATCTTCAGTACTTATTTTCCAGGAAATGAGGTTCCAAGCTGGTTCACAAAGTTAGTTGTGAGGTCCATATTGAAGGAGAAATTGTTTGAGGATTATTATGTGCAAGCTGCAGGTTCAGGGAGTGGGGTAGAAGAAGAGGATGATGATGTTAGCATCTTTGATTACGATGAAGATGATGAAGAGGCTATACTGGCAGAGATAGAGGGGTTGTTTGAAAGATCTTGGTGAAAGAAATGGATCAATGCTGCAGCAGTGTGCACACATTGACGCTAAAACGATTTGTTATATTTGAAGGTGAAAAATTTGATGTGATTCTCGAACTAAGGTTACAGATGAAAGGGAAAAGAAGGAGATGAACTATTGTTGTGTGGAATAGCTAAGAAGAAGACGTGGCGAAAATATTTGCGAAAGTGGTTAAAAAAAATTTGTCTTAGTGGGGAGATCCATGTAGTGGGAGTAGTAATGATTAGGCTTGAATGTTGTGATTGTTGAAAAATACAAACCAATGTGTTGTATGGTTAGTATTCCTTGATTTAAAACTTGAGTGTGTTTGACAGTAGTGATAAGGCGAAGTAAGTCTTCTCAAGGGGATGTAGAATATGGAGTCCCATAGCTTAAGCTAGCACCTCTTTTCTCCGAGTTAGGCTTCAACATAAGAGTATTATACAGTGGGACTCAAACTTGTGTAGTTAGATATGTATTGGGAGAATTGTAAGATGGAAATGATGAAGCATGTAAATTATTGTTTATGGTGTAGACGAGTAGTGTCTCTAATGTTTAAGTCTTTCCATTGTATCTTGTACGATGGAGAATGTTTCAACTCTTATGTCCCGCGAGAATCTCATCTCATGCCTTGTACCAATTTTAATCAGGCCGAGAATTCTTATAAAAATTCATGTCTTACAATGTTTTAATCATGTGACATAAAACACATGCCAAGATCATGTTAACATCAAGTTTCGTTATCGCATGTTTCGTGCTTACACGTTTCCCTAGGGGTTATCATGAATCTCGTTGACTGCCTTCGCAAATTTTATTGGAAAAAATATTCAATGCGATGTTACGTCCTTTATTCTACACTTTTAGAGCTTCAAAATCCCTACCCATCATTCGAGGACGATGGTTGGGCGAAGACAGGGGTGTCTCGAACCTTCATGGTTCGGGATGCCCGTCGCGGCCAGGGCCTCGCGTCGGGCTGTGACACACACACACACACACACACATATATATATATATATATATATATATATATATATAATGGAGATTTAGTCCATGAAACTATCCTTTTTATGCAATGCAATTAGTCTTGGCCGGACGGTTAAATGAAAAACTTGCCCATTAAAATTGAATTCAGGCCATTTTACTACTTTTTTAGTATAAAGGGTGAGATACAATAATCTCGGAACTAATTAACACTCACAATCAAACATGAGAAAGTTAATTTTAAATTCTATCGCGGGATTATTATTCTTATCTCATATAAACCGAACGACTACAAATCAATTAATCCATTGTTATTTTTTATGTTAAATTTTGATTAATTGCTCCTAACATGGATTTTCCAAACAAAAATATTGTTTTTATGATATGGAAGTAAGAGACGTCTAAGGGGAAAAGTTAGCAATATGAAATGTTTTCAACATTCAACTGTTCCTCGGTGTAAAAATGAACCAGTACTCTACTTGTCTAGGCAGACAAAGCGGGGAGATTCGGTTTCGTAGTCCTTCACAAACTTATTTTTAGTTTTGCTCTTTTTGCGATGGACCTTCATTTTTATACATAAGAGATCTCAAAAGTTCATTTTCTTCTATTCAAATTTGAGAGATCATTTCTATGAGAAAGTCCCCATTCTTTGCGTTAATCTGCTCATTGTAATGTAGATGGCCTTACAAAGAGAAAGTCCTGCTAACTATTTAACTAGTTGGTAAGGCTAACTATGCCAATTTCCATCACAGAACAGAACCGTATAGTTAATATTGCACATCAGTCTCCGCAGCTAGTTTGCAAATTTTATCTTAAGATTCAAGTGTTAAAGAACCAGCCGGACAGAACCAAATGGCACTCTGTCTTTTGAGAGATATGGATGACTGGATGTGTATCAGCAACTCACTTTCAAATGCATGTTTTGGGAGTGATTATAAGTTGCATTGTTGTTAACTAGGTATTCACGCTCCGCATTCTGTGAGTTGATTGATGGAAGTAGATTGTTAAATTGGTCTTTAGCAAGTCAGAAAGAAACTACTCACTTGACATAACTAGGATTGTCATGTATATATTGGCCTATGTTTGACTCTACGGAAGAGCAACAGCAACAGCACTGATTCTCTGAACTCATGCAATCTCACTAGAGACTGAAATTGCAAAACATCTAGATCAGTTGACACGCCACTTGAATTAAAGGCAAGTCGTTTACTCTCATTCTAATGTGATGCAAAGATTATTATGTTCACTAGTATAATATTGATGGCAATGCAAAGGAACGTCCTGTCGAGTTTCTGAACCTTTCAACTGGTTGGTAAAGGACAATGCCATCACAGAAGAGTGCAGTTATATTGAACAGCATATTCCCCAACAAGTTTGCGAAGTTTATCAAGATTCAAATGTGACACAGTGTCTTTGGAAAACTATACATGGGTATTAACAATTCCCTTTTATCTGTACTTAAGAGTTTTATATCCCTTCTAGGACATCTGATGAAATTGAAACGACACAGAAGAAGATTAGCACGTGGGTCCTGCACAAGGATGACCACACACAAATCGAAAAACTGTAAGAGTTTTGTATTGCAATAGGCGTTAACCTTAGGTATTTGCATTCCATACTTCTCTAATTTTCCTGCTGGAGGATGATTGTTATATTTGGTCTTTAGAAAGTCAGGAAAAGAACAGCTAAATAAACCTCAGATTGCCATGTTTATTGATTGACCTATGTTCTGTAGTCATACAATTTGAAATTGTAACGGTATCCTGATTAGTTTATTGAACCTTAGATCCAAACATATATTGACGGTAGTTTTCACCCTACCAGTTAAATAATGCGCAATAAGATAAAAGAAGCTCAATCCTTGAATTGCAAGAACTACATTGCTGAGATGAAAACTGCAGATCAGGACAATGAATATCTTAGATTGCAAGGGATCAACAAAAATTCAAGACTGAATGAAATAAACATTCATACTATACGAGAAATTTTCTAACAAAGAAAGTATTTTGCAGCTTACATTTCAATTTAATTTCTCTGCAAAGTGGAAACAAGATTTGAGGCTCCAAAAGCAGCAGAGCCACCAACAACAGAAAGCAAAGCAACCACAACTTGCAATGCAATTTGCCAAGGGTAATCTTCAGGGACCAGATACACACAAGCAGGGCCAACAACCAGCAATGCCAAGCTCAAACTGAAGAGTGCAGATGGTGTTGAAGGGTCAGTAGCTGCTGAAAGAATCCCCGATTCTTCGGCTTTGGAAAGAAGACCAAGTCTCTCAATTGTCGATAAAGAGAGTCCAGATTTCTCAGCAGCTGATAGTAAACCAGCTTTCTCTGCTTTAGTTAAAAGCCGCAATTGCTCTACTCTTGTCAATAACTTCACTGGTGGTGCAGATGATGAATTGCTCGGCCGAGGGCCTTTTTCCCCTAATGGAAATACAGTTGTTGGCTGCACCAAAATGTTACAACACATTTGAATTTCATTGTATATGTCATTATTAGTTTCTCCCCTAGGCTTCAAGTCTGTGCATTCCTCTATATGTAGGCTACACTGAATACATAAGAATGGTTGTAATTGAGTTTTTCTTATTTGTATCGCCAACTATCATTATCAAGAAATAGGATTGACTCCACATTCCGAAGAACTTGAGTAACATTTTTGTTTTCATTCAAGAGTTCTTATGCGTTTTCCAGCCCCTTTGAGACCCAAGAAATTGGACAAATTCCTTCTCTTCGGAACACATACAATGAGCTATTAAGTTACGGATTCAGCAAGTGGAACCATCACTGAAACACCATGACAGGCTGCCTACGGGACACCCCAGGGAATTGTGTCCTTCCTCCGATACTTCATGTACTATCTGCCCTTTTTATGCATTATTTCCTCCATTACTTAAGTCACGTCTAAGAGATTTAATTTGACTAATTTTTTGAAGCTAAATTCAAAGGCGAACCCAGGATTTGAAGAGTGCGGGTGCACCTCAATCATAACATAAGCGCTCGAGAATCTTCCAATGACGACCGAAGGATAGTGTCGTGTTTGATTGACTGATTAGTAAAGGCTTAAGCAATGACAACAATACAAATATATAGGCCAAATATGAGTTTTAGGGTAATATATAAACCTTAACTACTTATAAATAGAGAAGTGCAGTAGCCCAGTGGTCAGGGATGGATTGTGTAAGCAAAGAGGTTGCATATAATTTATACAACAGCTTCTTAAGGTATATAGATGTACGTATACACAACTCTTTTCGAACTTACCGTGTGCACCCCCACCCTAACACGTGGGTTCGCCCTTGGCTAAATTGTATTAAATGAATTCAATATTTTGAATTTAAAATCTACATGTTCAAAACAACAAGAAAAATACTATAATTGCAACTTTCTCATATTAATAAAATGGTAGGAAAAAAATTACTATATCTTAAAATATTAGTCAAAAGTCCGTGCAGTTTGATCGGGGACAAGTAAATGGTGAGATGTAATGTACTTACTAAGTGAGTAGATAGAAAGTCAAACCTTTTTAGAAGTGACAGTATTGGTTGTGGATGGAGTTGGAGTTGGTTTTTGCGTAGCCATGGATCGGATCAGAAGTGGTGTGTTTGAAGCAGAGAAACGTGCAATCCCAATGGCCTCCATTATCATCTTCTTCTTCTTCTGCCACTACTATCTGGTCCAATTACTTGGGTTTCCATCTTTGTGAGGCCATAACCATGAGAAGATAGCATGAAATGTATTGATTAAATTGTAGCCCTGAGATTGTCCACGCGGCACTATCTGGTTGGACGTAATGGTCCTGCTTGCCTCCTCCACTCACTTTCCTCAATGGCAAATCCTTCTTCTACCTATATTTTGTTTAAACAAAGCTATAGACAAATTTTATACTACTAATGATTTTATGTCTATTTTAGCCTTAGCCTTCTCATTAAATAGTAAGAGTACTATTTATTTCTTAACATTTTAATGACTTGTAACAATCATTTTATTTTTTTAGTTTTTTAGTTTTTAAGGGAGGTAGCAAGTAAAACATAGTTAGTTTTACCACTGGTCGCGGCTTTATACTGTGGCCGAGGCAGAATTTTTAGTAAGGGTTAAGAAGTAAACATATGAATTAACCGAAAATTATTCAATGTCGGTTATATATACATAAAAGATAAATTCAATTATGTATAAATAGTAGATAATTCTTTGGTCGAAGGAGGTTCGAATGAACCTCTGAGCTAAAGGTGGGCTCCGCCCCTGACTCTATAGAAATTGCGTTTAAGTTTTGGTGTCACTTTTAATCACATAAGACTTCAAACACGAGTCTTCATTTCATCCACCATGAACAAATATGATATGTAACATTCTTGTCAATTTTACTCTTTCATAATAGTCCTAATATATCTAAAACTTTAGAGACAGAGCCAGGATTTGAAGTTTGTGGGTTCTGAATTTAAAGAAGCATAAAAGATCAAAAATTGAAGTCTATGAGTTCTAAATTTAAAGAAGCATAAAAGATCAAAAAATATATATATATGATACTAATGGGGCTCGAACCCACATCCGCAAAAGATGAGAACCCCTTAACAATTGTCCATTTACCACTAGGCTAAGCAAGTGCATTTGTCAATAGGTTCACACTATATAATTATGGAAAAATTACAGAAAGTAGCATACTTAAGATTATAATTACAATAAATAGCAATACTTTTGTAAAATTACAGTTTATAGCAAGAGTAACATTATTTTACTCATTAACTAGGGAAGTGCATGTTTTACTCTCACTACTTTCAATTTCCTATTTCCACTCCACTATTTCACCTCCCCAAAATATAGACATATTTTTACTCTCTTTTTTATCACCTTTTTTTATTATTATTTATTTCCACTTTATTTTCTCTCTTCTATTTCTATTCTTTTTTTTCTTTTTCCTTTTTTTTTGTTTTTTTTTCATATTTAAAGATAATTATCTTCATGATCTTCAAGATTTCAAAATAAAACATCATTACTGTCTTTCACTCTCTTATATCTCTACCTTTTTTTTTTCTAGTTAGTTTTTTTCATCTTATTTTTTATCATTTTATTTTTTTATTTTGATTTCCTTTTCTTTTCTTTTTTTCTTTTCACTTTATTTTCTCTCTTCTATTTCTCTTTTTTTTTCGTTTTCTTTTCTTTTCCTTTTCTCATATCTTTTTTTTCTTTTTCTATTTTCATTTTCTTCTTATTTTTTCTATTTTATTTTGTTTTTTTTTCTTTTATTTTTATACTTCTATTTCTTTTCTTCCTTTTTTTATATTTTTCACTTCTCTTTTTTTTCGTTTTTTTCTTTTCAGTTTTTTATTTTTTTCGTTTTTTACTCTTCTATCTCTAACTTTTATTTTTGATAAGACAAATATGTATATCACATACACATGTTCAAAAAACATACAAAATGCATAGCCATACAGATCTGTCTATGTATTTACAGTACAAAATATACATATGTATTTACGAAATACATATCATATTCATATTAAAAAGTAACAAACATAACTATACTATATATCTTCATATGTATTTGCGAAATACAAAGGTGACTTTTAAAATAAGAATATACATATGGATCAGGTATGTATTGTGTAAATACATATGCAGAGCTATGTGTATTTTATACGGTGTTGGGTTTGTCTTTGAACTATACATACTATGTCATTTTAGAGGGTAACATATGTACTTATTTGTTTTCTTTTACCGTTTTAAGATATGTATATGTATTTTTTCATTACCTATATGTATATTTATATAATTGTCATTTTTGTTATAAAAATTTTGTGTCTTATATGTTTATATATACACGTGAGTCAGATATGTATTTCTGTAAATACATATGCAGATGTATGGATGTTTTTTATCGTAAATACATATGCAGATTTGTATGTCTATTTATTTTGTATATTTTTTGAATATATATATGATATAGATATTTGTCTTTTAAAAATAAAAGATAGAGATAGAAGAGTAAAAAAAAGAAAAAATAGAAAAAAAATAAAAATTCAAAAAAAAAGAAGAGAAAAAGGGAAATAAAAAGAAAGAGAAATAGAAACTAGAAATAGAAGTGTAAAAATAAAAGCGAAAAAAATTACAAAAAAGAAGAAGAAGAAGAAGAAGAAGAAGAAGAAAACTAAAAATTATATAAGAAAAGGAAAAAAAATGAATAAAAAAACGAAAAAGGAAAAAAAAAAAAGAGAAGCAGAAGAGAGAAAATAAAGTGGAAAGAAAAAAAAAAGAGTAAAAAAAATGAAAAAAACTAACAAAATAAATAGTTATAGATATAAGAGAATAATATTTTGAGATCATGCAATTAATAATCTTCATATTTGAGTTTGATTTGGAAAAGAAATCTACTAATTTAAATAAGAGTAATTTATGTGAATTTAATTAAATGTGATAATTATTTCTTATTTAACTCAACTAGTTTGAGTAAAACAAGGGCAGTAAATCTTGTTGTATATGTATTTGTATAGCAACAGTTTACTTAAATACAAAATAGAATTTGCTATTTTTCGTAATTATGAAACTGTTGCTACAAAAGTTACAATTAGCGCTCTATAGTTGTTATTTCTGAAATTTTCTCAATAATTATATACATATATTCAACTACTATTTTCGAGACACTAATTGAATACTCAAGTGACCACACTTTAGTAAATTCAATTGACAAGTTCACATATCAAGTACCTAAACTTAAATATTTTCGAGTCACTAATTAACTATTCAAGTGACCCACTTTAGTAAATTCAATCGACAAGTTCACATTTCAAGTACCTAAACTTAAACATTTTTGAGTGACTAATTAAGTACTCAAGTGACACACTTTAGTAAATTCAATCTTTATCAAGTCTAGCAGCACTGAAACTTAAGCAACCATATCAACCACATAACTTTCTGGTATGATGATAACATGAACAGCTTTAGGGAAAGTTCATCGTAAAGCTTCCAAAACACACTCTAGAATGTAACAGCTATTATCTCATACAGTATATACCTCATGTTTGTAAACTTCCATAAACATCAAATTAAAGTGGATTCAGTACTGAACAGTCCATCTCATAAATAGCCCTCTGTGTTCGAGGTTCTGTCGCACTAGCTGCACCACGAAGTCGCTCCAACAAGCAACTGACCTATGCATTATCACAGATATACTAAGAAACCAATACTCTCACACACACAAACACACATAATCACAAAGAATAAAAAGGAAACAGTACACACTTGGAGATGCCACTGAGGGAGGGACTGTTGGCAGGTGAGGGAGGCGCCGGAAGCGGCCGGTGGGAGGCGATTCATCGGTCAATGGTGGAGCGGAGGCTGGTTCGTCCGGTGGAGGAGGCTGGCAGCGCTGAAGACGAAGATCCCGCCGGTAATCACATCCGGCGAGGCTTGTGGACGGGAGATGAGGATGGAGGCGGCGGAGCAGCGGCTATTCATGACTCGCCGGTGATGGAGAAGGGCGGCGGCAAGAGAGTTTTTTAGAGAGAAGGTAGAGAGAGATAGAGGGGGCGGCTGTTGGTGAGAATAGAGGGATTAGGGTTTAGGTTTTGTTTAAAAGAAAAGGAGAGAGTGATGGGATCTCAGCCATTGGATCAGTTTTGATCTAACGGCTGAGATTAAAATTGTTTAAAAAGGGATTAAATATCAATTTGATTATAATTGACATTAATTGTGTACAAGATGGCTAGAAAATCAACAAATTGAGAAATTAGGCCTGCTATTTTATTGAAATAATAAGACGTTGATACCAAAATAAACTAAGCATGTAAAATTAATGTTACGTAAAATTATTAATAAAACTGTCGGTAATAAATTTGAAATAAATTAATAATAATAATAATAATAAATTAGATAACATATTTTGAAAAATGTAAATGTGCATATTTACGAAAAATAATTAAATAAATATAAAATTATGTAAAATGCGTATTTGAATTAATAACTCACTTCTCTAGTGACCACACTTGGCTATATTCAAAACACAAGTCCACCTTTTAAGTAACTACACTTAAATATTTTCGACTCACTAATTCACTTTTCAAATTACCACACTTAACTAAATTCAAAATACAAGTCCACATTTCAGGTACCAAAACTTATTCTTATTATTCTCCTCCCTTTTTTAAAACATTTTCAAGTCACTCATTCACTTCTCTAGTGACCACACTTAACTATATTCAAAACACAAGTTCATCTTTCAAATAACTACACTTAAACATTTTCGACTCACTAATTCAGTTCTCATGTGACCATATTTTAGTAAATTCTACACATTCATGACACTTTATATGTCAAAAGTCAAAATTTTATTTACCTATTAACTTTTTACGTATACAAAACTAATGTTACTTTCTATGTGTCTAATTTTGACTATGTATTACGTACATCACTACACAAGAGATATACATACATATATATATAAATGTAAGCTTCGAATATATACATTACATACACGATTTTACTATTTCATAATAATTACAACGTATTTCATATATGCTCAGATGAATTATCGGTTTACACACACACAGAGATATACACACTATCGACTATCAAGTTTTAAATACGTACTATATACATCACAAACGTTTACGAGTATATTACCCCGTAATGTAAAGCGACGTATTTCATATACATACTTTGACGAGTTATCGATTAATTTGATTATTAGCTTACATTAATATAACTTCAACGTACAGTATATTATTACTTCGATCGTTTTAAATCAAGGTATTCAATATGTTTGGATAGATTCTGCTAGTTTTTGACTACATAGTTCATCGATCACTACATCATACACGCACACACACACATATATATATCAACTCTTGAATACGTACTATATACATTACATACACGATTTTACTATCCCATAATAATTACAACGTATTTCACATATACTCAGATGAATTATCGGTTAGTTTATCTTAATATAACTTCAACGTACAATATATTATTACTTCTATCGTTTCAAATCAAACTATTCAATATGTTTGGATAGATTCTATTAATTTTTTACTACATCGTTAATCGATCGATCACTACATTATATTTATTTTATATATTTAAACATAAGTAAAAGATAAAGATTATAATTAACGTAATTTATTTATTTAATTTGATATATTTCTTAGAATAATTTTATTTTTTACAAAATCTAAGCTTGATTGATATTTATTATTATTATATTGGTTATCGAATACGTGTGATCAGTGTAATTTTAAAAAATTATATATTAGATTTTACATATAATTATTTTTCAATAAAAATCGACCACAAGTGGTCTCTTTTTTATAATATTTTATTTTTTAATACAAAAGCGACCACAAGTGGTCGGTTTTTTAAACAAAAAATAATTTATTTTAATTAAAAATCGACCACAAGTGGTTGATTTTTAAAAGTATTTTCTATTTATTTTAATAAAAAACCGACCACAACTGAGATTAAAATTACTTTAAAACGGGTCAAAAATGAAATTAATATCCATTTGATTAAAATTGACATTAATTGTGTACAAGATGGTTAGAAAATAAACACATTGAGAAATTGAATTGGATTGAATTAAGACCCGCTATTTTAATAAAAATTATTTATTTAATAGTAAATTAAAAATATCAAATATCGACGGAAAATGTCGTTTTCATAAAGTTATTTAGTTTTAACAAAAGTGACGTTGTCCGACGCTTTTTGTAAAAAATAATAATAAAAAAAAAATATTTACAAATTGCGACGGACATCGTCCCTTTTCTATAATTAATATTTTAAAAAGTAAAAATTATAGCGATGTTGTTCATCGCTTTTAATAAAAATAAAAAAATAAAAAATAAATATAAAAAGCGACGGACAACGTCGTTTTTCAAAAAATTATTTTTTATTTAGTTTTAAAAAAAGCGACGTTGTCCGTCGCTTTTTTTGTAAAAATAAAGAAAAATTTAAAATAATTACAAATTGCGACGAATAGCGTCGCTTTTCTAGAATTAATAATTTAAAAAATAAAAATTATAGCGACGTTGTTCGTCGCTTTTAATATAAATAAATAAAAATAAAAATTAAATTTAAAAAGCGACGGACAACGTTGCTTTTCAAAAAATTAATTTTTATACAAAAGCGACGATGTCCGTCGCTTTTTGTAAAAATAAAAATAAAAAAAATAATTATAAATTGCGACGGACAGCGTCGCTTTTTTAGAACTAATATTTTTAAAAATAAAAATTATAGCGACGTTGTCCGTCGCTTTTAATAAAAATAAACAAAAATAAAAATTTAATTTAAAAAGCGACGAACAACGTCGCTTTTCAAAAAAATAATTTTTATTTAATTTTAATAAAAGTGAAGCTGTCCATCGCTTTTTGTAAAAAAATTAAAAATAATTCCAAATTGCGACGGAGAGCGTCGCTTTTCTTGAATTAATATTTTAAAAAATAATAATTATAGCAACGGTGTTCGTTGCTTTTAATAAAAATAAACATAAACAAAAATCAAATTTAAAAATCGACGGACTATGTCGCTTTTTAATAAATAATAATAATTATTTTTTAATAAATTACGACGTTGTCCGTCACTTTTATTAAAAAAAACTATAAATTGTTTTTGAATTACTTGATACAAAAATTCTCGAAAACAGCGACGAATATTATGACGTTGGCCGTCGCTTTTAATAAAAAATAAAATTAAACTAAAAAAACGACAGCCAACGTCGCTTTTCTCGTCGCTTTTTTTTGCGTTGCTTTTTGGCCTTTTTTTAATAGTGAGACCCGAACTAAATTATTCCTTATTAATGTATGTGTGGCAGTCACTCCTATAGTGTGGAAAAATCTTTGAATATGAATTGAGGTCACAAGAATTCCCTAACTCTTAAGACGAGTGAAAAACAATTCTATCGATTTAGTTTTAGTGGACACTTCAACTTGGGTCAACTTTCGTCGATCATAACTTCTGTTATATAACGAACTGGGTGATATTCTATATATCAAATGAAAGGTTTTTGAGTCTTCTTTCCGACGCAACTGATTTCGTCCAAATCCAACATTGGAGTAAAAAGTTATGCCCAATTTACTTCAGCATATCAGTCTGTCAACTGAGGGACTGCTGCGCCTTTTTTTGTTTTCTTAGGGGCATTTTAGTCATTTTTCCTCACCCTAATCTGTCTATAACATGCTATTTCCGCCCCTAGAAGCAGAAATTGCTCCTTTACTCATTTTTTCTCTCAAGAACAAGATCAATCTAAGTTCCCTCAAGATCAAGAATTCCAAGATACGGATCAAGATTTGGGTTCCATCTTTCAAACTAAATAATCTAATGTTCGTGGGGTTCATCCTAAAAACTACATGGGTTGTTGAAACGCTTGAACATGATTTAAAGTTTATCAAGCGTGAATTTTTAAAAAAGAGGAATTTGGAATCTATGTTTTAAATTATGCATTCTGAATGTTTCAATGCTATTATTGATTTGGCCTTTAGGCCTTTCTCCTTAAATTGATTTATACGTATATGTATAAGTATGAAAATTGAGATTTAAGATTTGTTTGAGAGCACAATTAATGAAATCCCTCTCTTGTGATGAATTTAAGTTTATGATCTTATTGTGAATGGTATCAGAGCCGCTCCTGTGTCAGCCCTGTCGATGTGGGCCAGAGTTCAAACTGAGTGTAGGCGAATTCCGGTAAGGCGGGGTAAACCTCAGTCCTGAGTGTAGGCGAATTCCGGTAAGGCGGGATAAACCTCAGTCCTGAGTGTAGGCAAATCTCATTCGGTGGGGCAAACCTCAGCGAGGACGCTGAGTCCATAAGGGGGTGTATGTAACACTCCAACTTACGAAGGAGTCCCACATCGGTAAAACACAACAGGGATGTTGGGTATATAAATAAGAAAACCTTACTCCCTAGTGACGCGTTTTAAAGCCGTGCGGACCTGGGCCCCGAGCGGACAATATCACTAGTGGGTTGGGCGAAGACAGGGGTGTCTCGAACCTTCATGGTTCGGGATGCCCGTCGCGGCCAGGGCCTCGCGTCGGGCTGTGACACTCACACACACACACACACACATATATATATATATATATATATATATATATATATATATATAATGGAGATTTAGTCCATGAAACTATCCTTTTTATGCAATGCAATTAGTCTTGGCCGGACGGTTAAATGAAAAACTTGCCCATTAAAATTGAATTCAGGCCATTTTACTACTTTTTTAGTATAAAGGGTGAGATACAATAATCTCGGAACTAATTAACACTCACAATCAAACATGAGAAAGTTAATTTTAAATTCTATCGCGGGATTATTATTCTTATCTCATATAAACCGAACGACTACAAATCAATTAATCCATTGTTATTTTTTATGTTAAATTTTGATTAATTGCTCCTAACATGGATTTTCCAAACAAAAATATTGTTTTTATGATATGGAAGTAAGAGACGTCTAAGGGGAAAAGTTAGCAATATGAAATGTTTTCAACATTCAACTGTTCCTCGGTGTAAAAATGAACCAGTACTCTACTTGTCTAGGCAGACAAAGCGGGGAGATTCGGTTTCGTAGTCCTTCACAAACTTATTTTTAGTTTTGCTCTTTTTGCGATGGACCTTCATTTTTATACATAAGAGATCTCAAAAGTTCATTTTCTTCTATTCAAATTTGAGAGATCATTTCTATGAGAAAGTCCCCATTCTTTGCGTTAATCTGCTCATTGTAATGTAGATGGCCTTACAAAGAGAAAGTCCTGCTAACTATTTAACTAGTTGGTAAGGCTAACTATGCCAATTTCCATCACAGAACAGAACCGTATAGTTAATATTGCACATCAGTCTCCGCAGCTAGTTTGCAAATTTTATCTTAAGATTCAAGTGTTAAAGAACCAGCCGGACAGAACCAAATGGCACTCTGTCTTTTGAGAGATATGGATGACTGGATGTGTATCAGCAACTCACTTTCAAATGCATGTTTTGGGAGTGATTATAAGTTGCATTGTTGTTAACTAGGTATTCACGCTCCGCATTCTGTGAGTTGATTGATGGAAGTAGATTGTTAAATTGGTCTTTAGCAAGTCAGAAAGAAACTACTCACTTGACATAACTAGGATTGTCATGTATATATTGGCCTATGTTTGACTCTACGGAAGAGCAACAGCAACAGCACTGATTCTCTGAACTCATGCAATCTCACTAGAGACTGAAATTGCAAAACATCTAGATCAGTTGACACGCCACTTGAATTAAAGGCAAGTCGTTTACTCTCATTCTAATGTGATGCAAAGATTATTATGTTCACTAGTATAATATTGATGGCAATGCAAAGGAACGTCCTGTCGAGTTTCTGAACCTTTCAACTGGTTGGTAAAGGACAATGCCATCACAGAAGAGTGCAGTTATATTGAACAGCATATTCCCCAACAAGTTTGCGAAGTTTATCAAGATTCAAATGTGACACAGTGTCTTTGGAAAACTATACATGGGTATTAACAATTCCCTTTTATCTGTACTTAAGAGTTTTATATCCCTTCTAGGACATCTGATGAAATTGAAACGACACAGAAGAAGATTAGCACGTGGGTCCTGCACAAGGATGACCACACACAAATCGAAAAACTGTAAGAGTTTTGTATTGCAATAGGCGTTAACCTTAGGTATTTGCATTCCATACTTCTCTAATTTTCCTGCTGGAGGATGATTGTTATATTTGGTCTTTAGAAAGTCAGGAAAAGAACAGCTAAATAAACCTCAGATTGCCATGTTTATTGATTGACCTATGTTCTGTAGTCATACAATTTGAAATTGTAACGGTATCCTGATTAGTTTATTGAACCTTAGATCCAAAGATATATTGACGGTAGTTTTCACCCTACCAGTTAAATAATGCGCAATAAGATAAAAGAAGCTCAATCCTTGAATTGCAAGAACTACATTGCTGAGATGAAAACTGCAGATCAGGACAATGAATATCTTAGATTGCAAGGGATCAACAAAAATTCAAGACTGAATGAAATAAACATTCATACTATACGAGAAATTTTCTAACAAAGAAAGTATTTTGCAGCTTACATTTCAATTTAATTTCTCTGCAAAGTGGAAACAAGATTTGAGGCTCCAAAAGCAGCAGAGCCACCAACAACAGAAAGCAAAGCAACCACAACTTGCAATGCAATTTGCCAAGGGTAATCTTCAGGGACCAGATACACACAAGCAGGGCCAACAACCAGCAATGCCAAGCTCAAACTGAAGAGTGCAGATGGTGTTGAAGGGTCAGTAGCTGCTGAAAGAATCCCCGATTCTTCGGCTTTGGAAAGAAGACCAAGTCTCTCAATTGTCGATAAAGAGAGTCCAGATTTCTCAGCAGCTGATAGTAAACCAGCTTTCTCTGCTTTAGTTAAAAGCCGCAATTGCTCTACTCTTGTCAATAACTTCACTGGTGGTGCAGATGATGAATTGCTCGGCCGAGGGCCTTTTTCCCCTAATGGAAATACAGTTGTTGGCTGCACCAAAATGTTACAACACATTTGAATTTCATTGTATATGTCATTATTAGTTTCTCCCCTAGGCTTCAAGTCTGTGCATTCCTCTATATGTAGGCTACACTGAATACATAAGAATGGTTGTAATTGAGTTTTTCTTATTTGTATCGCCAACTATCATTATCAAGAAATAGGATTGACTCCACATTCCGAAGAACTTGAGTAACATTTTTGTTTTCATTCAAGAGTTCTTATGCGTTTTCCAGCCCCTTTGAGACCCAAGAAATTGGACAAATTCCTTCTCTTCGGAACACATACAATGAGCTATTAAGTTACGGATTCAGCAAGTGGAACCATCACTGAAACACCATGACAGGCTGCCTACGGGACACCCCAGGGAATTGTGTCCTTCCTCCGATACTTCATGTACTATCTGCCCTTTTTATGCATTATTTCCTCCATTACTTAAGTCACGTCTAAGAGATTTAATTTGACTAATTTTTTGAAGCTAAATTCAAAGGCGAACCCAGGATTTGAAGAGTGCGGGTGCACCTCAATCATAACATAAGCGCTCGAGAATCTTCCAATGACGACCGAAGGATAGTGTCGTGTTTGATTGACTGATTAGTAAAGGCTTAAGCAATGACAACAATACAAATATATAGGCCAAATATGAGTTTTAGGGTAATATATAAACCTTAACTACTTATAAATAGAGAAGTGCAGTAGCCCAGTGGTCAGGGATGGATTGTGTAAGCAAAGAGGTTGCATATAATTTATACAACAGCTTCTTAAGGTATATAGATGTACGTATACACAACTCTTTTCGAACTTACCGTGTGCACCCCCACCCTAACACGTGGGTTCGCCCTTGGCTAAATTGTATTAAATGAATTCAATATTTTGAATTTAAAATCTACATGTTCAAAACAACAAGAAAAATACTATAATTGCAACTTTCTCATATTAATAAAATGGTAGGAAAAAAATTACCATATCTTAAAATATTAGTCAAAAGTCCGTGCAGTTTGATCGGGGACAAGTAAATGGTGAGATGTAATGTACTTACTAAGTGAGTAGATAGAAAGTCAAACCTTTTTAGAAGTGACAGTTTTGGTTGTGGATGGAGTTGGAGTTGGTTTTTGCGTAGCCATGGATCGGATCAGAAGTGGTGTGTTTGAAGCAGAGAAACGTGCAATCCCAATGGCCTCCATTATCATCTTCTTCTTCTTCTGCCACTACTATCTGGTCCAATTACTTGGGTTTCCATCTTTGTGAGGCCATAACCATGAGAAGATAGCATGAAATGTATTGATTAAATTGTAGCCCTGAGATTGTCCACGCGGCACTATCTGGTTGGACGTAATGGTCCTGCTTGCCTCCTCCACTCACTTTCCTCAATGGCAAATCCTTCTTCTACCTATATTTTGTTTAAACAAAGCTATAGACAAATTTTATACTACTAATGATTTTATGTCTATTTTAGCCTTAGCCTTCTCATTAAATAGTAAGAGTACTATTTATTTCTTAACATTCTAATGACTTGTAACAATCATTTTATTTTTTTAGTTTTTTAGTTTTTAAGGGAGGTAGCAAGTAAAACATAGTTAGTTTTACCACTGGTCGCGGCTTTATACTCTGGCCGAGGCAGAATTTTTAGTAAGGGTTAAGAAGTAAACATATGAATTAATCGAAAATTATTCAATGTCGGTTATATATACATAAAAGATAAATTCAATTATGTATAAATAGTAGATAATTCTTTGGTCGAAGGAGGTTCGAATGAACCTCTGAGCTAAAGGTGGGCTCCGCCCCTGACTCTATAGAAATTGCGTTTAAGTTTTGGTGTCACTTTTAATCACATAAGACTTCAAACACGAGTCTTCATTTCATCCACCATGAACAAATATGATATGTAACATTCTTGTCAATTTTACTCTTTCATAACAGTCCTAATATATTTAAAACGTTAGAGACAGAGCCAGGATTTGAAGTTTGTGGGTTCTAAATTTAAAGAAGCATAAAAGATCAAAAATTAAAGTCTATAAGTTCTAAATTTAAAGAAGCATAAAAGATCAAAAAAATATAGATGATACTAATGGGGCTCGAACCCACATCCGCAAAAGATGAGAACTCCTTAACAATTGTCCATTTACCACTAGGCTAAGCAAGTGCATTTGTCAATAGGTTCACACTATATAATTATGAAAAAATTACAGAAAATAGCATACTTAAGATTATAATTACAATAAATAGCAATACTTTTGTAAAATTACAGTTTATAGCAAAAGTAACATTATTTTACTCATTAACTAGGGAAGTGCATGTTTTACTCTCACTACTTTCAATTTTCGTATTTCCACTCCACTATTTCACCTCCCCAAAATATAGACATATTTTTACTCTCTTTTTTATCACCTTTTTATTTATTTATTTATTTCCACTTTATTTTCTCTCTTCTATTTCTATTCTTTTTTTTCTTTTTCCTTTTTTTTTGTTTTTTTTTCATATTTAAAGATAACTATCTTCATGATCTTCAAGATTTCAAAATAAAACATCATTACCTGTCTTTTACTCTCTTATATCTCTACCTTTTTTTTTCTAGTTAGTTTTTTTCATCTTATTTTTTATCATTTTATTTTTTTATTTTGATTTCCTTTTCTTTTCTTTTTTTCTTTTCACTTTATTTTCTCTCTTCTATTTCTCTTTTTTTTTTTTCGTTTTCTTTTCTTTTCCTTTCTCATATCTTTTTTTTCTTTTTCTATTTTCATTTTCTTCTTATTTTTTCTATTTTATTTTGTTTTTTTTCTTTTATTTTTATACTTCTATTTCTTTTCTTCCTTTTTTTATATTTTTCACTTCACTTTTTTTCCGTTTTTTTCTTTTCAGATTTTTATTTTTTTCGTTTTTAACTCTTCTATCTGTAACTTTTATTTTTGATAAGACAAATATGTATATCACATACACATGTTCAAAAAACATACAAAATGCATAGCCATACAGATCTGTCTATGTATTTACAGTACAAAATATACATATGTATTTACGAAATACATATCATATTCATATTAAAAAGTAACAAACATAACTATACTATATATCTTCATATGTATTTGCGAAATACAAAGGTGACTTTTAAAATAAGAATATACATATGGATCAGGTATGTATTCTGTAAATACATATACGGTGTTGGATTTGTCTTTGAAGTGTACATACTATGTCATTTTAGAGGGTAACATATGTACTTATTTGTTTTCTTTTACCGTTTTAAGATATGTATATGTATTTTTTCATTACCTATATGTATATTTATATAATTGTCATTTTTGTTATAAAAATTTTGTGTCTTATATGTTTATATATACACGTGAGTCAGATATGTATTTCTGTAAATACATATGCAGATGTATATGGATGTTTTTTATCGTAAATACATATGCAGATTTGTATGTCTATTTATTTTGTATATTTTTTGAATATATATATGATATAGATATTTGTCTTTTAAAAATAAAAGATAGAGATAGAAGAGTAAAAATAAGAAAAAAGAAAAAATAGAAAAAAAATAAAAATTCAAAAAAAAAAAAGAGAAAAAGGGAAATAAAAAGAAAGAGAAATAGAAACTAGAAATAGAAGTGTAAAAATAAAAGCGAAAAAAATTACAAAAAAAAAAAGAAGAAGAAGAAGAAGAAGAAGAAGAAGAAAACTAAAAATTATATAAGAAAAGGAAAAAAAAATGAATAAAAAAACAAAAAAGGAAAAAAAAAAAAAACAGAAGAGAGAAAATAAAGTGGAAAGAAAAAAAGATTAAAAAAATGAAAAAAACTAACAAAATAAATAGTTATAGATATAAGAGAATAATATTTTGAGATCATGCAATTAATAATCTTCATATTTGAGTTTGATTTGGAAAAGAAATCTACTAATTTAAATAAGAGTAATTTATGTGAATTTAATTAAATGTGATAATTATTTCTTATTTAACTCAACTAGTTTGAGTAAAACAAGGGCAGTAAATCTTGTTGTATATGTATTTGTATAGCAACAGTTTACTTAAATACAAAATAGAATTTGCTATTTTTCATAATTATGAAACTGTTGCTACAAAAGTTACAATTAGCGTTCTATAGTTGTTATTTCTGAAATTTTCTCAATAATTATATACATATATTCAAAATTTAGTAATATAAATATAGAGTCTACGTAAAAGCTACTGGGTTCGCTCGAACCCCAGTAAAATACTGTAGCTTCGCCCCCGTGAAACCCTCCTTTGAATGACGTGTGCATCAAGTATCAGTTCTACACCAACTTCATGCTCAAATTATTTAAAAGAGAGAAAAAAATATTTAGCCAGATTCTCTTAGAATTAAGTTTAATTTATGTTTTATTAACGAATGTACACATAAGTTTATGTACGTTAGGATCTTGAACATGACAATCTTACACGAAAACATTACAGAAACACATACTTGAAGTTGAAGGCATTATCACAAAAGCGCAAGCATTAGTTGAAATTGATTTTTATATACCCCTTGCACTAATTTCACGTTAACACAATCACCTAGTTAACGATTAAGAAGCAGGGGCGGATCCAGGATTTTCAGTGAGGGGGTTCAGTAGTACATATACGGACTAGTCGAAGGGAGTTCAACCTCTACTATTTATACATAAAAAAAAATTGGTCAAACCCATCGATAGCTCCTCAAACTAGTCCCTAAAATTCACTTAGACCTCTAAACTAAGGCTTGTACCTATCAAACCCCTAAACCCCCCAATTTGGTTCCAATTGAGCATTTTTTGCCCACATGGCATTGCGCGTGCAGTGCACTTCGGGAAGCACGTGAGGTGCTTTTTTTTAATTAAATTACAAATAAAAATGTGCCAAGTGACACTGAGGGCCCCAAAAATATTAATTAAAAAAATTATATTTAAATTATTTTATTAGTATAATTTTTAATTATTATAATTTCTTAATTCTTTTTTTATAAAAAGCACCCCCCCCTATGTCATCTTCTTCACAACACCCCACCCCCTGCGTCTCCATCCCACCCCGCGTCTTCATCGTTTCAACCTCACCCCACCCCCGCGTCTTCGCCGTCACCCCCCTCCCCCCACCCCACATCTTCATATGAACAAATTCTTTTTAATCCACCATAATTATTTCCATTTCTTGAAAAATTTCAACAAGAGTCACTTTTTATCCTCCATTAGTATCACCATTTCTTGAAAAATTACAACAAATTTCAATAAAGATCATTTTTTTCTCCAAAAAAGATCACTTTTATCACCTTTTTTTTTCTCCACAAGAAAGATCATTTTTTTTTCATTAATATCACCATTTTATGAAAAATTTCAATAAAAATGACCTTTTTATAGACCCCTTTTGAATTCTTGAAGTAGATTTAAACAAAAATTTTGTGTGTGTATTTTTGAGGATTATGGAGAATCAAGATTCACTTTAATGGAGAAGAAGAGGAAGAGGGATGGGGTGGGGATGATTAACGCTGGGGACGGTGGAGGCTGGGGAGCGGGGCAGGGCTGGGAAAGGTGGGGGTTTCTAAAAGATTTTATAATTTTTTTTTAATAATTAGTTTTTAATTTTTATTTTATAAATAATTTTATAATTATTTTTTAATAATTTGAATCCTTAATGCCATTTTTATTTTTATTTTTTAAAAATTTTATAATATATTTTTAATAATCAGTTTTTTATTTTTATTTTTTAAATAATTTTATAATCTATTTTTAATAATTAGTTTTTTATTTTTATTTTTTAAATAATTTTATAATTATTTTTTAATAATTAGAATCTTCAATGCAATTTTTTATTTTAATTTTTTAAAAAATTATGATTTCTTTTAAATAATTAGTTTTTTTTTATTAATCAGTTTTTTTTTTTTAAAAAAATTATAATTATTTTTTAATAATTGGAATCCTCAATGCAATTTTTTATTTTTATTTTTATTTTTTAAATAACTTTATAATTATTTTTGAATAATTTGGATCCTCAATGCTATTTTTTTTTTTTTTTTAATTTATAATTCCTTTTAATAATTTTTTTTTTAAATTATTTTATAATTATTTTTTAATAATTTGGATCTTCAATGAAATTTTTTATTTTTTTTTAACAATCAGTTTTTCTATTTTTCTATTTTTTAATTTTTTTTATAATTATTTTTTAATAATTTGTTTTTTTAAAATTTTTTTAATTTATTTTAATAATCAGTTTTTTATTTTTATTTTTTTAAATAATTATATAATTAATTTTTAATAATTATCGGACCCACAATGCCACGTGGCAGCTTCCAATTAGCCCCTTTTGCCACATCCGTGTGTGTGCAACACACACTTTGAACTTTTAGCTCATTGGGCAAAAAATGTCCAATTGGAACTAAATTGGGGGGTTTAGAGGTTTAATAGGTACAAATTTTAGTTTAAGGGCCTAAGTGATTTTAGGGATAAGTTTGAGAGGCTATCGATGAATTTGGACAAAAAAATTTTATCATGTAAAAATAATATAATTTTCCGACGAATGAACCTCTGTGTAGATCCGCCACTGTTAAGAAGGGTCACAATCCGAAGGAGCTCTAAAATAGAAAAGAATGTGGGAAAAAAACTTAAAGTGCCCTTGCTAGGTGACCCGATTGTCAAGTCAGCCCATTTATGCATCGAATTAGCTACTAATAAAACCCGCAAAAGCCTACAGCTCAAAAACCCTAACCCCTTACGAAATCTGAACTCTGTTCTCTCAGTCGCACTTCCCTTTCTCTCTCGAAAAGCTTCAATGGCGTACTCGGTGATATCAGTTGAGAAGGTCAAAGGATTCTGGCACGCTCAGGTTCATGACGAAGATAAATGGAATCTCAACAAGGTATCCTCCTTTTCCCCCCCATTTTTTTTAATCTCTTTTTTCTACCATAAGCATTTAGATTATTTTTATTAATATTAACGTTAACGACGATTTTTATTATTGCTTTTTGTGTGTCTTCTAAAATTTAATGTAGGTGCAAATTCTCCCAATTTGTGGCCTACCATACTATCGGTTATATAAACAGGCAAATGCTGTTTTCCATTACGGATAGCAATAATATTACCGATCATTATGGGTGTAATGGTAGATGCCCGGAACCTAGTTACTATCATTTCTTTTTCTGCTGTTGCGTGAAGCTTATTAATTTTTTTTAATAAATGATTGGCTTCAAAGGGATTATTTTATAGTGAACGTGTCACAAGCTTACTCCTTTTTTCTTGAAGTTTTTGTAAAAACAAAGAATTAAATTCGATTTTATCTCCTATTTACTACGGCGACAAAGAATCAAATTATCGCTATATTTATTCCAAAATAAACCTTATTCATATACACATGAGTTCTTTTCCGTTGTGGATTCAATGGGCGGTTCGAGTTATCGAATTGTTGAATAAAACAAAAAAGCGTTCTTATCGGGTTTATTTGGCAATAACAGTTAGATCGAAGAAATTTGATACAAGATTAGGAAACATTAGTATGATCTATAGTTCCTTGTGGTCCGGTGCTTCCCTGGAGCCAACACAACATAAGTTTTAGTACACTGAGTTGTCCTTTTAGTATGATATCATTGGCGTAGCTAGAAATTTTATGTACGGGGATTTTAAAAAAAAAAGATTTAGAATATCACAGTCGTAATTTGAACATGATCTAAAATAATTTTGAGCCCTCTTTACTACTATGCATAAATTTTCTTCCTGTCAAGGAGATTCAATAGCTCACATATAATAAAAAAAGATAATATTTGCTTTATTGTGCGATGTAATTTTTCTACAAAGGGGATTCGGTTGAACCTCCTTGCTCTACTTAGTTCCGCCATTGTCTAGGTAAGCTATGATGGACAATTTGGTCGATTTGCTGCTTGAACCAAATTTTCAGCAATCTTATATGTTTTTTTAGACATTTTATTAGAATTAATAAGTTCATTAAATAGAAGTTCAGCTTGATTTCTTGAATTAACTTGTTAATTCTTATCTAAGTTTCTCGGTCTCTTCACTCTCGGTGACGCACCTGTGTTGACACGTCATGGGTGTGGGTGTGGGTGTGAGAGTGGGATCCGTACCGATCTGGTCAATTGATTTTGGGTACTCTGACTAAAATCGACAGGGAAAGTTCAGACAGATTTAATGATTTGAGTAATCAAAACAAAAGCTAAGGTAATATTGAAGAAAATGTAATAACTTGTCCGTAGAAATTTTTGATATTGCTTTTCCTTTTATTTCCTTTGAGGATTCTCCTCTTGATCAGTATTTTCTCCTTAAGTTTTCCACATAATATCTTATAATTTAGGTTTTATTATTTCATTTTTACAATATTTGAATTAGTTTTAGCCTAATCCCTACACCCGTATCCAAACTTGGATCCATATCCTCGAATCTTGATACTGAGATCATGAAGGATACGACCTCTAGATCCGCACCCATATCAGACGCCCACACCCAAGTCCAAGCAACTTAGATTCTTATTACATGTTTCACGAAAGACATAAAATCATCTTCTTTGAACATTTATAAATCTTCTTTTTTTATTCTTTGTTGTTTTATGTAAATACATATTTAGTGTCTTCATTGTTCAAATCATGCTTTCTCTAACACATATAGAAAACAACCTCTTGTCTAAACCTTATGCACATTACGAGGGTTTTGCTAACCTAGTATAACTATGTAGTACGTTAGGCGTTATCATTGTATCCAACTTTAAATTTCTTGAAAGGACCCTCATCAACATATTAATAATGGAGTGCGATGATTCTATTATATAAGAACAAGGGAGATATTCAGAGTTGCAACAACTATAGGAGTATCAAGTTATTGATTCATACTATGAAGGTTTGGAAAAGGATGGTAGAGTTGAGGCTGAGGAGGATCGTGATTATTTTCGAGAATCAGTTCGGTTTCATGCCTGGTCGCTCGACTACCGAGGTCGTTCACCTCGTGAGGAGGTTAGTGGAGCAGTTTAGGAAGAGGAGGAAGACTTGCACATGGTGCTCATTGATCTCGAGAAGACCTACAACAAAGTCCCTAGGGAGATTCTGTGGAGGTGCTTGGAGGCTAGAGGTGTGCTCATGGCATATACTAGGTCGATCCAGGACATGTATGACAGAGCGAAGACTCATGTGAGAATGGTAGGAGGATATTCAGAGCACTTTCCTATTTTGACACGGTTGCACCAGGGATCGTCTCTTAGCCCGTTTTAATTTGCCTTGGTGATGGATGTTTTGACGTGGCGTATTCAAGGGAGGTGCCTTGGTGTATTTATGTTCTATTGATGTTGTATTAATTGACGAGAGCCGAGGAGTGATTGATAAATTGGAGGCTGGGAGACAGACCCTAGAGTCTAAAGGGTTTAGGTTTAATAGGCTTAAGACGAGTACTTGGAATATATATTTAGTGATTCGATGCATAAGGCTAACATAGTAGTGGAGCTGGATTCTCAAGCCATTTGGAAGAAGGATAATTTCAAGTATCTTGGGTCTATGATTCAAGAAAATGGAGAGATTGACAAGGATGTCAAACATCGTATTGGTGCAGGGTGGTTGAAGTGGAGGTTCGCTTTAGGAGTCTTGTGTGATAAGATGGTGTCTCCTAAGCTTAAAGGTAAATTCTACAGAGCGGCAGTCCGATCGACTATTTTATTTGGAGCGGAGTGTTGACCAATTTAAAACTCCCACATTCAAAAATTGAAAGTGGTGTATACGAGGATGTTGAGATGGATGTGTGGATTTACCCGGAGAGATATGGTTAGAAATGAGGTTATTCGAGAGAAGGTTGGAGTGGCTTCGGTGGAAGACGAGATGTGGAAAGTGAGGTTGTGATGGTTCGGGCATGTAATGAAGAGGTACACGGATGTTTCAGTACGGAGGTGTGAGAGGCTGACTATGGATGGTTTTGGGCGGAGTAGAGGTGGGCCGAAGAAATATTGGAGGGAGGTGATTAGGCATGACATGGAGTGGTTACAGCTTACGGAGGACATGACCCTTGACAAGAATGTGTTGAGGACGCAAATTAGGGTAAAGGGTTAGTGGGTAGGAGTGCGTCTGTAATAGTAGGGAGGAATACTTTGTATCTGTGCCTGTAGTTTCTTGTTTGTAGTGTTCTGATGATATTTGTAATTTCGAATGGATAGTTTATAGTATTACTCTATCGGTGTTTTGTTTCTTTTATTAACTAGCGATGTGTTATCCCATTTTGTTGTTTATGTTTACATATTTTGTTTGTTATACTGTTATCTGTCCTAAGATGGGGGTCTATCGAAAACAACCTCTCTCTCTACTTTATCTGAGGTAGTGGTACGTACACGTTACCCTCCCCAAACCGCACTTTGTGGGAATACACTGGTATGTTGTTGTTTTTGTTGTTGTTTTTAGACCTGTTGTCGTTCACTAAAAAAGAAAATGGCATAGAGGAAAATATTCGTCTTCTTTAGCATATGTAGAAATCATTTTTCGTTTCTGTAAAAAATTTCGGCCCCTGCATTTCTTCAATCACACGTAGCAATTGGTTAGTTTATTTCTCTTATACAACTACCCACTTGTGGGACTAAATTGGGTACGTTGTTAATTTCTCCTCTTCAACTAGTGAAACAAAACATACTAATGGAGTATAAGAGTAATTCATTGTAAACAAATTAGAAGTTGATAAGTCCGAAGAGAAGTAACAATCAAATCTTTTGTGAGAATAAGATTATTCTATTGCATAGGTCAGAAACAAAGACTTGTGGCTATGATTTTGCATGAGAAGCAACAAATTCTCATCAAATATGGGTTGTAGAAGTTTTAACGGTTGAATTGAAAATCAACAATTAGCGACAGGAAGAGCTTTGGTAAGGATTAAAATCCTAGAGTGAATAAAGTTTGAGTGAGAAGAATGGAGTATATTTCCCTCACACTAATACTTCTTAATAAGATGTTAGGACATTCAAAGAAATTAGGATGTGGGTGCAATGCTAACTTATTGAAACCACTCGGTAAGTTAGCATTCTACCCATTTTTTGCCTAAAATTAAAAGTTCTTTGAATGGAAAAGACAAGCGTGCCTGTTTTGCTAATGCATTGGCAGGGTGATTTAAGGAAATTAGAAGCTAGGACAATGCTAAACTACTAGGTAGTGTCTTACCCATTCCGCCACATGTCTATGTTGCACGGATACCTCAAGCCCACGTGTCACACTCGTGTCTACCTGACATGATTTGGGTGTGAGTGATCAGATTTGGTTGCTCGAGTAAATCTCTACCATAGTTCTGGTCATTTTCTGGGTTCTATAGTTTGTCATTTGGGTGACAGGAATTATAGGATGGTTGCATTTTGCTTTATATAGTTTTACCTTAATATTTGTTGCATTTTGCTTTTGCAGAAACTGCTTCGAGCTACTGCTCTTTTTGCTGGTTCCATCATTTTGATGCGCCAGTATGGTGATCTCATGGCTATCTGAAGGACGACTGATATTCATTCTCAGCTTGAGTTACAGTTGGATAAAGACCTAATCTCTGCCTTCCCCTCTCCCCTCCCCCTTTCTGAATGAAGAATGAAATTTTATGAACTAGAATTGTTTTATTATTGTTGATATAGCTTCATCTTCAATTGTCTAGGACAGCTTTGTTAAGTTGTGTTTGATGCCTCTTAGTACTTGAAATTTCTTAATACTCTATATGTTTGTGCATGGAAGGGAAAGAGCAGAAGGAAAAATACAAAGGACCAATAAATTGAACCTATTGTTTGTGTTTTCCTGATAATTTCTCACTTGCTGGAGTCTGAGCTAGCTTGGTCATTTACCAAAATCTTATGCCTGTGGAGTGCCATTTCACGCCCGTGTCCCAGGTTGCAATAATAATGCCTTGTTAACAGCCCTGGAAGCCCTTCGACCTTCATTAACACTTCCTTACCTTGGCAGTGAGACCTGCATCAAATTGTTAAATTTTTCTCTAGTCTTTCTCGCCCTATGGCTTGCAAAAGATGCTACAGGCTCTTTAGGACTATGAAGGGGAGCTTTGTAAGAATTCGGAGCCAAGTCGTGGGAATTCACACGTCTTGGTGGGAACTTTTTTCACTAAGTCGTGAGAAATCCGTTATCGGATGCATACATTTATTGGTTTGGTGTAAACACGAATAAAGTTGTGGAATTAGTGGAGCATTCAGAAGTCAAATGTCAAATTACTTAGCCGTATTCCAATTTGCTGACTCTGCCTTCCTCATCGACAATATCTGTAACAAATCATAACTCCTATCCATTCCCTAATCATTGACTTATTTAAATAAGCTGCGGAGTTGACTTCAAAGCAATGCTTCTATAAATCATAAGTAACATGAATAATCTTCATAATTCCGCCTCACATCTTAGTCTTGTATCATGGCTTTCACTAGCTACCATTTGATCCTCCTTTGGTCACTTCTCTCCATTTCTTCTTATTGCATAGGCCAAACTTCTCCCCAGCCCAAAGCACTCATCCTTCCTGTGACCAAAGACTCATCTACTCTCCAATACATAACCCAAATTGGTCAAAGAACTCCTCTTGTACCCATCAAGTTGACAATTCATCTTGGTGGACAAACTCTATGGGTAGACTGTGAAAATGGTTATGTGAGTTCCACTTATCGACCGGCTGTTTGTGGCTCAACTCAATGTACCATCGCCAAAGTTAACACTTGTGGAAACTGCACCACCGCTCCTAAAATTGGCTGCAATAATAATGCATGTTATAACACCCCAGAGAATCCATTCGTCAAGACTTTATATGATGGTGGTGAAATCAATGAAGATGTTTTATCGATACAATCCACTGATGGATCAAATCCTGGTAACTTTGTTAAGATCCCAAGTTTCATTTTCACTTGTGTTCCTACATTCTTGACTGAAGGTTTGGCTAGTGGGGTGAAAGGAACTGTTGGTTTGGGAAGGAATAGTATAGCGCTTCCTTCACAGTTGGCTCAAATCTTCAGCTTTCCAAGAAAATTTGCTGTTTGCTTGAGTTCATCCACTCAATCTTCTGGTGTCATATTTTTTGGTGATGGCATGACGCTTCCAAATATTGATCCCTCTAAAGATCTTATCTTTACGCCGTTGATCACTAACCCTTTTGGTACTGGGTCAGTTCCTTTCCTGAATGAGTCTTCCTCAGAGTACTTCATTGGAGTGAAGGCTATTAGAGTCAATGGCAAACCAGTGACAATTAACAAAAAGCTGCTGGGGATTGACAAGAGAGGAAATGGTGGAACCAAAATCAGCACAGGGAGTCCTTATTCAATCTTGGAATCTTCCATTTATGATGTTGTGACTAAAGCTTTCATCGATGAGTTATCTAATGCGACCAGAGTGGCTGCTGTGGAACCTTTCGAGACTTGTTTCAGCTCAAAAAGTGTTGGTGGCGCGAGAGTTGGACCAGCTGTTCCTGCCATCGATCTTGTGCTGCAGACAACACGAGTTTTTTGGAGGATTTTTGGTGCAAATTCAATGGTGAAAGTTAGCCAAGATGTGATGTGCTTAGGCTTTGTGAATGGAGGGGTTAAACCGACAACATCAGTAGTTATAGGAGGATATCAACTTGAGGACAATCTTCTACAATTTGATCTTGCCAGATCAACACTTGGTTTTAGCTCATCCCTTTTGTTCCGCCAAACCACATGTGCCAATTTCAACTTCACAACTAAGGCTTAAAAAGCTGTTTTCTCCCTTCCGGAATTATTTAAATAAAAGATAAAAGAAGCATGCTGTTGAAACTTCATGATCAATTTGAATTATGCAAACTATTTTCAGATGATTCTTGATTTTTAGCAGTATGCCTAATAATTTTAGTGAACAGTCCAATAATCAAGATGCTACAGGAAGGATTTCAGTTCGAAATGCTAAAAAATCCTTCCTATATGATACCAAAGGATCCCATGATCCTGAACCAATCTTACCTTGGATTGCAAATCCCCAAGTTCATTTACGAAGAAAACATCTATTGTATCGGTGTCTATAATTGATTTCTTCTTTGTAATAATAATCGATAGGACCTTGAGTTCTGTCTGTAACACTAGAGGCCCGGTAGATAAAAAGATGTGTACAAACAGATATCCAGCAACAAGGAAAAGTTAAGATTTTGGATCCAACTCTTCTCATGAAAGACAGAATTTCAGGCCTGCAAAAAATCTCAGTAAACAAAAAATAAACTGCTCATAGATGTGGTAGCGAAAATTCGAATGCTCCGTTAGACAAGATACTGCACCATCATTACTGAACACACCACAAAATATGATAACTGCTGAAGGTGCATTCTCTAAAATGCAAAATGCTGAATAGCAATTTAGCAAAGCCAATGAACCATATTTACAACTATTTTACCATCCAATCCTAGTGAGCATTCATCAGACTTAAAATATAACAAAAATAATCTGATATTCTAAATCCTAGTAAGCATTCAACTGCTACTATCTATTGTTTTTGTTACCATCTATCATTGTGTCTTTTTCTAATCTATTTTTGTCTTGAGCCGGGGGGTCTAGCCTCTCCAAATCCTACTGGGACTACAGTCCAACTGGATATATGGTGTTGTTGTTGTTGTATTCTCAATTTGGCTTGCGTCATTACATAGAAATCTTCATCTTAGACATTTCTTTCGGCAAGTATTTGGATTCTGCTGCATAATCAAGAGGACCAACAGCTGTTATCCTTTGCCTTCTGTTGATTATTGCCTCACTTTCTGCAGTAAAAATAGGAGTAGTTGCTAGACATTATCCAGCTTTTTAGCCATGTTCTCAACTTAGTTTAGTTGCTGTTTTTTAGGTGATAATGGTTCAGTTTTTTTAGGATGTACTGATCATGGAATCATGTGCAAGTAGTTGCTTAATTATAGGATTTGGTTGTTGCAATTTTTTCTATTTAAGCACAATTTCAGTTTAATGAAAATCATATCTTTCCAGCAACAAATACTCCTCTCTCTTTCTTTCTTTGTTTTCACTTCAAAGAGTTGAAGTTAACCTTACAACTCCAACAAATTGGTATCAAGAGCTCTCTTCTTGAGGGACCTGCATTTGAGGGAAACATATCTTTCTCTTCTTGTTTTTTCTTTTATGGATTCAGAGACTCCTTTCACTGCACTAGCACCACCAGTCTTCAAAGGTGAAAGCTATCATGTCTGGGCAGCAAGAATGGAGGCACACATGGAGGCAAAACATCTGTGGAAATCTGTTTAGGAGGACTATGAAGTTCCTCCCTTGCTTGAAAATCCAACCATGGCGCAGATTAGAAATCACAAGGAAAAGAAAACAAGAAAATCAAAGGCTAGAGCAACGTTATTCGCTGCAGTCTCATCTGAAATCTTTGTCAGGATTATGACACTGAAATCAACTTTTGAGGTCTGGAATTTCTTAAAGAAAGAATATGAAGGAGATGAACGGATCAGAGGTATGTGTACTCTTAACCTGATCCGAGAATTTGAACTTCAGAAGATGCAGAATTCAGAGACAACTAAAGAGTTCTGATAGATTACTCAATATTGCCAACAATGTAAGATTACTTGGCTCTGAATTTCCTGATTCTAGATTGGTTCAAAAAATTCTCGTAACAGTCCCCGAAAGGCTTGAAACAACTATTTCCTCGCTGGAAAATTCTAAGGATCTGTCACAGATTAGTTTGGCAGAACTATTGAATGCTTTGCAGGCACAAGAACAGAGAAGACTAATAAGGTCTGAAAGATCTGTTGATGGTGCACTACCTGCAAAAGTTCAATCAAACCAGGGAGACGAAGAAAGGAAGAAGCAGAACAAGAAGGAAAACTCAAGTTCTCATTCTCCTGGGATCAACAGGGGAATGAAACGTGATTCTCCTCCTTGCAAGCATTGTGGGAAGAAGGGTCATCCGCCGTTCAAATGCTGGAGAAGGCCAAACCAACAGTGTGAGAAATGATCATCAGAAGGTTTGGAAAAACACTTAGCAAACTAATACTGCACAGGTAGCAAATCAGGAAGATGAAGAGCAACTCTTTGTAGCGACATGTTTGGCAACTAGCTGCTCGAGTGACAAGTGGCTTATTGATAGTGGTTGCACAAACCATATGACATTTGATCGTGATCTCTTCAAGGAGTTGGATACTTCAATAATTTCCAAAGTACAAGTTGGTAATGGAGACTACATTCCTGCCGAAGGCAAAGGTACTGTGGAAATGCAATGCTCCTCAGGTACAAAACTAATCAAAAATGTGTTTTTTGTACCTAATATTAGTCATAGTTTGTTAAGTGTCGGGCAGATGCTTGAGAATGGTTTCAAACTTTCCTTTGAAACCAATTACTGTCAAATCAAGGATGAAGATGGCAGAAACTTATTCAAGGTAATGATGAAGGGAAGGAGCTTTACATTGGATTTTTTAGATCATGAGCAAAAAGTTTATTCTGCAACTAAAATCAATGCACAAGTTTGGCACAAAAGACTCGGACATTTCAACCATGCTGTGGTAATAAACTCACAAAAGAAAGATCTGGTTCGAGGGCTACCTAATCTTAAAGCCGAAATTTTAGATTGCAAAACTTGTCAATTTGGCAAGAAAGCAAGGCTTCCTTTCAAAAAAACAACCTGGAGAGCCACTGAAAAGTTAAAATTAATCCACACAGATCTGGCTGGTCCTCACCGAACTCCGTCACTCAAAGGGAGTAAGTATTACATAGTTTTCATTGATGACTATACGAGAATGTGTTGGATTTATTTTCTCAGGTTCAAGTCAGAGGTTGCCACTATTTTTTGGAAATTCAAGCAGTGGATTGAAACTCAAAGTGGCTGTAAGATTCAATCATTAAGGTTCGACAACGGCAAGGAGTACATATCTGATCAATTCAATACATTTTGTGAAGAAGCTGGAATTGAACACCAACTCACTGCTCCATATACTCCACAGTAAAATGGAGATAGTGAGAGGAAGAATCGTACCATAATGGAGATGGCTCGATGCTTGTTGTATGAAAAGTGTTTGCCAAAAGAGTATTGGGCAGAAGCTGCTCATACATTAGTCTTTCTACTCAACAGGCTTCCAACAAAAGCATTAGAAGGAAAGACACCATTTGAAATCTGGTATGGTTATACACCTTCTTTAAATAATCTCAAAGTGTTTGGATGTTTGTTCTTTACTTATGTGCCACAGAGTAAAAGAGATAAGCTTGATAAAAAGGCGGAAGCTGGAATATTTGTGGGTTATAGCACTGTTTCTAAGGCTTACAGAGTTTTCCAACCTCATACAAGAAAACTTCTTGTAAGTAGAGATGTTCATTACATGGAGGATGAAAAATGAAACTAGGAAGAAGCAGAATCGGTGCTATTTCCAGATCAAAGTAAAATACCACAGCTGAAAGAAGATGAATCGGTGGATGATATTTCGGTGAGAGGCACAAGATCACTCTCTGATATCTATCAGAGATGTAACATGGTTGTTCTCGAGCCAACAAGTTTTTGCGAAGCAGAAAAAGATCCAAAATGAAGAGTTGCAATGAAGGAAAAACTCACCATGATTGAGAAGAACCAGACTTAAAAACTTGTGAAAAGACCTCAAGACAGGAAAGTCATAGGAGTGAAGTGGATTTTTAGAACCAAGATGAACGCAAATGGCTCTATCAACAAGCACAAAGCCAGACTTGTTGTAAAGCGGTATGCTCAAATTTTTGGTATTGATTTTTCTGATACATTTGCTCCTATTGCTAGATTAGAAACCATCATATTGTTGTTGGTTATAGCTGCACAAAATGGTTGGAAAGTGTTTCAGCTAGACGTTAAATCAATATTCTTGAATGGCTATCTTGAAGAGGAAATTTACGTCGAGCAACCTGAAGGGTTTGCAATCAAAGGGCATGAAGATGAAGTGTATCAGCTCAAAAAAGCTTTGTATGGACTAAAGCAGGCGCCCAGAGCTTGGCACAGCAGGATTGATGAATATTGGTGCAGTTAGGTTTTAGAAAAAGCCTCAGCGAAGCTACTCTCTACATTAAAGGTGATGAAACAAATCTTATTGTTATTTCACTATATGTAGATGACCTGCTGGTTACAGGAAGCAATCACGAGCTTGTTCAGAAATTTAAAGAAGATATGCAACATACTTTCGAGATGATGGACTTGGGAGAAATGGTTTATTTTCTAGGAATGAAAATCAAGCAAAAGCAAAATGAAGTTTTCATCTGTCAAAAGAAGTATGCAAGAGACATCTTGAAAAAATTTAGGATGGAAAATTGCAAAGAAACAACTACTCCGATGTATCAAAGGGAGAAGTTGAGCAAAAATGATGAAGCTGAAAAAGTGGATGAGACTCTTTACAGAAGTATGGTTGGATGTCTCATGTATCTTACAGCAATTAGACCCGACATTTTATATGTTGTAAGTCTTCTATCTATATTCACTAATTGTGCAACTAACACTCATTTTAGAGCAGAGAAAAGGGTAATAAGATATGTTAAGGGAACGCTGAATTTTGGAATCAAGTTTAATGCAAATCAGAAGCACGTGTTAAAGGGGTATTCTGATAGTGATTGGGGTGGTTCTTCTGAAGACGTGAAGAGCACTTCTGGTTATTGTTTTAGTCTTGGTTCAGGTGTATTTTCTTGGTGCTCTAAAAAGCAAGAAATTATTGCACAGTCGACGGCTGAAGCTGAGTTCATTGCAGTAACAACTGCTGCAAATCAAGCCTTATGGCTTAGAAAAGTGCCACTCAAGAGAAGTGCACAGAGGTGTTTGTAGATAATCAAGCAGCTATTGCTATCTCAAATAGTCCTGTTTTTCATGCGAAAATCAAGCATTTCAATATCAAATTATTCTTTCTCAGAGACGTGCAGAAACAAGGATCGATTGGGTTAAAGTACTGCAAGACGGATCTTCAACTGGCAGATATGTTTACCAAAGCCTTGCCAAAGAGCATATTTGAATTTCTCAGAGAAAGACTTGGAATCTGCAGCAACTGAAGCAAGGAGGAGTGTTGATTATTGCCTCACTTTCTGCAGTAAAAGTAGGAGTAGTTGCTGGACATTATCCAGCTTTTTAGCCATGTTCTCAACTTAGTTTAGTTGCTATTTTTTAGGTGTTAATGGTTCAGTTTTTTTAGGATGTACTGATCATGGAATCATGTGCAAGTAGTTGCTTAATTATAGGATTTGGTTGTTGCAATTTTTTCTATTTAAGCACAATTTCAATTTAATGAAAATCATATCTTTCCAGCAACAAATACTCCTCTCTCTTTCTTTCTTTGTTTTCACTTCAAAGAGTTGAAGTTAACCTTACAACTCCAACACCTTCTCTCATTGTTGTACTCTTGTAGTGCAACACTACACTCCCCATTTCGGGCCTTGACTGAAAAAGAAAAAGGAGTTCCCACATCTCTCCTAGCTCTTCTCAACTGCAAGTTGCTCTTTCTTTCTTTCCTTGTACGTATGTTTAGATCCATTTCTCAGGTAATTCGTTGACCATTTGTGTGGCTATAAATAATTTAGAGAAAAAGGGCATAAATGGTCTCTCATCTACAGGAGTAGGTATAAAATAGTCCTTTAAATATAAACTTATTAATTTCAGTCCTTTAACTATCAAAAAACTTATCAAGTTTGACCTTTGTATATTTTTATACAAACAACTTGCGTTTATACTAACAGAAATTCACACCTCCATTAGATTTTCTCCATCACTAATTCCTCCAGTATTTCTCTCTTCGACACCTTTTCGTCGAATTTTTTTTTGTCAGAAATTAGCTTAAAACTAAAAATGACAGCAGTTTGGACACCGTAATCAATCTATCAAATTAACTTGATTTGGGAAAGTATGCTATCCATTTTCAAGCTGAGGAGGTGAATAGTACTATTGTTAATTGATTGATCATGTGTTTTTAGTTTTTTTAAATCATTTCTTTGTTATTACATTATCTCAGTATTATGAACATTTTTTAATATCAACACAAGTTTTGTGGCTGAAAAAGTTTGAAGGTTGAACTAGATTGCAGTGCAAAAGTTAACGAGGTTATGCATCAAGTAGTTTCACGTTGGATAGACAACCTTCAATCTCATAAAAAAATATTTTGACGTTTTTTGTTGCAGTTTGGTGCTGTTTTTGATGCAGTTTGTTGACGTTTTTAATGCATTTTTTTTGTATAGTTTGGTGAGTTTTTGAGTATTTTAGTGTTGTAATTTGGTCAAGTTTGATGCAAACTGCTGTTCTTTTGTACTTTTAAGCTATTTTCTGACGAGAGAAATTTGAGGATAAGGTGTCCAAGAGAGAAACAATTGAAAAATTAGTGATAAAGAAAATCTAATGGAGGTATATGAATTCCCGTTAGTATAAATGATAGTTGTTTGTATAAGAATATATAAAGATCAAATTTGATAAATTTTTATATAGTTAAAGGACTAAAACCGGTAAGTACATATTTAAGGGGCTATATTAGACCTACTCGTATAAGGGACCGTTTATGCCCTTTTCTCAATAATTTACTTAAAGAGTAGAGGAGAAATTTGGAAGTTAAATTGTTTCCAATAATAGAAATGTGACGTTTTCTTTGAATGGACTAAAAAGAGGAAGTGTGTCACATGAATTGATACATAGGAGTATTTGATTTGGTGTAAATACGAACAAAATTGTGGAGCATTCAAAAGTCAAACGTCAAATTACCAGCTGTGCTCCAAATTGTTGACTTCTCTTCGTCATCTACAATATATGTTACAAGTCATAACTCATATCCATTTCCAAATCATTGACTTAGTTAATTAAGCTGCAGAGTTGACTTGAGAACAATGCTTCTATAAATAACATGAATAATCTTCTTAATTCCACATCACATCTTAGTGACCTAATCTTATCTCATGTCTTTCACTAGCTACTATTTGATCCTCCTTTGGTCACTTCTCTCCATTTCTTCTTATTGCATAGGCCAAACTTCTCCCCATCCCAAAGCACTCATCCTTCCTGTGACCAAAGACTCATCTACTCTACAATACATCGCACAAATTGGTCAAAGAACTCCTCTTGTGCCCATCAAGTTAACAATTCATCTTGGTGGACAAACTCTATGGGTAGACTGTGAAAATGGTTATGTGAGTTCCACTTATCGACCGGCTCTTTGTGGCTCAACTCAATGTACCATCGCCAAAGGTGAAAGTTGTGGAAACTGCAGCACCGCTCCTAAAATTGGCTGCAACAATAATGCGTGTTATAACACACCGGAGAATCCATTCATCAAGACTTTATACAGTGGTGGTGAAATTAATGAAGATGTTTTATCGATACAATCCACTGATGGATCAAATCCTGGTAACTTTGTTAAGATCCCAAGTTTCATTTTCACTTGTGTTCCTACATTCTTGACTGAAGGTTTGGCTAGTGGGGTGAAAGGAACTGTTGGTTTGGGAAGGAATAGTATAGCGCTTCCTTCACAGTTGGCTCAAATCTTCAGCTTTCCAAGAAAATTTGCTGTTTGCTTGAGTTCATCCACTCAATCTTCTGGTGTCATATTTTTTGGTGATGGCATGACGCTTCCAAATATTGATGCCTCTAAAGATCTTATCTTTACGCCGTTGATCACTAACCCTTTTGGTACTGGATCAGTTCCTTTCCTGAATGAACCTTCCTCAGAGTACTTCATTGGAGTGAAGGCTATTAGAGTCAATGGCAAACCAGTGACAATTAACAAAAAGCTGCTCGGGATTGACAAGAGAGGAAATGGTGGAACCAAAATCAGCACAGGGAGTCCTTATTCAATCTTGGAATCTTCCATTTATGATGTTGTGACTAAAGCTTTCATCGATGAGTTATCTAATGCGACCAAAGTGGCTGCTGTGGAACCTTTCGAGACTTGTTTCAGCTCAAAAAGTGTTGGTGGCACGAGAGTTGGACCAGCTGTTCCTGCCATCGATCTTGTGCTGCAGACAACACGAGTTTTTTGGAGGATTTTTGGTGCAAATTCAATGGTGAAAGTTAGCCAAGATGTGATGTGCTTAGGCTTTGTGAATGGAGGGGTTAAACCGACAACATCAGTAGTTATAGGAGGATATCAACTTGAGGACAATCTTCTACAATTTGATCTTGCCAGATCAACACTTGGATTTAGCTCATCCCTTTTGTTCCGCCAAACTACATGTGCCAATTTCAACTTCACAACCAAGGCTTAAAAAGCCGTCTTGTAGACGAACTGTTTCTCCCTTCTAGAATTATTTAATAAAAGGGAAAAGAAACTATTATATTGAAGCTTCATGATCAATTCATAGAACTAGTTTCTATTAAATTATGCAACTTTTTTCAGATGATTCTTGATTCTAGAGTATCAGACAGCTTCATGATCAATTCATAGAACTAGTTTCTATTAAACTATGCAACTTTTTTCAGATGATTCTTGATTCTAAAGTATCAGATACATAGTGAACCTGACGCCATTAGCAGTATACCTAAGTTCCTGCAGAAGTGCTAATGGTTTAGGTAAAACAGTTATCTTAGCTAGTTTGACTCTCTACCAGGTGTGAAAAAACTGCAAACAAGAGAATCAAAACAAATTGCTCATAGAGGTGTTGTAATACACAGCAAAAATCTAACAAGGCACAGAACTGCCAAAGGTGCATTCATCCTGAATTGCCATCAAGCAACAAGGATAAAACATATTTACAGCTGTTTTCCTAAGCAATCCTAGTGAGCAATCATCAGCCTTTAAATATAACAAAAATAATTAAATGTTCTCAATTTGTCTAGTCTTGTTACATAGAAATATTCATCTTAGACATCTCTTCAAGCAAGTACTTGGATTCTGCAGCATAATCAACTGGAGCAATAGCCCTGACTGTTATCCTTTGCCTTTTCTCATTGTTGTACTCTTGTGGAGCAACACTGACCCGGAAAAGATGAGGAACCCATGTAGCTTCCTTCAATTTCATTTGATATGCAGTTTCTCCCTCCTAAGAATTAGACAAATATTCAGATAAGTTAAGCATTAACTTCTAGAGACATAAAACAAGCACCAAAAAGATATGTTCAGTGAACTGTTTTACCTCAGATTTGAGCTTGTCAAGTTCATCAGCAGAGCATCCAAGTATTTTCTCTGCTTGTTCATTGAACGTAGAGAGCCAAGCTTCACCACTTGCATCAGAAACTTTCAATGCCATTATATATCTGGAAAAAGACATAAATGTAAATGCATACTAGGCATTACAGGTTAATGGGAGGTTCTTAAGATGACTATATATCCAATGGTTTACCTCAAACTGCTCTCTGCATCATTCTTCTGGCATCCTTCACACCAATACCCAGACCCAACAGCATCTGTAACTTTCTTGTTACATGTCTTGCAAGCTCGATACCACATAGCTTGCTCAGGCTTAATGAAACTTATATATGCCTTCATGCTGAAAAACACAGGCTGCGAACCAAACAAAAAACCATAATTCAGTGCAATGATGTTACATAAAGCTCCATGTATTAACTAATCTTATTTTCTCAGTACAATAAGCTTCATATTTTAAAGAATATAACATCAAAATTGCTCTTGAAATCATCAAGTCATTTATTGTCAACACGGGTAAAATGTATACCTTGTCCTCTCCAAGGGATGGGCTACTGGTTATATGAAGCAAGGAGACCCTATCAGTGTACATAGATCTAGCCCCACTCTTGATTGAGGGGCTCATACCAGAACCTACAGATGCCAATGAAGTTTCTTTACCTTCAGAATCATACCTGAACAGCATAAAAGAAGCCTTTTAATCAACTGACACTATAAGAGAAAATCAAATAACTCAGTAAAGTCATATACCAAGATCTCAGTTTTTTGGCTTCAGGTAAATCAGGATTCACAACAATATTACTCTTGCTTAAAGCTGATAAAGACACTCCTGAAAAACAATCAAGGAAATATGAGATTGTGGCAGTGACAAGACCATGTAAACAGGAACAAGTTCTGGATAAAGAGAAGTAATCACCTTGGAAGTCTCCAACTTTAAGGGATTTGATTGCAACTACTGGGGATTTATCAGCCATGTCTAGCAGTTCTTGTCCTACATCGGTGGCAAGATCATTCCAGAGAGACACAACAACAGTCTTCTTCCTGATACAAAGAAACATAAGTTGAATTCAACATACTTGGAGAAATCCAAAATCTACAAGAGAGGTGTACAGCATTAAAACATACGTCTCATCTGCAATAGTTATGTCACGCTTTGGGACTGTCTCATTGTTACTCTTCCTCCGTATGCTCATCGTTGGAGATACACTTTGAACGACCCCAATAACATCTAAAATTCATTGATTTAAAACATTACTCCATGGTTAAAGGTTATGAAAAGACAGCCTAAGAATTTAAGCCTCAGGTTACAAGTTCCTTACCAACAAGCTCCCTGCCATTGACATATGGACCCAATTCATCAATTGGGGTGAAGCTAAATTTTGTCTCTGGAATAAAAGCTGCTTCATTAATAGCCTCCTCAACTTGGGAGTTTTCATTCAAAGTCATCTCATAATCATTTTGTACTGTCTTGAACTGCTTGTTAGCAACTTTAAGAGTTCCCTTTGAAATGTAATAGACCTTTCCCAATTCAAACTTGTCAAAAAACTTCTTTGCAGCTTCATTAAACATTGTAGCTTGTATTTGGGTACCCTGAAATAAAAGGTCAACCTTTGTTAGCAATACAAAACAATTGAATAATCTTCCAATTTATCAGATAACTGAAATTGTGCTTACATCCTCATCAGTCAATTCAACATTGAACACACAGCCTTCTCCTCTAGCATTCTTGTAAGTTCGCATACTCCCCTTGCTAGTTACTCGAACTTTAATGGTCCAATTTCCTTGGTAAGGATTCAAAGAAACAAGTGGCTGAATTCTTCTGGTCATTGCCATTCGAGCAGACGGTGCCATGCTGAGATTCAACCCACATACAACATAATTAACTTACTGTTACATCCACAACACAATATACCATTCACTAGCAACACAGAAAAATATATAGGAACAGAAAAAAGAAAAAAAAGAACTCACTTTCCGCTTTGTTCATGTACAATTTGAGCAGCAGATTTAGTTTGAAACTCCTGTTTAGGTTTCAGAACAATTCCAGTTTCTTCCTGTTTCGGAGTCAGGACAATGCCAGTCATCTCTTCACTTTTCACTTCAGCCTTGTACTCAGCTTCAAGAGCAGGAGACACCACCTCGCATTTAGTCACAATCAAGTACCTAAAACAAATTAATCAACTCATTAATGTCGAAATATAAACCTTCAAAAACAAACTAAACAAAAAATAATCATCATAAAGACTCACTTCTCATTCTTGGTTGGGATGTCATTGAGGGTATAATCAATAACCCGAATACGACCCAAGTTCTGTATGTTCCCAGATATAACTTCTGATGACAAACTGGATTGAAAAATACCCTTAATCTTCTTCTTCCCGTCACTGGCTGAAAACCTGCAAATGGAACATTTATTCATTTTTGGCTATATCAGCTAATGTTTAAATCCAATAAAACATAAGAACCTACATATGAGATTCATATGACAAATCAATACAACAAACAATTTGACAACCAAAAAAACAGCCTTTAATTTTAAGAATAACAAATACCACTTCCCCCAAACAGAGATGTGTGAGGCAACAAAGCCATTCAATTGATTTAAAATAAAAAAGCAACCCTCAACAACTACATTTAAGGGGTCGTTTGGTACACGAGATAGGACAAGCAAAGTTATCTCAGAACTATTATATCACCCCTAATGAAATAAAATAGTCCGATAATTAGCTAATACCTCACTTTTGTTCCCAAATATCCAAGAATTATTATAATTGTAAAATAACAAGTAGTACTATTTTTGTTATAACCAAAATAGATCTGAATCAAATGCAAGTATCTGAACAAAAACAAACACAAAATGAAACCAATATAAACAAACACAAGAAGAAGAAAAAAAAAACTCACATGTATCTGTTGCCAGTGGGTTTGAGATCCAGAACTTGAACAATAATTTTAGGGAGATCTGAAGAAGAATCGGGCGATGGGTTTGCTAAAATAACCGAAACGGCATCTGGGCTAACCATCTTCGTCATTGCTTCTGAAGAATCCTCTCTACTGTAAAAGGCGAAAAATGGCAGAGAGAAAATAGCTTAGTTGAGAAATGAAGGAGAAGGGGGGGGAGGGGGAGGGTTTTGTAATTGAGATTTTTTGGCGGGGGATTCGTATTTTGGATTTGGGGAAAAAATTATTCATTTGACTTCAATGGCGGGAAATGCTTTACAGTAACTTGTAAGTAATTTTTTAGGGAAAAGCGGAGTCCTAAGTTAAATTTGCCGCCACATATTTGGAGTTTTCTATAGTTTATTGGAAAGGGCGTAGGGGATATATTATAGAGAATTTATCTCTTTTTAGATTTATATAGAACCGTTTATTTTGAAATAGAAAATTTATTCTAATTGTGTTTGGTTGAAAAAATATCTAAAAAAAATATTTTAGATTTTATAATTAAAAAAGATTCTCTACAATTTGGATAATTGTAGTATTTCTCAATTTTTAAATGTTATAGCACGACAAAAAAATAGATGAGTCTTTTATTAAAAATAAATGCTTGATATTAGTTGATCACTTACAAAATCGGGTTAAAATTAATTTTGTTATTAAATAACAAAGAAGGAATAAGAAGAGCAGAGAGAATAGAGAGTAATTGTTATTTCTCTTGATAGATGATTTATTTCAAATCCTAATAAGATATCAACTAAATCTTTGATAAACATTCACTATAATTGATATACATAAAAATCATAACACTCCCCCTTGAATGTCTAATAATACGCATATAGGCTGCCTCATTAAAAAACTTACAAGGAAAACCCAGTGGAACAAAACCTCGTAAGAGAAAAAGAGTACAGCGCGTATTAGCTCCCCCTAATAAGAACATCCTTGAACCTTTGCATTCCGATCACGTGCACCATCTTCTTGAAAGTTGCAGTTGGAACAGACTTGGTAAATAAATCAGTCACATTGTCACTTGAATGAATCTGTTGTACGTCAATATCATCATTCTTTTAGAGCTCATGTGTATAGAAGAGCTTTGGCGAAATGTGCTTCGTTCTATCTCCTTTTATGAATCCACCTTTCAGTTGTGCTATGCATGCTGCATTATCCTCATATAAAATTGTGGGTACTTCATCACATTTCAAGCCACATTTTTCTCGAATGAGATGTATTATGGACCTCAACCACACACACTCTCGGTTTGCTTCATGAATAGCTATAATCTCAGCGTGATTCGATGAAGTGGCTACGATAGATTGCTTTGTTGATCTTTAGGCTATGGCAGTACCCCACATATGAATACATAGCCTGTTTGAGATCGAGTTTTATGCGGGTCAGATAAGTACCCAGCATCAGCATAACCAAAGAGATCGAAACTGCAATCTTTAGAATAAAATAAACACATATCAGTAGTCCCTTTTAGAAACTGTAATATGTGTTTGGTCCTATTCCAATGTCTCCTATTAGGAGCAGAACTATACCTTGCTAACAAATTAACTGAAAAGGTTATATCAGGCTTTGTAGTATTTGCAAGATACATTAGTGCACCAATTGCACTAAGATATGGTATTTCAGGACCAAGGAGTTACTCATTCTTTTCTTGAGCTCGAAATGGATCCTTATTCACATCAAGTGATCGAACAACCATCGGAGTACTTAATGGATGTGCTCCATCCATATAGAATCGTTTCAACACCTTTTCTGTGTAGGCAGATTGATGGACAAAGATACCGTTTGTCAAATGCTCAATTTGCAAACTAAGGCATAACTTTGTTTTTTCGAGATCTTTCATCTCAAACTCTTTCTTTAGGTAATCAATTGTCTTTTGAAGCTCTATTGGCGTTCCAATAAGGTTTATGTCATCGACATAGACAACAAGTATAACAAACTCTGACGTTGTTTTCTTTATGAAAATACATGGGCAAATTTCATCATTCGTATAACCTTCTTTAGATAAATATTCACTAAGATGGGTATACCATATGCGTCCAGATTGCTTCAAACCATACAATGATCTTTGCAATCTAATGCAATACATTTTCCGAGGCTTTGAACTATATGCTTTCAGCATTTTAAATCCTTCGGGAATTTTCATGTATATCTCATTATCAAGTGATCCATATAGATAGGTTGTTACCACATCCATCAAATGCATTTCAAGTCTCTCATGGATAGTGAAACTAATAAGATAACGCAATGTTATTGCATCCATAACTGGTGAATATGTCTCGTCATAATCGACACCAGGCCGTTGTGAAAATCTTTGTGCAACAAGGCGTGCTTTATATCTTTGTATTTCATTTTTTTCATTTCTTTTTCCCACAAAGACCCATTTATAGCCAACAGGCTTAACACCATTAGGTGTTTGAGCTATGGGTCCAAAAACGTCACGTTTGGCGAGCGAATTCAATTCAGATTGAATTGCTTCTTGCCATTTTGGCCAGTCATTTCTTTGTCGACATTCTGTGACAGATCGAGGTTCAAAATCCTCGCTATCTTGCATGATTTTCATTGCAACATTATATGCAAAGACATGATTCACTACTATTTCAGATCGATTCAGATTGTTCCTCATTTTCTTGAGTCTCAGGCTCATTGATTCCTTCAGGGATATCAACATTGCTCAAATCTTGAACTTCTGTATGTGGATCTTTCGTAGTGTCATCTTGACCATTTCTTTTTCTTTTTCTAGGATTTAGATCCTTAGAACCTAATGGCCTGTCACGCTTCAAGCGTGCTTTAGATTCATTAGCTATGACACTAGTGGATGGTCCTTTAGGGACATCAATTCGAATTGGGACATTCTCTGCAGAAATATGTGATTTAGTGATCCTTTTCAAATCTGTAAATGCGTCCGGCATTTGATTTGCAATTCTCTGCAGATGAATAATCTTTTGTACTTCTTGCTCACAAATAGAAACATGTGGATCAAGATGAGATAGTGATGAATTTTTCCACAAATTTTTTCTTTTGATGTCACTATCTTCTCCCCCTAATTTTGGGAAAAGTATCTCATCAAACCGACAATCTGCAAATCGAGCAGTGAACATATCTCCCGTTAATGGTTCAAGCTAGTGAATAATGGAGGGTGATTCAAACCCAACATAAATTCCTAACCTTCTTTGGGGGCCCATCTTGGTGCGGTTTGGTGGTGCTATCAGCACATAAATACTGCACCCAAAAATTCTCAGATGAGATATATTAGGCTCTTGACCCAGAATTAATTGCAACGGAGAAAATTTATGATAATTTGTCGGTCTAAGACGAATAAGTATTGCAGCATGCAAAATTGCATGACCCCAAACAGAAGTGGGCAACTTAGTTTTCATTAGTAATGGTCTTGCTATCAACTGCAGACGTTTAATTAATGACTCAGCAAGGCCATTTTGAATGTGAACATGGGGTACAAGATGTTCCACTCTTGTCCCGATCGATAAGCAATAGTCATTAAATGCTTGGGATGAAAATTCTGCAGCATTATCAAGGCGAATAGACTTGATTTGATTATCAGGAATTTGTGCCCATAATCGTATTATTTGTGCCAACAATTTTGCAAATGCCAAGTTGCGAGATGACAAAAGACACACATGAGACCACTAGAAGAAGCATCTATTAGGACCATGAAGTATCTAAACGACCCATTTGGTGGGTAAATTGGTCCACAAATGTCCCCATGTATGCGTTCCAAGAACGCGGGGGACTCAATCCCAACTTTTGTTGGCGATGGTCTCACAATCAACTTGCCTTGATAACAAGCATTACATGAAAATTCACCATTCGAAAGAACCTTCAAGTTTTTTAATGGATGCCCATTTGAATTTTCTATTATTCGTCTCATCATTATTGATCCTGGATGTCCCAGACGATCATGCCAAAGTACGAAAGTATTAGAATCAGTAAACTTTCGGTTTACTATGGAATGTGCCTTAATTGCACAAATCTTTGTCCAATACAGGCCAAAAGATAAAGCAGGAACTTTTCAACAACACATGTCTGCCAAGAGACATTCTTGGTGATACCAAGATATTCAAGATTCATCTCATCAAATGTCTTGATATGATAACCATTTTCACGGATATCTTTAAAACTCATCAAGTTTCTCCGAGACTTGGGAGAGAACATAGCATTATTTATGATGAGTTTAGTTCCCTTAGGCAAAATTATAATGGTTTTTCCGAAGCCTTCAATCAAATCAGCACTACCAGAAATTGTAGTAACATTAGTCTTGTCCATGTTTAGATGAAAGAAATATTTCTTGTCTTTGAATATCGTATGTGTAGTGCCAGAATCAATCAAACAAATATCTTCTTGAAAATTATCCATATCTTAGCCTTAGCCTTCAAATTTGAGACGGTAGAGTCTCGTGCTGATAACGTGTTATAAAACAAGAAAGAACAAGAAGAAGAGTAGAGAGAGTGATTCTTATTTCTTCTCTTGAGGGATGATTCACAACGAATGAAACCCTTCTATTTATAGGGGAAATTTGCCCTAGTTTCATACTAAAAGACAAATACATCAAATAGATCTTGATAGACATTCACTATAATTGATATATATCATAACAGAAACAATATAATACCTACTCTAGTTTTTTGGTAGGTTTCAAATAGTTGATGTGTGAAATTTAATATAACGATGTAAAATGATACAATCTATTCAAAAGTTCTTTTCATCGAAACAATACAGTACACTAAACATAATAATATGATACAATACATTATTATGTTGCAATACATTATGAAACAATACGTAAAAATCATCCAAACAGATCTTCTGATTGGGGCATGAAATGGATTTTGTTTTGTTGTTTTAAAATGAAACTTGGCACATCTCTTGATCAAACTTAAAGAATGTACAAGAAAAATGGAAGAGATAAATGATTGTATCAATTCCATGTTTCAAACAATATTTACTACACATCTCTCATTTTCATCTCTTTGCATTCCTTTTTCACCATTATAAACAACCAAAGCTAAAACAAATATCTGGTGCATGTTTCACCAGCAATGAGCATAATTTCTTTCTTTCCTGGTTGGTAATTTTTTTTTAAAGAAAGAACCAAATAAATAGCAAAACACATTATGATCAGTCTATCAGATCATATTATCAACAACATACCCACTGTATTCCACAAGTGGGCCCTGGACTCTGGGGAGGGTAGCGAGTACGCAGACCTTACCCTAACTTGTGAGGTAGAGGTCACATTATCAAGATTAAAAAACTGCAATCGAATCACCAGCGGGAAAAAGGGAGAGGGAAGGAGGAGACATAGCAAAATATTCAAGTTTCACTGACGATATTGTGGATTATAAACATGTAAAACTCTTTCGCAGTAGGAAGAAACAAGATTTCTCCTTCTCTATTACAGTGAAAAGTTTGATTTACAACTAACTGATAATCAATCAGGAAACTTACAAAAATGTACGTCTCTAATTTCTGACTCATCAGCATCAAACAAAATCTGGAAAAAAGGCTCCTGCTTATTTACACTTGACACAAGCATCATAAATGGAAGCAAGTTTTTTTGATGAAGGCCTTCATAATCTTGTAATTAGAACTCTTGGACCAAACACACAGCTCCCCAAAGGACAAACCAGTAAACTGGATGATCATGTCATCATGCGTTACCAAATGCATCAAAGTAGAACTGTCAAACAAAATTTGTATTCAAGAGTTAATTTGTCATTGCTTTGTTCATTGCCATTCTCCAACCAATTCGAACTTTAAGTCCTTTTTATGATTGTTGTTACTCCTTTACTACCAAACTCGCCAGCATGCACCGCATCCTGACTTGGGAAGGAGGTTTATGACGATCGCTTCCTTGCTTTAACACCCACCAGCACTTCTAAACTAATTGTATTATTCCTTGAACCATGCAACCACCCTGCTGTAAAACTCATCACTTAAAACCATGAAGATTCATTGCTAACAAAGGGACTATTAGGAAAGCAATCCTAGGAACCCAAAGAGCAGCATGAGAAGCAAGGAAACCAATTTGTTTTCCCTGCATTTTCAGTTGCTGTCGGAGTCTTTGGTTCTGATTGAGGCAGTGTTTCTGTATGCAGCTCTGGTGATTCTATCTGAGGTTGCTTCTGCTCTGGGCTAGATTTAATTGGAGCAGCAGCCATTCGCTGTGAATAATTTTTATCCAGATCCCCTGCCAGCCTTCATTTTTAGACAGATGATTGGTCAATCTCTCATAAATATTATATGAAAACACGTGTCGAATACTGACATGCATATGGAAATTGCAAAGAAGCATAATGTTCACAACAATACCTTTTGAAACTCATGCATATGCAGAGACAATCATTTAATCTCTCATTTTTTCCTTTAACATTCTATTCAAGTGTCAACCTGACCCTACCACACAAATAAGGGTCAGGAAAAGAAATCTATCAAAATATACATGTCTATGTTATCTAGTGAAAGATCAGGGTCCAGATATGAAGTCAACTATTTAAATGATGAAACCATAATATCTGTTCATAGTAAGTAGCAAACAGGTCATGCAGAAGAAGATAATAATTTCTAAACCATCGATCATTAGCTTTTTATGTCGAAATGTAGGTGTCCCGCTATACTTGTAAGCACAGAAAGAGAGATAGAAAGAGGTAATGTCCCCACTATAAATGATTGTCGACATTCTAGATGAACAATTAGGATAAAAATTATGCCAGTGTATCATATGAGAGTTTGAGCGCAGGCTGCCTACACTGGAAATGCAAAAGACATTGTACTTGTTCCACTTCCCATTGAATTATGAGAAATATGTCTATCAGCAGGAGATCTTTCATGATTTAGATCTTCATTTCCCCTAGAGACCTCCAGTTCAGCCATTTCCATCTCATAACTTGACTGGCAAGGAGAGAAGTCACACATAGCAGGGGATCTGGGGAAGTATTGAGGAGTTCCTAGCTCACCCAGCTCACCCGACTGCCAAAAACTAGCATCTTTGGTAAAACTCATAGTTCCCATGTGAATGCTAAATAATGATTCATGAGAAGCTCCACTCCACTCTGCTGGGTTTGAAGATTCATCTCTAGCAAACACTGAAGAAGGGATCCTATAAGATTTGTTTGTGGAGTGCTCCATTACTTGCTTGGGAGGTGATTCTGTGGTTGACAAATTGCCAGATATTGAGCTGGAATTATACTGAGTCGTTTCTGACTGTGACATGGAAGGTGACACTTCATGGTTTAAGGGTTCACTACTCATGGTAGAGCTCCCAGAGACCGGCTTTTTGTTGTCTGAAAACCGTGATTTGTTATCCTTATCAAGTTTGGGTAAGTTATTAGCACGAGGACTGTAATCATCAGATTCATAATTAGCCTTGCCAAAGGGGCCATTCAGTGTAGAGTTAGGTGATGTATTGCAGGAAGAGTCCGAGGAACTTAAAGTTTTACCACAAGGGGAGACTTTAACTCCTGTAACAGCAAGGGTAGGAGGTGTCCCTGATTTTCCATCAGTTGCTTTAACATGCTTAGGCTCCATAGCTGAAGATGTCTGACTAAATTCATCGTGCAAAGTTGCCATACCGAGCCAAAGAGTTCAAACTCTACTGCCATAAAAAGAACTGAAATCAGAGTCAATTCAATTGATTTAAATTTCGAATTAACGTTTCAGGTATGAATTAGCTACAATGAGCTATCTTCTTGTCCCTATGCTTTCAACAATGATTTAGATGTGAAAATTTTACTTTTTTGTCTACCTGATTTAGGACAAAGTCATACCATTTTTGAGGTTACAGTCAAGGTAATCCTGCATTCTACAGCCCGTTCTAAACAAGAAATTTGGAAAGCCAAGCAGCGTAAACCAGAAGAAAATGCATGTACTACTGAGTTTTTGTATGTACGCTTGTGCAATAGAAAACCGTTATTCTGTCTGATTTATTGTCTGCGGCATTTGGTTCAATCCCCCTACCCTTGTTTAAAATTTTATAATCTGCATAAACTGTTAAACCATTGGTGGAAAGTAACGCAACCAGGCTTAAAAGTTGCTTTTAAACCCACATTATTCCAATATGTTAGACAGCAATGTCAACGTTAGAGAATACAATGAACAAAGATGTATTAACATTCAATGGCAGCCAAGAACGTCCTTAGAGGGAATACAGTTTGAGTGATTCAAAGCAGTATGTTTTGACATTTTCACCTCTAGCTCTTGTAGATCAAACAATTTCATTGCATCAAAGATAAAAGTAAAAGCTAAAACAGGTCACCGTGATCTTCATTAGCAAAAACAAAAATGAGTCACAAAATATGCAACTATAAGAAAATTCCTGAGCCCAAGGGATGCCTGTGTGTCTGCAAAGGAACAAGCACTTAATAGAAGAATAGAAACAAGAAAGATATGTGTGTTTCATGTTCTAACAGTTCTAGAGTTCCTCTCTCCAATTAAGAACCATCCCTCAGAACACAGTAAAAGTTATAGACCAAGAGAAACTACAAGGTGACGCTAAAGGTAAAGGCCAGAGGAGACAAGGTGCTTGAAATGCACTCCCGCATACTCATTATCACATGGAAGATTTGAAGTGTACTAGTTGAGACTAGTAATTTCAATCTTTCTTCTTTGACTAAACCAAGGTCTAAAGGTGATATGCTTTCCTGATAAGTAATGGAGTCTATCTTAATGCTTCATGTTGGCTCAAAAGTTCCTGGTCAAGAATTTGCAATACATTCCAATCCATTGGTTTCTAAGAGAAAAGCTTAACTCAATTAGTTATAAACTTAGTTAACCAAATAGCCTCAACAATTAGTATTTCCGGGAAAAGGAATAGCCTTCATGGAACTGTCAGACAAGTACAGCAAATGGCTCTGAAACATGTTTATCATAGCATCAGTTCAAGAAACTATTTGGTTCTTGCTTTCAAAGCCTTCCACACTGCTCCATCAAGTTACAAGCTTAAAAGAAGAACAAACAAACAGAGAGAAAAAAATGCCTTACAATCAATTGTCTAGTTCCACGGGATACCTGCTACCTCTCCACCAGCAACACTTACCAGGTAACTTTGTCCACCAAGGCTAAAATAGAAAGGGAAGAATACATCTAGTGTTCGTCTCTGTTGGGAATTGAACCTGAGACCTCACTTGCATGATCTCTAATTTATCATTCTCACATAACACTAATATAAGACAACAACAACATATCCACTGTAGTACCACAAAGTAAAGTCCAGAGAGTATAGAGTGTACATATACCTTACCCCTACCTTAGAGGTAGAGAGGCTGCCGATAGACCCTCGGTTCAACAAAAGACAATCCAAGCAGTGCGAACAAGAAGTTACGGAAGTACAAGAAACAACAAATAGTAAAACAACAGATACTAACATAACTGAAGTACAACAAAACAACACGATAGTCTGAGATACAAGGATCAATAGATAGTAACAGAAATCGCAGGACAAGAAACTACAAAGGCAAAACACTCATATACTAATAGTTAACCAAAATAACACAAAGGGAAATACAAGTCCAAAACGCTACGTTATTTAGTATTCTTAGTCCAATTACCTAGCAATTAGGCCTCTACTTTTTAAAAAATCAAAACATCTAAAAACCCAAGTTGCACGTACTCTTCACTTTTGGTGCCGCCCCATGTCACGCACCCGCTAATATTTTTGAAGAGTCCGAGTAGAATGATTACAATTAAGAATTTATTTGTAACAACTGGAATGAAAAAAATGAATAAAGAAAGAGATAAATAACGAACCATCCAACTATGGAGCCCCCCAAAAAATGGTTGTTTTAAAGAGCTGCAAAAGTAATACTTGGTCGCCGACGAACCGGTAATTGCCGGCCGGCGACAACTGGCATGAAATCTGATCGGGAAACGACGAGAACCCGTTGACCCTTGTGATTCATGTAGTCTCTTATTGTGTCCAAATCAATGGGGAGAACGGACACTCTCGACAATCATAATTTTTTCACACGACAACTACACGCCATTCCTCCGAGACCACCGATGTTGTCGCTGGAATTCCATGGTCACCAAATTTCTTTTTTTCCGGAATACCGTTACCAGACTAACACCGTGTTTGGCACCATTCACAACTAGTAAATGGTCAAACTCCTCAAGATACTCTTTTGGAATCAAATTTATTCTTCTTGTATTCTATTTTAAAAAATTGATTAAATATATCCTTCATATATTTTAGAATAAAAAAAATCCAAGTTAATATTAAATGACTCATTTTTTAAAATAAAACACACTCTAATCTAACTCGATCGATTCAATTCGAGCCACAAAAAGGCCGCAAACAAATATATCCCCTCAGTTCTGTTGATCAAATTTTTCCAACGAGATTAAACTACTATATATTTATCAATACATGACTCATAAAAAAATGAATATGCATCAGTGCAAATACAAACAAATATATCCCTACCTCAGTTCATGGATCAATATCAGTGCATAGCTCATGAAAAATAGCACACAATGATCAAGAGATTAGACTCACTGGATATTTATCTAAATGATTGAGTTAAGATATCTCCTTGTGCATCAATCGTGACATCTTGATACAATCCAAATGGCCTCCGGATTACTAGAGAGGATGCTTACGGGTCAAGTGACACTTGATGACTTCTTAAGGGCTATCAAAAGGCGTTCATTGGATGATTATGAAGACCAAGGAGACTCAAGGGACGTTAAAGAGTCCAATAGAAGAACAAACGGGGCTAGAAATCCCCCGAAAGAGGAGATGCGCCCCATCCGCTCTGGGGTGCGCCCAACCCGCTCTAGATCTGTTAGTGATACAAGAAGGACTAGGAAACACGAAACAAACACCAAATCAGTCCACTAATCTTAAGGATCCGAGGACCTTTTTGGAGACCACTCTCGGATTCGCTACCAATAAAAATAATACAAGATTCAATGATGTATATAACACACAAAACAACATCAACGCGTGAAGAACAAGAGGATTACACTAACAATAAACAACGGTTACAACAACACAAGAAACAACAACAAAGATTACACTAGACAAAGGGATAGATAGATAGATTACATGAAGGCATGATCTTAAGAACTCAAGAGTTTATTCCACTCTTTGACCCTTAACACTAAACACTATAATTCACCTATCTCTTATGTTGGTACAAGAGGACCTCGATCTCCCAAGCATCCAACGTTTCCAAGCTTGAATCCAACACGAGTGATTCCACACTCAAGTTGAAAACCCTAGTTACAAGTTTCGACCATGGGGGCCTTTCTCACAAGAGAGAGTGTTTCAAGTGTTACAACTTCAATATTCAACAAAAACTAAGTAGTAAATAACCTAACATATTCTATTTATAGTAGGTTACAAAAATAGTGTGAAATGTCCAAAAGATCCCTTAGTCAAATGCTTCACTTAGGCGCCCTTGGAGTGTAGAATGTGGACTATTTTGGAGCCTATTTAGGCCCTCCTTTGCACTTCATTTGCACACTCCAAGTCTCGGGTTCAATACATCTCACATATGCCCACCTTTGTGGCCATACTCATATCAATTAGAACAGGTCAAAACAACCCACTATACCCTTGGGATGTGTCCCATGTGCGCCTCATATGCTCAAGCAAGTGCCTAATGGGTTTCTATGAGTTTGTCTTTTCTAAATGGGTCACTTTTGGACCCATGTAATGTAATAACCTAGCCTAGACTATAAATAGGACTTCTTTTCATTTTAGTAAGTAGTATATGTTGAATTATGAATTTGAACACTTGTGAGAGTGTGAGGCAAACGTGGATTCGCTTGTGTTGATCTTTTATTTAGAAACATGGGTTGCTTGAGAATCGATTCCCTTGAGGTCTACATAAGATTTAGGTGCTTTATTTGGTTTAATTGATTGAGGGTTTAGGGTTTGATACACCCTTTATTTGCTTTCAATTCCTTGCATTGTGTTTATCTGATTGTTTCTCTATCTATCTTTAGTTTTCTTTTTGTATTGTAGTTTAGTTTTCGATTCTGTACTTTGTTCGTATACCATTTGGTATCAGAGATGATGAAAGTTCCCAATGAAGATGTTTGGCCCGAAGAAGGAGAGGTCTTGAATCTTAGCCTCGTGATGAGGGGGGATATGAATAGTGAATATAAGGAGATTTGGGATCAAGAAGGAGAGCTTAGTGACAAACCCAAGCCCTTGTTATTCACTACATTTAGCACTAGCATTGTGCCAACTTTCAAGTTGATGCATAAGAGAATAAGTCCATATGGTGCAAGTTTAGAAGGTAAGAGAGCAAACTCAAGTCTTTGCTCCAAAGGTATGTACCTACCCCCTCTTATTTCTAGCTTCCCTTGGAATGATGATGATATTTACCCTAGAGTGGACGATGTTACAAAGATATTTGACTTAAAATCCTACCTAGATGGTGTTGATGTCTCTTGGAATGACTTGAATATGCATAAAATATATGACTCTTTCTTGGAAGGTTGTTCGAGTGAAAGGAATGTGAGGTACTTAAGTCGTTTGTTCTTACCGTCACATGATCTTGTTCTTGGTAGCACTTTAGTAATCATAACTCTTGTCATTCCATTTTCTTCGTTTGTGAGCATAACCATGTTGGTGCTAAGTATGTCTTGTGTGTAAACATGGTTTCTTGTAAATAGAGGATAATCTAAACCCTAATGATTCCTTAATTCTACCCTTAGTTGTTCCAACATGTGATGATTTGTTTGGTAATATTGTTAATAGAACCAACTTAGGAGAATTTGTTGATGCTTATCGTAGCCAACTCTTTTGTAATTTAAATGTTGACTTCTCTTCTACTGTCTTGAAGGATGTTTGGTTATATGTGAAATGGGTGTCTCCTTAGCATGGATGTTTTGATTTGAACTCATGTTCTAACCCTCGTTCCTCGAGAAAATATTGGTTGTCTTTTCTCCTTTTGTGTTTAAAGGTTGTAGATTCGAGGACAAATCATCTTCAAGAAGGAGAGGATGATACAATCCAAATGGCTTCCGGATTGCTAGAAAGGATGCTAATGGGTCAAGTGACACTTGATGACTTCTTGAGGGCTATCAAAAGGCGTCCATTGGATGATTATGATGACCAAGGAGACTCAAGGGACGTTAAAGAGGCCAATGGAAGACCAAACGGGGCTAGAAAACCCCCGAAAGAGGAGATGCGCCCCATCCACTTTGGAGGTGTGCCCAACCCGCTCTAGATATGCTAGAGCAGGTCAAAACAACCCACTATACCCTTGGGATGTGCCCCATGTGCACCTCATATGCTCAAGTAAGTGCCTAATGGGCTTCTATGAGTTTGTCTTTCCCAAATAGGTCACTTTCGGGCCCATATGATGTAATAACCTAGCCTAGACTATAAATAAGACTTCTTTTCATTTTAATAAGTAGTTTGTGTTGAATTATGAATTTGAACACTCGTGAGAGTGTGAGGCAAGCGTGGATTCACTTGTATTGAGCTTTTGTTTAGAAACGTGGGTTGCTTAGGAATCGATTCCCTTGAGGTCTACGTAAGATTTAGGTGCTTTGTTTGGTTTAATTGATTGAGAGTTTAGGGTTTGATACACCCTTTATTTGCTTTCAATTCTTTGCATTGTGTCTATCTTATTGCTTTTCTATCTATCTTTAGATTTCGTATTCATATCGTAATTTAGTTTTTGATTCCGTACTTTGTTCGTGTATCATATCTCTTCATTCTTATGTCCTTATATACAATTTGGATGCATACAAATTTTTTAATTATATCATTTGCTCTGAAAAATTATCCGTTGATTTTAGAATCTAGATGCATATAGAATTGCATATCAAATTTTGAAATTTGAACATAACTGAGATAGGAGCAAAGTTTGTAATAGACATTTTCTCTAGTTTCATATTTTGTGTAATATTAGAGTGTGTTTTATTTTGAAAAATAAGTCATTTAACGTTGATTTGAATTTTTCTGTTAAAAGAAGAGTACACTTGAAAAGATTCTTAACAATAAGAGTAAAGTTAACTCCAAAATATGACATCAAGAGTAATTTTGACCTCAAAGTATGACAAATGGTATACGTAGCCACTTTTTCAAATTAGAGAGATACATTTGGCCCTAAAATATGATAGCAAAGGTAAATCTGACCCAAAAATAATAAAGGATATATTTAGCTAATTTTTCGAAGTCGAAAGATAAATTTGACCCCTTTTCCTTTTGCAAATTTAATAGGTTCATACTGATTTTTTTATAATAAAATAAACATAATAGTAGCATAATCACAATAATTAATAACTCAAATTCAAAACATTTAAAAGAACAAATAAAAAACTTATAATAGAAAAAAATAATATAAACATATCATTTAATTTGGTCTCAACTAACGTATATGTACTCCAACTTTGAATTTGTACAGACGGGTGCTTAAACTTGTATAACATTGAACAAGTAGAAGCACGCATCATACGTGACAATTTATGTGAGACGCCATGTAGAACGTCTGTATCTACTTGTTCAACTTTATACAAGTTCAAATAGGCGTGGCCATGTAAACCAAATTGGAGTTAAGAGTTTCAATTGCATTTGGCTATAAATATAAATTAGAATTGTTTTTGAATTTTTATGAGTGAATTGTAGTGAAAAAATTGTAAAAAAAAAAAATGTATTTATTTTTCATAACCAAATACCACTTAAATATTTATTTATTTACACTCAAAGTTAGAAGGCATAGATACAACAACCCAAGACTTCATTCGCATTCAAAATTACGAGGAAATAGATGCAATGCAAGGCCACGTTGAAGGCATTCATAAAAAAGAGTTTTAAAATATTCTTTGTTTGACATATGTATGTGTCGAAGGAAATTAAAAAGGTGACATAAGCGATAGCAAAATGTATGCATAGGCACTTACGTTGTCTGACTGGGTAGTATCATTAACACGTCAACCTTAATTGGTCTCCACCGGTTTTGTTTCTTTCTCAATATACGCCACCAAAGTCAATAGTCAAATGAACCTTTAGTGAAACACAAATAATCTGGTTATAAAAGATTAGATCATATCAATAATAATATATCTTTAGTGTTGTATTTTTTCTTTTGTTTTTTTTTGATTTATCAATCGTCTTCATGATTTATAAACTAATAACTTCCGCATAACACCCTTTAGGTTTCAAACAATTTCTTTTTTAGTCTTGGTCAAGGTTAGCTGAATTTGTTTTTGCTTAGTTTATAATCGCCAAAAAGATTAAACCCCATGAGGTTTCTTTCTTTTCATTTTTGACCACAAGAGTTGTTGTTTTTTCAGTAATGTACTAGTTGGAAAATACTACCCAACTATGTAAGCTTTTGTCCTTATTTTGTTGAAACCACTATCTTCCAATAAAACGCGTAAAGGTACAATCTTTCTGTTCAGAAACTATTGTTTAATACTTTCTCATCTCATCTTCACTTACTTTACAATGTTTTTTCTCTAAAGAAAATAATAGTATCATTGTGTTCTAAAGAGCTTCAAGAAACAAGCATAATCTTGGCTGTTATGTTATGGTTCTAACATTCATTTTAACTGTATTTGGCTGTTGATGAATATCTTATGCCATGTACCATTTCTTGTTGCAATCATGTGATTTGTGGATGTGCAGATCCCCAATATTGTGAAAACATTGAATTTGGTGTCCTTTGTTGAACATATCCTATTTCTTTAGAGAGTTTTTGACCTTTTGAGGACCTGAGGTTATCTATGGGGGTATTTTCTGGTCACTAGTCTGTGTTCTGAATTCCATGGAGGACTTGAGGGGGTGGAGAGCAGCCTTTTGTCCTTCTTGATTACCTATTTTTCGAAAAATAGAGCTTGAGGTTGGTTTCAAGATTCAGTCAGGAAGGAAGGACCATCCAAAGTTTAGGACTTTTACTTTTAGATCAATCTGTTTCTACCTTTCGCCTGAAAATGGATGATGATAAATCGGCAGAACAACATGTAATTGCTGCAGCTCATCACCTTGTGAAGGCGTTGCAATTACAAGCCAGGACGAGCTTGAGCAATGAAGCAAGAAGAACTCTAGCCGATCTTGACAGTCACTTGGCTGCTATGGCCGAAGCAAAAGAGGATGAGACCACAAGTCTCAGAGAGATTGAAGGTCGGTTCAAGTCGGCTCAGGCAAAGATCATGACCTTGCAATCGAATTGTTTGAAGGTATGGGATGCTGGTCCTTCTGAACTTTTTGAGTATCTGCAAAATGTAGAAGAAATCCGGACTATAATAGAGAGCTTAGAAAGTATGATGCCAAACAAGAACGGGAAACAAAGCAGACTTGCTAACCAAGCTCACAGTGTGTTGCAAATGGCTATGGTAAGGCTGCAGGAAGAAGTTATCTACATTCTTGCACAGAATAAGCAGTGTTTTGGGCATGCATGTGTGTCGTTCCACTCTTGTGAAGAGATCGTTGTTGATGAGGAGTCGATGGTCTCAATTGACGAAGACTCAGTTGAGGGAACATCTTGCCTAGACAGTAGTAGAGCTGACTCAGAACTAAGTATAATGGATTTGGTCCATCCAGGGGTTGTTCCTCATATCAAGTCTATTGCAGATTTGATGTTTGCTTCACATTACATTCAGGAATTTTGCCAGGTTTTTATCAGATTCTGGAAAGATGCACTGTATGAATACTTAAGGCTTTTCTGTATGCAGCAAATCAGCATAGAAGATGTGCTGAGAATGGACTGGATTTTCTTGAATTGTAGAATTAAGAAGTGGCGCCAGGCAACGAAGAATGTCATTGCATTCTATCTCCCTAGCCAGAAAAACCTCTTTGATCAGCTCCTTGGTGAGTTTGGATCTGTAAGTTCAACCAGTTTCATTGAGTGTTCAAAGGATGCCATGCTGTGTCTTCTGAATTTTGGCCAAGCTGTAGCTATTGGCCCCCTTCAACCAGAACGTCTTTTTTGTTTACTTGACATGTATGAGCTTCTAAGAGGTCTTTGTCAAGATGTGGATGCTTTGTTTAGAGAAGACCATGGCAACTTCATTCAAGTGGAGTACCATAAACTCCTGACAAATCTTGGAGATTCTGCAAAAGCAATCTTTCTGGGGTTGGGAAATCACATTGCTTCAAGCACTTCAACAACTCCCTTCCAAGGAGGAGGTGTTCACCCGCTAACCAAGTATGTTATCAATTATTTCATGCTTCTGTCGGAATATTCTGATGCCCTGAGGTTCCTCCTGGAGGACAGAGTGGTAGAGAATTCGGGTGGAGATGTCGATGCACTGGTCAGGCTGGATATTTCTTCCGAATTCCCATGTCAATTGGCTCTTCACTTGCAGTCAGTAGCATCCACACTTGAATCCAACCTTGAACATAGATCCAGTTTATATAAAGATGATTCTTTGAAGCACATCTTTTTGATGAACAACATCCATTACATGGTCCAGAAAATCAAGAACTCCAAAGTCAGAACCAGTTTTGGTGATGAGTGGATAAAAAGGCATATTGTAAAATACGTGCAGCACGAGAAAATCTACGAGAGGATAACATGGATCCCAGTCCTATCTTTGATAACCGGTTATGAGAAATCAGGGAAAGCAGTTCTGAAGGAGAGGTGCAAAAATTTCAGTATTGCTTTTGAGGATGTGTATAAGAACCAGACAGGATGGAGTATTCCAGACATTGAGCTTCGAGAGGATTTGAGAATTTCAACCGCGTTGAAGGTTGTTCATGCCTACCGAACATTTGTTGGACAGGTGAAGAAATCTCTCAGTGACAAGCACATCAAATACACAGAAGAGGACATGGAGAAGCATCTCCTGGACTTCTTTCAAGGTTCGGCAAAGTCACTTAATCATCATTGGAGGAGGTGAAAGTTGAATAACAGTAGTAGTATATCCTTTCTTTTTTTTCTTGCATTGAGCCTTCAATTGCACACACAACACACACACACACACACACAAATCCATAGTTCTCAAGTTCAACTTTTTATTGTAACTTTATTGTATATGCATTCCTTTTAATCTGTGTACGAGTCAATATGTATAATACTGACACTATTACTCGTCTTGTCCCAAATCATTTGTCTAGTTTAACACTACAAAATTAAACAAGATAATTATATTTTTGTGTAGCTGTATCATTCAATGTACTACCCCCCTCAATCATAGTTGGATCACGCCATTTGGTTCTAAATGTACTGAATTCAATACACGAACTTGCGTTGGTAGGCAACCTACTATAATTTTTCACTTCTCTTGGAGCTTGAAACCAACTGTATAAAGCTCACAGCAGGCAAGTTTTTCATATGATCTTTTTTCTTACCTCCCAATTTCAATAATCCTGCATGCATTAACTACAGGAACGAATTGTTCAATTTCATCCTCTCTAGAACTGACACGGCTATGCTGAAAGCTATATTGTTCAGATTCTTTAAAAATGTTTCCCCACCATGCACTACATTGGAGGATCCGACACCCACCTGACTATATTTTTGGAAAGCCAGAACAACATAGGCTAAAAGTGGTCCCACTGAGCCATAAAGGTTGGAAGACAGAAGATAAATTCAGACATTAAAGTCTGAAAGTCAGTCCCAACAAATAAAAAGAGCTACCAATTATTATTATCTGATCAGTTCAATTGACTTCGCCCAAGTAAACATAGGCGGCTTGAACTTTGAAAGGACTATTAGTACAAGTTTTAAGTCATGGCGTTCAGTACATCTGTACATGTAAAAGGGAAAACTTGAATGAGCACATGCTCTAGAGCAAAGAATAGGACTCAAAAAGGTATATCAAATTTGTTAATAAAATTAAACGATATTGTCCGGCTCAATTTGTGCACGCACCGACTATCCAATCAAATGAGTGCACCTCAATTATTCATCAGACCTGCTATCTTCCCACCAGCCCTAATAAAGGTAGGAATAACTTAGGCCCCTAAGGCTCTAGGCAGAAATGAAGATATCACCCAATGCTGTTGGGACGAAAACTTGGTTTTCTTCACCGTCTACATTGACCTCTAGGCCACACAATTGGTTGCAACCCAGGGTATATGAATGTACTTGATGTTTTCTTTGTCAGCAACAAGATCAATTTTGTCTTGTCAAATCATTTTGATTTATTCCTTGCTCGTTGTTAATGCTCTTTTCGTGGCAGAAATTCAGTACCCCATGACTGTCACTGAGCATTTGTATCATGAATGCTTCATAATTAAGGTAAAAGTCGTTCCAAGTCTTCACCCTTGTAATTGTATCTGTAGTTTTCAAAGTTAAACCTTTGCTGGAGTGAAGGTCTTGACTCTGTAGAGGGAACAGTGATGCTAGGGGCCAATATACTGGTGATTGATACATTTACGGGGTCGTTTGACAGCTGGTTAGGAGCTAAGTTATTCATCTATTAAATCCTGCATAAGTATCAGTAGCACTCTTTTGTTATGTATAAAATCAAACAACGCCTAATACAATGTTTGGTTTGCAGCTTACAAACCCGCATAACTGATACACGTGCAAGTTTGGGAGTCTATATATTTTAGGGAAAAGGGTCAAAAATACCCCTCTTCTTTCATTAATTAGCTAACTTTACCCTCCATCATACCATGTGGGCATATTTACCCCTTCAGTCATACTATGGGGCTATATTTGCCCCTGCTGTTATCAAACTTTTCATTTATACCCTTATTTTTGGATAGAAACCCCCAAATTAAAATAAAATATACAACTCTTAAAAAAACACCCATTATCCTCATTTGACCCGCTCCGAACCAATTAAAGAAACACAGTCGAGATAAATATCTAGCTCCCAAATTAGCTACCCTCATTGATTCTTCCTTTAAAAAAGACGACAATTGTGAATTTGGGAAGCTGATATTGATGATGATGGGGTAGTAGGGGAATTCATTTGACTAAAAGCTTGTACATATAATTGGCTTGCAAAAGCTACTTTCTTTATTCAATTGATTAGAGTATTTTCTTGCTATTTTTTTCTTCAACCCCATTCGATGTATCCAATTTCTTTTAAGTAAGCTTTCATGAAAATTAGCTAAAAAATTTGAAATTGCAGGAATGGTTTCAATTGGTGAGTTGTTCGTATTCCCTGCATTTTTGTCTTTGGTCCAATGGAATAAACAATGACACAGATGAGATTTCACAATGAAGAAAATTGTTAATAGTGATGAGGTTAAAGTGAAGAGAAATCATTGGGATTTCAGTCAAAAAATAGTATGCACAGAAGGAAAGATAAACAGGAGAACAATGAAGGAAAATTGTTTCTTCTGATGGAATTTCTTTTTTTACGGGAGACACTAGATATGAAAACGAATTCATTCCGAGCAAAGATGGTGAACCCGGTCGGGTTGAGTTTATAGTCCAATTGATGCAATTTGCCAGAAATTGCTATGAAGCCGCTCGGTTATTGTATAGCATCAAAGTGACGGCAGACATAGTGATTTAATTGGGTCGGAGCAGATTGGATGAGGGTGATGCGTTTTTTCTTCAAAATCGGGTATCTATTTTGATTTGGGAATTTCCATCCAAATTATGGGTATATGTGATAAGTTTGATAACGGCAAGGGCAAATATGACCACATAGTATGATGGAGGGTAAAGTTAGCTAATTAATGAAAGAAGAGGGGCATTTTTGACCCTTTTCCCTATATTTTATGCAGGATAGAATGGAATAACTAAACCCTGCATAAAATAATACATAGATTCCCTCGTAACTAATGCTCTGTATTATTAATACCTGCATAACTCTCTAAGGGAGCCTGTAACTATTCTAACCAGCTATCAAACGATCAGGTACTATTCTGTTCAGATGATTTTCCTAAACAAGGACATACAACTAGTGAAGTTAGAAATTCAACCTCCTGTGCAGGAAAAGAAAGGTAAGACCTAAGTAACAATTCAAGAGCCCTATTGCATTTAACACTCAATCTGCAGACTAGTGCCGGGAAGCCAATTAAGGAACATATAATTGTAGGAAGTACCAAAAGCGTGTACAATTACTACCTTTTGGCGGCATGGAGAAACATCAGAAAGAACAAGCACAAGCACTGTTGGAAGTATTTCAGTAACAGAAACAAAACCTCGTAATCTTTGAGTAATCGGATCACGTAACCAATGATCTGGTAGACCCAAGTTCAATCTCTCCAGTAGTACTCGACGCATCATGATTCTTTTTCAAAAATTCCAGGTTAATGGAAACTTTGGTCATTTACAGGCAACTGCAGTTTCTCAGATGAGTTATACAAGAATTACCTGCTTTCCTTTTTATTTCACAAACAATTTTTCCCTTCTACAACTAATCTAACCAGATTTGCAATTCGGCCAACTTGGAACATGGTCAAAACAATAAAAAAGATGTTACAACAGATATGAGTGAAGAATTATAATTAAATTGAAAATCATCCATTGTCAACGAGGCAATCATGTTCCTAAAACATCAACAGGTTCATCGAACATTGAACAACAAAGATCTCGAGCAATAGCCGAGTCAACAAATAAAACAACACACCTAGCAAAACGGACACAGGAAGAGCAGGCAAAGCTTTTTGATAAAATGCAAGAAGCATCAGAGTGATCCCAAGACCAGCTATAATAGCAAGATAGCAGGCATAAACTGTCATGAAATCATACATCGCAGCCCTGGCAACTAATACACTGTAGAATATGAAGTCTCCAAGCCCCAGCTTAATAGCACCTGAGGATCCCAAACCAATTCCTTCAAGTGCAAAATCATCATTGGACCCTTCCTGTAAATTCATTCGGACATTTATTCTATGCTGAATTAGTGGTGCAGCCAGCTCAGAATCTGCTCTTGAAACCTGACCATCCTCCACATCCACCACATTCCTCTCATTCTCATAACTACCGTACAATGGACGTCTTTCAAGACCAGAACTTGATTCCAAACTAGAATTAACAGTTGAATTCAAGTCAGACCTAGAATCCAAATTTTCATCGGAACCAAATTCATTCTCTCGTCTTTCTCTCCACACTCTCCTTTGCACAAAACCACCCCTTGGAACCGACTCACGATCAATAACAGGGCGAGCCTCATAAACCAAAGCCGGAATATCTTCATCCCTGGACATCGCAAGCTCAACAAGCAACCTTAAAGGCCCGCCAGGCAACAAAACAGCCGCAAGATCATACAACGCCATCGCAACCAAAAGCACCCAAGTAGTCCATTCAGGCAACATCGTAAACCAATACGCAACCAACACTCCAATAACAACCAAATACCATTGAGTAACAACAATCGCCATCTTCGACATAAACACAGCCAAAACCCCAACAACAGTAAAATTAAACAAAATCAAACCAAACGAAACACAATCAATAGGCACCCTAAACTTCCCAATCAAGAAAATAGCTATTTCACCACCCATGAATCCCAAAACAAGAAAAGACGAAAACCCCATATAATATTTCAAGAATTTAGTACACCTAAAGTAGAAAAGCAACACTAAAAGGAATGTAACAACAGTGACAACAACAACAAAGACCAAAGCATTCAAAAGGGCACCTTTTAATTTGTCCCAATTTGAGTCCGAGCTACTTTCATTATAAGCCACGGTTGCTATTGAGGTAAATGAGGGGTTTGAGGAATCTGTGTCATTGTTGAGTACTGTAACAAGAATGACCACTAAGAGCATGCAAATTGAAACTGGTGTTATTATTCTCACTATTTCTTCACCTAGTGAATCAAGCACACTTTTGGGTTTTGAATTTTCGTCCATTTGGAACAACAATATTGAATTTAATTTGGGAACAATTGGAAGAATTTTGGATTTAATAGGCGTTGAGAATTGCTTTTGGATTCTGGAAAAATTTGGGAACTTCCAATTTTGACTTTGGATCTTGAGAGACTTATCAAAAAAGTAACCCGACGACCCGAGTTAGATGAATTTGTGATTCATGACTCTGCCCAAATTTAACCCGACCCGAGTTAGATCCGAATTATTAGATGTATATTGTACCCCTCCGTTTAAAAAAGAACGAAGTAAGTAGTAACTATCAAAATTATGTATATTGTAACCCCGTTCGTTCAAAAAAGAACGAAGTAGTTTAAAAAAGAATGATCATTTTCTTTTTTTATAATATTTCAATTTAATTTTCTACACGTCATATTTAGAATCATAGAATTAAAGAATATTTTAATATATTTGAGATAATCATAGTATATTGTGTTTATTGAGTTTAAGTATTCAATTGTCATGGTCGTGAGTTAAAGAATTCAATTGACAATTCAAATCATATATAAGAATCTCGCAAGTCCTTCCTTCTTATTTTTTTTTAAAAAATTTAAGTTGTATAAAGTGATCACCCAAGTCAATTAAGGTCACTTATCCTTTATTACTCTGTCAAAGCACACTATCTAAGGGATTATTGACATGATAGACGATTGATCTAAAGATCATACCAATACAGAAAGACAATAAAATACACTTTTGAACTCTACTTTGAGCAAAAGAAAAGCACTACTGACTCATGTCAAATCTGTTTCTCATAATTTTTTTTTCTTGAGCCGAGCATTAATCGAAAACAATCTTTATCTCACAAGGCAGAAATAAAGCTGGCATAATCCTCAGACCCGATTTGTGAAATCACACTATAACAGGAACATTATGTCAAAAGTCAATAAACTAGGACATCAAAACTTCCAAATTACTCTTTTTCAACTTCAAGTCAAGAAGTAAATTGACTCGAGAAATTAAAAGAAAACCTAGTGTAGTGTTTAATTCTCCATGTCCTTAACTAATTATTGTCACCCAACATAATTAAACCAGTAACAGTGATAACAAATGCAGCTCCCAAGTTAATGATTCTGGAGATAATTGGACCACCCTCCTTGCCTACTATTACAAGGAACACATCAAAATAGTTGACATAAATCAGCACGATACCAAGCACAACGAGGAATATTGATATTTCCTCGTAACTCCCTCTCTTTTCATCACTTTGATGATAACTCGCTTTCCTTTCATCAATTTGATTCTCTAGAAGAAAAATCCATTGGTCTTCTTCAACTTTCGATGAATTTATTACCTCTTGCTTCTTGTTACTGCGCTTGAAAAAACTTGAAATCAAATCGAGCACCTTCTTCTCCTCCATATTATGCCTAGTCATAATAGAACTAACACGAAATTTATCAATCAGATTATAAGCCGTTAAATTAAAAAATATTTTTTTTTTTCATCAAATACATAACATGAGAAAAGTTGCAGCATAGGGTACTTTGTGTATAGTTTTTTAATAAATATCTAAATTTTAAATTAGTCAGCTTGACTCTCAAAAAGCAAACCCAAACAATGTTGTGATTTAAAACCTACCTCCGCCTCAACACTAACATCAAATAAAAAGTTTAATAGTAAACATCCTAAAGTAATTTAACTTGAACTCCATAATATGAGAAACATGCTGCATAAACTATGGTGGATGCAGAACAAAGCCTACGAGTTATCGGAAATTCAATAACTTTTATACAGATCATGTGTATATCTATATATATTAAGAAATTCACTAAATATCTAAAACTTTTGAACTGTAAACACATAATTTTTGTACATTAATTTGAGATCGTGATTGAAATCCATACACTTTAAAATTTTGAATCCGCTTTAAGGTCCTACGTAAACCAAAATAGTTTATAGTAATGAGTGGAGAAAAGTCTAACCTTTGAAGTTTAAAAGCTTTGCCAAAATCTTCCCAGTAGCCAAAACCTAATGAAAATTACTTTCATGCAGCAATATTATATTATTATTATTATTATTATTATTATTATTATTATTATTATTATTATCATGTATAATTTACAGTGTTTGAGTCATAAGGGATTAAGGACTCATGTCTTTATAATTGACACGTGGGGCTTAATTTTTACTAATAATTAGCTAATGGCCCACATACCTTCGTGAGTTTTTTTTTTTTTTTTTTTTAAAAAAGCCAATTTATTTATTAAACTTATAGAACAGAAAGTTCATAGTAACAATTTTCTTTAAAGGGCTTATGATTAAAATAAAGTTGTGGGATAACAATGGGGAAAAAACTAAAAAGGAAAAGAGGGCAAGTCCTATATATGTTAACTTAGTTACAAACAGGAAATTATCCTTCCTTCGTTTTAATTGCAGTATATTATTTTCCTATGTAGTCTAATTTAAGAATAATATTTTTATATATATATATTTGATAACTCTTTAATTCAAACATTTCATGTAACAAACACAAAACACAAATAACCTTTGGGAGGTTCATATAGGTTGCAACTATAATCCCGTTATTTTTCAAATTTTAAAATTAAATATTGCCTATCCTTTCTCGAGCAAATATCTTTGATAACCGCGGCATTCAAGCACACCTCAATTAATTCCACAAGACAGCTACCACCTCCCACAAGTAACGAGTACCATGCTAAGACAGACGGGAAGAAATCACCCTAGTGTTTTTTTTTTGTTTTTTTTTCTCTCTGTTGAGGTTTGAACCTTAACCTTATGGTTCTCAATCCATTCACTGACCACTTTTTGAGCAGGAGCAGGCATTTTTGCTAGTTCAAAGCTTGATTACTTTGAAAAGCAAAAAAAAAAAAAAAAAAGCTTAAGGCAGGGGATTTGGGGGTTGGGGGTGGTGGTGGGGGGGACTGGAGCAAATTGGCTCATAAGTTGTGTTCATGAAAGCAGTCAATTAACTGCAAAAAAAATTTATCCCCTTTTACTATATCTATATGTTGTGAATGTATCAATGTTCATTATCATCAAGGGAGAACAATGCTCTCTGCACATTTAAAGCTGCTGGAGAGCCTTTCCTGGCTTTCTCCACAAGATGCCTAATTAACAACTTTTCCATCTCATCATCACTCATTCCATCATTTTCATTCCAGTCAAAGTTATGCTCGCGTGAACGCGAGTTTTCTTGGTGGTTGATGTCCTTAACTCCTGATGCAACAGCAACATCCTCCTCCTCTGAACTTAACCTTGTGAACACGTCATAAGCCTCGTTATATGCATCTAAAGCATCTCCGCATAAATTGATTGCCACTGGCTGGTCTGCTGTACGTTGTTCAGCTTTAGCTATAGGACTACCGTGGGTGGAAGAAAAGCCCCCTTCACTGTTTGAGGAGTCCCTCCAAGAACTTGCAAGCTCTGCTTCCATATACCGAACTTTCCTTTCATTGTTCTGAAGTGACATCTCAAGCTCCTTGACCCGTTCTTCTAGTTGTGATTGGAGAACTTCGTGCAGCCGCAATCTCAGCTCTCTTGGCGAGACAGCATAGTTAACAGGATGAGGAGTCGAGGTCCCGCTACCATCCTGATCTGCATAAGGTTGACCTCCACCTTGTCTATTAAAGAGTTCAGTTCTTAACTCTCCCTCGGCTAGATCTGCTACAAAGTCTGGATCAACCTGCAAAAGATTGAACACTTGTTAAAGCTTCTCCAAAATAGCAGACAAGTAGCATAGCAGTGAGATTCAATTGCATTTACTAGTGGATGTAAAAGAGTGGCATCAGTAATAACTCCCCGAGTCTATCCTGACGACTCTCCTGTGAATTCTTATGACCTTGATTCGTTCTACAAACCACATATGGATGATACTGATCCTACAAATCATAAACTTAATGGTCTTCGAAATGAACACATGAAAACTTCTTCATTAGAGGATCAAGGACAAGAACAACCTGATGAAGATTGAGATTGATGATTCTTGCAAAAGCTAGAGATCAGAGTGACTGACTAAAAAAAGACAAAAAAATTCAACAAAAATCTGGAAAAGAGAAACATTATGAAGATCTCCAACACAGAAACAATGCAAACACAAGATATGACTAACTTACACACTAGATCACAAAGCTAACCGACAGAGCAAGCAAATCGAAGCACAAAAACTTATTCGCCAGAAACACCATGATGTGAAAATAGCTCAACCTTCTAAAAAAGAGCTCTCCTGACACAGTATAAGCTGAAAAATATTTGTCTACCTATACTTATACCATCCATATCAGGAAAGCTGCGAGAGGTTAAATAGGGAGAACCTGAAGAAAGCGTCAGTATACAATGTCTGAGAGAACACTAAGTAGGCTTTTGGCCATGAATATTATTCACAATATTCCGGAAAACGTTTTCACTTAATTCCGGAATACATTTTCACAATATTTGAATTTTTGAAAAACACCTCAATAGGTGTTTTCACTATTTTTGGATTCACTTTTTGCCCTTTTTAATTTTTTATTTTCTTAAAATAACCCAATATCCATAAAACTCTAAATTTTAAAAAATTTATTTTCAGTTTTTATACTTTTTAACTTCAAAACTACCTCATTTCGAAAATACTATGGCCAAACACAACTCCAACTCTATTTTTAACTTCAAAAATACCAAATAAAGTGAATATGTTTTTGATTTTCATGGCCAAACGGGTCCTAAATGTTTTCCATAACATTCAACACAGATGTTAGTTCTGATCATATGACTAATAAATATAAGGTACTACACATCCTACTAACAGAAGTAGTAGAGACTAAAGAGCTCGGCAACAGTATGCAACATTATCCACCAGAAATCAAGAAGCAACAGAGAGATACCCCTGAATAATTATTTCTAATAACAAGAACTGATGGAATTATCCATCTTGCATAGAATACAAGTTTAAACGAGTTTAGGGTTTGCTAAGCGTCCAATAGAACAAAATGGATGGTAAGATTCATATAGCCAAACCCAACTTAGGATTGAGGCATACTTTTCACTGTACGATAAGTGCTCCGTAGATATTCCACTGGGACTTGTTACTTTCCACCAACATAGGTATGGTGCCTATCCCACCGACGTTTAGGCAAATGGGAACAAACCACCTAGTGTCTTTTGCCTGTACTGGGCTTTTTAAATTGAGACCACCGGTTATCCTCCCACTTTATTGACCACTAGACCACACCCTTGGATGCTCTATTTAACCTTATGAAATAGTTCCGATTTCAAACTGTAAACTCTACCATAAGATTTTTCGACCACTGTCCATTAGTTCCGACTAGCAACACCCATATAATAGAAAATTCAAGCACTATATTACCAATGAAAGCCTAATCAAGCTTATCTGTTACCAACCTTAAGATCTAGGGTTTCCTTGGAAAAACACAACTCATAAGCTGTCGAAGTTATAACCAACTGGTAGATCTTGGACCATAAAGCTTAAGTGCATATAGTGCCTAAGTTAACTTCTCTGACAAGATAATTGTATTTTCAAGAATGGAGTTTCGAAGAAAGCAATTTGACATTAGAGTTGCTTCACACACACACAAGGAAAACAAAAAAGTAAAAAAATAAAGCATAGAGATGAATGAATCAGAAAGCATTATTACCTCATCTAGTTCTGCGAGTTTCCCCTCCAACGTAGATGAATTTATACTTAATTCTAACCTCTCCAGTTCAGCTTCAAGCTCTGCTTCAATTTTACTCCTAGACTCTTCCTCTGTCTTCTGGCTTTGACAGTCATCATAATTTGTTGACGAAGATGCCTGTAAAGCTCCATTGTTTGAGGAATCATTAAGTGTATCTTGTGACTCACAATCTTCAGTGCCAAGCTCTTTCACAGTTAATGAATCTTTCATTTCAAGTTCCTCCTGTAGATCTTGAACCAAATACTCGGACTGTCTCAACAAGTCATTTAATTTATCCATTTCCTTTCTATTTTTCCAAAAAGAAGATATTATGCCCACAAATATTCCAAGACAGAAAAGACACATGCCATCAGATGATCCTGATTCAAGACAACCATAAAAGGAGAGATGTGTTGTAGAAGATGTTAATATTTATTGCCCCACAAAGAAAAAAATTGTAAGTTGTAAACGATTTTAAAAAAAAAAGTAGTATTCACTTCTTGTGCCATTAGCAGGAAAGTCATGAACAGTGGAGAGTTTTAAAGTCTCAGCATCTCAAGTAGAAGTCTAGAGAAGAAACAGACTTGACACTGATTAAGGTGAAAAAATGATTCTCTCTTACAAATTATTTTTGTGTTCCAACTGTTGCAGTAAAAGGATGAAACATTCATAAGTTTCATTATGTGAAAGTTAACTACCATTTGCACAACGCTGCGCTAGCATAATATCTTGATGGAATAATCTGGAGCTACACCCCCTCGCTCTACTCGTTTTTAGTTCTTCCAGAGAATGCTGCTATTCCAGTGTTCAAAAGCATGGAAAATAATATGTATCTATTTCATTAAATTTTACAATGGAACCATGAAAAATCATACTTCAAACAGAACAACATGGGCTAAAAGTGGTCCCACTGAGCCATAAAGGTTGGAAGACAGAAGATAAATTCAGACATTAAAGTCTGTAGTCAGTCCCAACAAATAAAAAAAGCTACCGATTATTATTATCTGATCAGTTCAATTGACTTCGCCCAAGTAAACATAGGCGGCTTGAACTTTGAAAGGACTATTAGTACTAAGTTTTAAGTCATGGCGTTCAGTACATCTGTACATGTAAAAGGGAAAACTTGAATGAGCACATGCTCTAGAGCAAAGAATAGGACTCAAAAGGTATATCAAATTTGTTCATAAAATTAAACGATATTGTCCGGCTCAACTTGTGCACGCATCGACTATCCAATCAAATGAGTGCACCTCAATTATTCATCAGACCTGCTATCTTCCCACCAACCCTAATAAAGGTAGGAATAACTTAGGCCCCTAAGGCTCTAGGCAGAAATGAAGATATCACCCAATGCTGTTGGGACGAAAACTTGGTTTTCTTCACCGTCTACATTGACCTCTAGGCCACACAATTGGTTGCAACCCAGGGTATATGAATGTACTTGATGTTTTCTTTGTCAGCAACAAGATCAATTTTGTCTTGTCAAATCATTTTGATTTATTCCTTGCTCGTTGTTAATGCTCTTTTCGTGGCAGAAATTCAGTACCCCATGACTGTCACTGAGCATTTGTATCATGAATGCTTCATAATTAAGGTAAAAGTTGTTCCAAGTCTTCACCCTTGTAATTGTATCTGTAGTTTTCAAAGTTAAACCTTTGCTGGAGTGAAGGTCTTGACTCTGTAGAGGGAACAGTGATGCTAGGGGCCAATATACTGGTGATTGATACATTTACGGGGTCGTTTGACAGCTGGTTAGGAGCTAAGTTATTCATCTATTAAATCCTGCATAAGTATCAGTAGCACTCTTTTGTTATGTATAAAATCAAACAACGCCTAATACAATGTTTGGTTTGCAGCTTACAAACCCGCATAACTGATACACGTGCAAGTTTGGGAGTCTATATATTTTAGGGAAAAGGGTCAAAAATACCCCTCTTCTTTCATTAATTAGCTAACTTTACCCTCCATCATACCATGTGGGCATATTTACCTCTTCAGTCATACTATGGGGCTATATTTGCCCCTGCTGTTATCAAACTTTTCATTTATACCCTTATTTTTGGATAGAAACCCCCAAATTAAAATAAAATATACAACTCTTAAAAAAACACCCATTATCCTCATTTGACCCGCTCCGAACCAATTAAAGAAACACAGTCGAGATAAATATCTAGCTCCAAAATTAGCTACCCTCATTGATTCTTCCTTTAAAAAAGACGACAATTGTGAATTTGGGAAGCTGATATTGATGATGATGATGATGGGGTAGTAGGGCAATTCATTTGACTAAAAGCTTGTACTTATATATGGCTTGCAAAAGCCACTTTCTTTATTCAATTGATTAGAGTATTTTCTTGCTATTTTTTTCTTCAACCCCATTCGATGTATCCAACGTCTTTCCAGTAAGCTTTGATGAAAATAAGCTAAAAAGTTTGAAATTGCAGGAATGGTTTCAATTGGTGAGTTGTTCGTATTCCCTGCATTTTTGTCTTTGGTGAAATTGATGTTAGATAATTGTCCAATGGAATAAACAATGACATAGACGAGATTTCACAATGAAGAAAATTGTTAATAGTGATGAGGTTAAAGTGAAGAGAAATCGTTGGGATTTCAGTCGAAAAATAGTATGCACAGAAGGAAAGATAAACAGGGGAACAGTGAAGGAAAATTGTTTCTTCTGATGGAATTTCTTTTTTTACGGGAGACACTAGAGATGAAAACGAATTCATTCCGAGCAAAGATGGTGAACCCGGTCAGGTTGAGTTTATAGTCCAATTGATGCAATTTGCCAGAAATTGCTATGAAGCCGCTCGGTTATTGTATAGCATCAAAGTAATGGCAGACATAGTGATTTAATTGGGTCGGAGCAGATTGGATGAGGGTGATGGGTTTTTTCTTCAAACTTGGGTATCTATTTTGATTTGGGAATTTCCATCCAAATTAGGGGTATATGTAATAAGTTTGATAACGGCAAGGGCAAATATGACCACATAGTATGACGGAGGGTAAAGTTAGCTAATTAGTGAAAGAAGAGGGGTATTTTTGACACCCTTTTCCCTATATTTTATCCAGGAAAGAATGGAATAACCAAACCCTGCATAAAATAATACATAGATTTCCCTCGTAACTGATGATCTGTATTATTAATACCTCCATAACTCTAAGGAGCCTGTAACTATTCTAACCAGCTATCAAACGACAGGTAACTATTCTATCCAAATGATTTTCCTAAACAAGGACATACAACTAGTGAAGTTAGAAATTCAACCTCCTGCGCAGGAAAAGTAAGACCTAAGAAAAAATTCAAGAGCCCTATTGCATCTAACACTCAATCTGCAGACTAGTGCCGGGAAGCCAATTAAGGAACATATAATTGTAGGGAGTACTAAAAGCGTGTACAATTACTACCTTTTGGCGGCATGGAGAAACATCAGAAAGAGCAAGCACAAGCACTGTTGGAAGTATTTCAGTAACAGAAACAAAACCTCGTAATCTTTGAGTAATCGGATCACGTAACCAATGATCTGGTAGACCCAAGTTCAATCTCTCCAGTAGTACTCGACGCATCATGATTCTTTTTCAAAAATTCCAGGTTAATGGAAACTTTGGTCATTTACAGGCAACCGCAATTTCTCAGATGAGTTATACAAGAATTACCTGCTTTCCTTTTTATTTAACAAACAATTTTTCCCTTCTACAACTAATCTAACCAGATGTGCAATTAGGCCAATTTGGAACATGGTCAAAACAATAAAAAAGACGTTACAACAGATATGAGTGAAGAATTATAATTAAATTGAAAATCATCCATTGTCAACAAGGCAATCATGTTCCTAAAACATCAACAGGTTCATCGAACATTGAACAACAAAGATCTCGAGCAATAGCCGAGTCAACAAATAAAACAACACACCTAGCAAAACGGACACAGGAAGAGCAGGCAAAGCTTTCTGATAAAATGCAAGAAGCATCAGAGTGATCCCAAGACCAGCTATAATAGCAAGATAGCAGGCATAAACTGTCATGAAATCATACATCGCAGCCCTGGCAACTGATACACTGTAGAATATGGAGTTTCCTAGCCCCAGCTTAATAGCACCTGAGGATCCCAAACCAATTCCTTCAAGTGCAAAATCATCATTTGACCCTTCCTGTAAATTCATTCGGACATTTGTCCTATGCTGAATTAGCGGTGCAGCCAGCTCAGAATCGTCCCTTGAAACCTGACTATCCTCCATATCAACCGCATTCCTCTCATTCTCATCACTACCGTACAGTGGACGCCTTTCAAGAACAGAACGTGATTCCGAAATAGAATTAACATTTGAATTCAAGTTAGACCTAGAATCCAAATTTTCATCGGAACCAAATTCATTCTCCCGTCTTTCTCTCCACACTCTCCTTTGCACAAAACCACCCCTTGGAACCGACTCGCGATCAATAACAGGGCGAGCCTCATACACCAAAGCCGGAATATCTTCATCCCTAGACATCGCAAGCTCAACAAGCAACCTTAAAGGCCCACCGGGCAACAAAACAGCTGCAAGATCATACAATGTCATCGCTACCAAAAGCACCCAAGTAGTCCATTCAGCCAACACTCCAATAACAACCAAATACCCTTGAGTAACAACAGTCGCCATCTTCGACATAAACACAGCCAAAACCCCAACAACTGTAAAATTAAACAAAATCAAACCAAACGAAACACAATCAATAGGCACCCTAAAGTTCCCAATCAAGAAAATAGCTATTTCACCACCCATGAATCCCAAAAACAAGAAAAGACGAAAACCCCATATAATAGTTCGAGAATTTAGTACACCTAAAGTAGAAAAGCAACTCTAAAAGGAATGTAACAACAGTGACAACAACAACAACAAAGACCAAAGCATTCAAAAGGGCACCTTTTGATTTGTCCCAATTTGAGTCCGAGCAACTTTCATTATAAGCCACGGTTGCTATTGAGGTAAATGAGGGGTTTGATGAATCTGTGTCATTATTGAGTACTGTAACAAGAATGACCACTAAGAGCACCCAAATTGAAACTGGTGTTATTATTCTCACTATTTCTTCACCTAGTGAATCAAGAACACTTTTGGGTTTTGAATTTTCGTCCATCTGGAACACCAAATTGAAATGAATTTGGGAACAATTGCAAGAATTTTGGATTTAATAGGTGTTGAGAATTGCTTTTGGATTCTGGGAAAAATTTGGAACTTCCAATTTTGACTTTGGATCTTGAGAGACTTATCAAAAAAGTAACCCGACGACCCGAGTTAGATCCGAATTATGAATTTGTGATTCGTGACTCTGGCCCAAATTTAGCTATGAGTGGCACCTTATTAGATGTGTATATTACCCCTCAGTTTAAAAGAGAATGAAGTTACCATAAAGAATGAAGTAGTTTAAAAAGGAATGATCATTGTTTTTTAAAAAATTTAATTTAATTTTTTACATGTCATAGTTAGAATCACAGAATTAAAGAATATTTTAGTATATTTAAAATAATAATTCAAAAATATTCTTTATTTTCTTTAATTTCGTGTCATGTTAAAATAGATCATTTTTTTAAACGGAGAAAGTATAATAAGTAGATGTTTGGTAACGAGAATCTTTTCACTTTTTTTCAAAAGATTCTACGTGAATCAAAATAGTTTATAAAAATGAGTGGAGAAAAGTCTAACCATTGAAGTCTAAAAGATTTGCCAAAATCTTCCCAGTAGCCAAAACCTAATGAAAATTACTTTCATGCAGCAATATTATATTATTATTATTATTATTATTATTATTATCATGTATAATTTACAGTGTTTGAGTCATAAGGGATTAAGGACTCATGTCTTTATAATTGGCACGTGGGGCTTAATTTTTACTAATAATTAGCTAATGGCCCACATACCTTCGTGAGCTTTTAAAAAAAAAAAAAAAAACAATTTATTTATTAAACTTATAGAACAGAAAGTTCATAGTAACATTTTTCTTTAAAGGGCTTATAATTAAAATAAAGTTAGGAGGTATATTTATGTAAATTTTCCTAAAAATATAAGATTTATTTGTGGGATAACAATGGGGGAAAACTAAAAAGGAAAAGAGGGCAAGTCCTATATATGTTAACTTAGTTACAAACAGGAAATTATCCTTCCTTCGTTTTAATTGCAGTATATTATTTTCCTATGTAATCTAATTATAGAATAATATTTTTATATATATATATATTTGATAACTCTTTAATTCAAACATTTCATTTAACAAACACAAAACACAAATAACCTTTGGGAGGTTCATATAGGTTGCAACTATAATCCCGTTATTTTTCAAATTTTAAAATTAAATATTGCTTATCCTTTTTCGAGCAAATATCTTTGATAACCGCGGCATTCAAGCACACCTCAATTAATTCCACAAGACAGCTACCACCTCCCACAAGTAACGAGTACCATGCTAAGACAGACGGGAAGAAATCACCCTAGTGTTTTTTTTTTTTTTTTTTTCTCTCTCTGTTGAGGTTTGAACCTTAACCTTATGGTTCTCAATCCATTCACTGACCACTTTTTGAGCAGGAGCAGGCATTTTTGCTAGTTCAAAGCTTGATTACTTTGAAAAGCAAAAAAAAAAAAAAAAAAAAGCTTAAGGCAGGGGATTTGGGGGTTGGGGGTGGTGGTGGGGGGGACTGGAGCAAATTGGCTCATAAGTTGTGTTCATGAAAGCAGTCAATTAACTGCAAAAAAAATTTATCCCCTTTTACTATATCTATATGTTGTGAATGTATCAATGTTCATTATCATCAAGGGAGAACAATGCTCTCTGCACATTTAAAGCTGCTGGAGAGCCTTTCCTGGCTTTCTCCACAAGATGCCTAATTAACAACTTTTCCATCTCATCATCACTCATTCCATCATTTTCATTCCAGTCAAAGTTATGCTCGCGTGAACGCGAGTTTTCTTGGTGGTTGATGTCCTTAACTCCTGATGCAACAGCAACATCCTCCTCCTCTGAACTTAACCTTGTGAACACGTCATAAGCCTCGTTATATGCATCTAAAGCATCTCCGCATAAATTGATTGCCACTGGCTGGTCTGCTGTACGTTGTTCAGCTTTAGCTATAGGACTACCGTGGGTGGAAGAAGAGCCCCCTTCACTGTTTGAGGAGTCCCTCCAAGAACTTGCAAGCTCTGCTTCCATATACCGAACTTTCCTTTCATTGTTCTGAAGTGACATCTCAAGCTTCTTGACCCGTTCTTCTAGTTGTGATTGGAGAACTTCGTGCAGCCGCAATCTCAGCTCTCTTGGCGAGACAGCATAGTTAACAGGATGAGGAGTCGAGGTCCCGCTACCATCCTGATCTGCATAAGGTTGACCTCCACCTTGTCTATTAAAGAGTTCAGTTCTTAACTCTCCCTCGGCTAGATCTGCTACAAAGTCTGGATCAACCTGCAAAAGATTGAACACTTGTTAAAGCTTCTCCAAAATAGCAGACAAGTAGCATAGCAGTGAGATTCATTTGCATTTACTAGTGGATGTAAAAGAGTGGCATCAGTAATAACTCCCCGAGTCTATCCTGACGACTCTCCTGTGAATTCTTATGACCTTGATTCGTTCTACAAACCACATATGGATGATACTGATCCTACAAATCATAAACTTAATGGTCTTCGAAATGAACACATGAAAACTTCTTCATTAGAGGATCAAGGACAAGAACAACCCGATGAAGATTGAGATTGATGATTCTTGCAAAAGCTAGAGATCAGAGTGACTGACTAAAAAAAGACAAAAAAATTCAACAAAAATCTGGAAAAGAGAAACATTATGAAGATCTCCAACACAGAAACAATGCAAACACAAGATATGACTAACTTACACACTAGATCACAAAGCCAACCGACAGAGCAAGCAAATCGAAGCACAAAAACTTATTCGCCAGAAACACCATGATGTGAAAATAGCTCAACCTTCTAAAAAAGAGCTCTCCTGACACAGTATAAGCTGAAAAATATTTGTCTACCTATACTTATACCATCCATATCAGGAAAGCTGCGAGAGGTTAAATAGGGAGAACCTGAAGAAAGCGTCAGTATACAATGTCTGAGAGAACACTAAGTAGGCTTTTGGCCATGAATATTATTCACAATATTCCGGAAAACGTTTTCACTTAATTCCGGAATACATTTTCACAATATTTGAATTTTTGAAAAACACCTCAAGAGGTGTTTTCACTATTTTTGGATTCACTTTTTGCCTTTTTTAATTTTTTATTTTCTTAAAATAACCCAATATATCCATAAAACTCTAAATTTTAAAAAAATTATTCAGTTTTTATACTTTTTAACTTCAAAACTATCTCATTTCGAAAATACTATGGCCAAACACAACTCCAACTCTATTTTTAACTTCAAAAATACCAAATAAAGTGAATATGTTTTTGATTTTCATGGCCAAACGGGTCCTAAATGTTTTCCATAACATTCAACACAGATGTTAGTTCTGATCATATGACTAATAAATATAAGGTACTACACATCCTACTAACAGAAGTAGTAGAGACTAAAGAGCTCGGCAACAGTATGCAACATTATCCACCAGAAATCAAGAAGCAACAGAGAGATACCCCTGAATAATTATTTCTAATAACAAGAACTGATGGAATTATCTATCTTGCATAGAATACAAGTTTAAACGAGTTTAGGGTTTGCTAAGCGTCCAATAGAACAAAATGGATGGTAAGATTCATATAGCCAAACCCAACTTAGGATTGAGGCACACTTTTCACTGTACGATAAGTGCTCCGTAGATATTCCACTGGGACTTGTTACTTTCCACCAACATAGGTATGGTGCCTATCCCACCGACGTTTAGGCAAATGGGAACAAACCACCTAGTGTCTTTTGCCTGTACTGGGCTTTTCAAATTGAGACCACTGGTTATCCTCCCACTTTATTGACCACTAGACCACACCCTTGGATGCTCTATTTAACCTTATGAAATAGTTCCGATTTCAAACTGTAAACTCTACCATAAGATTCTTCGACCACTGTCCATTAGTTCCGACTAGCAACACCCATATAATAGAAAATTCAAGCACTATATTACCAATGAAAGCCTAATCAAGCTTATCTGTTACCAACCTTAAGATCTAGGGTTTCCTTGGAAAAACACAAACTCATAAGCCGTCGAAGTTATAACCAACTGGTAGATCTTGGACCATAAAGCTTAAGTGCATGTAGTGCCTAAGTTAACTTCTCTGACAAGATAATTGTATTTTCAAGAATGGAGTTTCGAAGAAAGCAATTTGACATTAGAGTTGCTTCACACACACACAAGGAAAAAAAAAAAAGTAAAAAAATAAAGCATAGAGATGAATGAATCAGAAAGCATTATTACCTCATCTAGTTCTGCGAGTTTCCCCTCCAACGTAGATGAATTTATACTTAATTCTAACCTCTCCAGTTCAGCTTCAAGCTCTGCTTCAATTTTACTCCTAGACTCTTCCTCTGTCTTCTGGCTTTGACAGTCATCATAATTTGTTGACGAAGATGCCTGTAAAGCTCCATTGTGTGATGCCTGTAAAGCTCCATTGTTTGAGGAATCATTAAGTGTATCTTGTGACTCACAATCTTCAGTGCCAAGCACTTTCACAGTTAATGAATCTTTCATTTCAAGTTCCTCCTGTAGATCTTGAACCAAATACTCGGACTGTCTCAACAAGTCATTTAATTTATCCATTTCCTTTCTATTTTTCCAGAAAGAAGATATTATGCCCACAAATATTCCAAGACAGAAAAGACACATGCCATCAGATGATCCTGATTCAAGACAACCATAAAAGGAGAGATGTGTTGTAGAAGATGTTAATATTTATTGCCCCACAAAGAAAAAAATTGTAAGTTGTAAACGATTTTAAAAAAAAAAAGTAGTATTCACTTCTTGTGCCATTAGCAGGAAAGTCATGAGCAGTGGAGAGTTTTAAAGTCTCAGCATCTCAAGTAGAAGTCTAGAGAAGAAACAGACTTGACACTGATTAAGGTGAAAAAATGATTCTCTCTTACAAATTATTTTTGTGTTCCAACTGTTGCAGTAAAAGGATGAAACATTCATAAGTTTCATTATGTGAAAGTTAACTACCATTTGCACAACGCTGCGCTAGCATAATATCTTGATGGAATAATCTGGAGCTACACCTTTCTATTCTCTCTTGTACTTATATATGGCTTGCAAAAGCCACTTTCTTTATTCAATTGATTAGAGTATTTTCTTGCTATTTTTTTCTTCAACCCCATTCGATGTATCCAACGTCTTTCAGTAAGCTTTGATGAAAATAAGCTAAAAAGTTTGAAATTGCAGGAATGGTTTCAATTGGTGAGTTGTTCGTATTCCCGGCATTTTTGTCTTTGGTGAAATTGATGTTAGATAATTGTCCAATGGAATAAACAATGACATAGACGAGATTTCACAATGAAGAAAATTGTTAATAGTGATGAGGTTAAAGTGAAGAGAAATCGTTGGGATTTCAGTCAAAAAATAGTATGCACAGAAGGAAAGATAAACAGGGGAACAGTGAAGGAAAATTGTTTCTTCTGATGGAATTTCTTTTTTTACGGGAGACACTAGAGATGAAAACGAATTCATTCCGAGCAAAGATGGCGAACCCGGTCAGGTTGAGTTTATAGTCCAATTGATGCAATTTGCCAGAAATTGCTATGAAGCCGCTCGGTTATTGTATAGCATCAAAGTAATGGCAGACATAGTGATTTAATTGGGTCGGAGCAGATTGGATGAGGGTGATGGGTTTTTTCTTCAAACTTGGGTATCTATTTTGATTTGGGAATTTCCATCCAAATTAGGGGTATATGTAATAAGTTTGATAACGGCAAGGGCAAATATGACCACATAGTATGACGGAGGGTAAAGTTAGCTAATTAGTGAAAGAACAGAGGTATTTTTGACACCCTTTTCCCTATATTTTATCCAGGAAAGAATGGAATAACCAAACCCTGCATAAAATAATACATAGATTTCCCTCGTAACTGATGATCTGTATTATTAATACCTGCATAACTCTAAGGAGCCTGTAACTATTCTAACCAGCTATCAAACGACCAGGTAACTATTCTATCCAGATGATTTTCCTAAACAAGGACATACAACTAGTGAAGTTAGAAATTCAACCTCCTGCGCAGGAAAAGTAAGACCTAAGAAAAAATTCAAGAGCCCTATTGCATCTAACACTCAATCTGCAGACTAGTGCCGGGAAGCCAATTAAGGAACATATAATTGTAGGGAGTACTAAAAGCGTGTACAATTACTACCTTTTGGCGGCATGGAGAAACATCAGAAAGAGCAAGCACAAGCACTGTTGGAAGTATTTCAGTAACAGAAACAAAACCTCGTAATCTTTGAGTAATCGGATCACGTAACCAATGATCTGGTAGACCCAAGTTCAATCTCTCCAGTAGTACTCGACGCATCATGATTCTTTTTCAAAAATTCCAGGTTAATGGAAACTTTGGTCATTTACAGGCAACCGCAATTTCTCAGATGAGTTATACAAGAATTACCTACTTTCCTTTTTATTTAACAAACAATTTTTCCCTTCTACAACTAATCTAACCAGATGTGCAATTAGGCCAATTTGGAACATGGTCAAAACAATAAAAAAGACGTTACAACAGATATGAGTGAAGAATTATAATTAAATTGAAAATCATCCATTGTCAGCAAGGCAATCATGTTCCTAAAACATCAACAGGTTCATCGAACATTGAACAACAAAGATCTCGAGCAATAGCCGAGTCAACAAATAAAACAACACACCTAGCAAAACGGACACAGGAAGAGCAGGCAAAGCTTTCTGATAAAATGCAAGAAGCATCAGAGTGATCCCAAGATCAGCTATAATAGCAAGATAGCAGGCATAAACTGTCATGAAATCATACATCGCAGCCCTGGCAACTGATACACTGTAGAATATGGAGTCTCCTAGCCCCAGCTTAATAGCACCTGAGGATCCCAAACCAATTCCTTCAAGTGCAAAATCATCATTTGACCCTTCCTGTAAATTCATTCGGACATTTATCCTATGCTGAATTAGCGGTGCAGCCAGCTCAGAATCTTCTCTTGAAACCTGACCATCCACCATATCAACCGCATTCCTCTCATTCTCATCACTACCGTACAGTGGACGCCTTTCAAGAACAGAACGTGATTCCGAAATAGAATTAACATTTGAATTCAAGTTAGACCTAGAATCCAAATTTTCATCGGAACCAAATTCATTCTCCCGTCTTTCTCTCCACACTCTCCTTTGCACAAAACCACCCCTTGGAACCGACTCGCGATCAATAACAGGGCGAGCCTCATACACCAAAGCCGGAATATCTTCATCCCTAGACATCGCAAGCTCAACAAGCAACCTTAAAGGCCCACCGGGCAACAAAACAGCTGCAAGATCATACAATGTCATCGCTACCAAAAGCACCCAAGTAGTCCATTCAGCCAACACTCCAATAACAACCAAATACCCTTGAGTAACAACAGTCGCCATCTTCGACATAAACACAGCCAAAACCCCAACAACTGTAAAATTAAACAAAATCAAACCAAACGAAACACAATCAAAAGGCACCCTAAAGTTCCCAATCAAGAAAATAGCTATTTCACCACCCATGAATCCCAAAAACAAGAAAAGACGAAAACCCCATATAATAGTTCAAGAATTTAGTACACCTAAAGTAGAAAAGCAACACTAAAAGGAATGTAACAGCAGTGACAACAACAACAACAAAGACCAAAGCATTCAAAAGGGCACCTTTTGATTTGTCCCAATTTGAGTCCCAGCAACTTTCATTATAAGCCACGGTTGCTATTGAGGTAAATGAGGGGTTTGATGAATCTGTGTCATTATTGAGTACTGTAACAAGAATGACCACTAAGAGCATCCAAATTGAAACTGGTGTTATTATTCTCACTATTTCTTCACCTAGTGAATCAAGAACACTTTTGGGTTTTGAATTTTCGTCCATCTGGAACACCAAATTGAAATGAATTTGGGAACAATTGTAAGAATTTTGGATTTAATAGGTGTTGAGAATTGCTTTTGGATTCTGGGAAAAATTTGGAACTTCCAATTTTGACTTTGGATCTTGAGAGACTTATCAAAAAAGTAACCCGACGACCCGAGTTAGATCCGAATTATGAATTTGTGATTCGTGACTCTGGCCCAAATTTAGCTATGAGTGGCACCTTATTAGATGTGTATATTACCCCTCAGTTTAAAAGAGAATGAAGTTACCATAAAGAATGAAGTAGTTTAAAAAGGAATGATCATTGTTTTTTAAAAAATTTAATTTAATTTTTTACATGTCATAGTTAGAATCACAGAATTAAAGAATATTTTAGTATATTTAAAATAATAATTCAAAAATATTCTTTTTTTCTTTAATTTCGTGTCATGTTAAAATAGATCATTTTTTTAAACGGAGAAAGTATAATAAGTAGATGTTTGGTAACGAAAATCTTTTCACTTTTTTTCAAAAGATTCTACGTGAACCAAAATAGTTTATAAAAATGAGTGGAGAAAAGTCTAAACTTTGAAGTCTAAAAGCTTTGCCAAAATCTTCCCAGTAGCCAAAACCTAATGAAAATTACTTTCATGCAGCAATATTATATTATTATTATTATTATTATTATCATGTATAATTTACAGTGTTTGAGTCATAAGGAATTAAGGACTCATGTCTTTATAATTGGCACGTGGGGCTTAATTTTTACTAATAATTAGCTAATGACCCACATACCTTCGTGAGCTTTTAAAAAAAAAACGATTTATTTATTAAATTTATAGAACAGAAAGTTCATAGTAACATTTTTCTTTAAAGGGCTTATGATTAAAATAAAGTTAGGAGGTATATTTATGTAAATTTTCCTAAAATATAAGATTTATTTGTGGGATAACAATGGGGAAAAAACTAAAAAGGAAAAGAGGGCAAGTCCTATATATGTTAACTTAGTTACAAACAGGAAATTATCCTTCCTTCGTTTTAATTGCAGTATATTATTTTCCTATGTAATCTAATTATAGAATAATATTTTTTTATATATATATATTTGATAACTCTTTAATTCAAACATTTCATGTAACAAACACAAAACACAAATAACCTTTGGGAGGTTCATATAGGTTGCAACTATAATCCCGTTATTTTTCAAATTTTAAAATTAAATATTGCTTATCCTTTTTCGAGCAAATATCTTTGATAACCGCGGCATTCAAGCACACCTCAATTAATTCCACAAGACAGCTACCACCTCCCACAAGTAACGAGTACCATGCTAAGACAGACGGGAAGAAATCACCCTAGTGTTTTTTTTTTTTTTTTTTTTCTCTCTGTTGAGGTTTGAACCTTAACCTTATGGTTCTCAATCCATTCACTGACCACTTTTTGAGCAGGAGCAGGCATTTTTGCTAGTTCAAAGCTTGATTACTTTGAAAAGCAAAAAAAAAAAAAAAAAAAAGCTTAAGGCAGGGGATTTGGGGGTTGGGGGTGGTGGTGGGGGGGACTGGAGCAAATTGGCTCATAAGTTGTGTTCATGAAAGCAGTCAATTAACTGCAAAAAAAATTTATCCCCTTTTACTATATCTATATGTTGTGAATGTATCAATGTTCATTATCATCAAGGGAGAACAATGCTCTCTGCACATTTAAAGCTGCTGGAGAGCCTTTCCTGGCTTTCTCCACAAGATGCCTAATTAACAACTTTTCCATCTCATCATCACTCATTCCATCATTTTCATTCCAGTCAAAGTTATGCTCGCGTGAACGCGAGTTTTCTTGGTGGTTGATGTCCTTAACTCCTGATGCAACAGCAACATCCTCCTCCTCTGAACTTAACCTTGTGAACACGTCATAAGCCTCGTTATATGCATCTAAAGCATCTCCGCATAAATTGATTGCCACTGGCTGGTCTGCTGTACGTTGTTCAGCTTTAGCTATAGGACTACCGTGGGTGGAAGAAGAGCCCCCTTCACTGTTTGAGGAGTCCCTCCAAGAACTTGCAAGCTCTGCTTCCATATACCGAACTTTCCTTTCATTGTTCTGAAGTGACATCTCAAGCTTCTTGACCCGTTCTTCTAGTTGTGATTGGAGAACTTCGTGCAGCCGCAATCTCAGCTCTCTTGGCGAGACAGCATAGTTAACAGGATGAGGAGTCGAGGTCCCGCTACCATCCTGATCTGCATAAGGTTGACCTCCACCTTGTCTATTAAAGAGTTCAGTTCTTAACTCTCCCTCGGCTAGATCTGCTACAAAGTCTGGATCAACCTGCAAAAGATTGAACACTTGTTAAAGCTTCTCCAAAATAGCAGACAAGTAGCATAGCAGTGAGATTCATTTGCATTTACTAGTGGATGTAAAAGAGTGGCATCAGTAATAACTCCCCGAGTCTATCCTGACGACTCTCCTGTGAATTCTTATGACCTTGATTCGTTCTACAAACCACATATGGATGATACTGATCCTACAAATCATAAACTTAATGGTCTTCGAAATGAACACATGAAAACTTCTTCATTAGAGGATCAAGGACAAGAACAACCTGATGAAGATTGAGATTGATGATTCTTGCAAAAGCTAGAGATCAGAGTGACTGACTAAAAAAAGACAAAAAAATTCAACAAAAATCTGGAAAAGAGAAACATTATGAAGATCTCCAACACAGAAACAATGCAAACACAAGATATGACTAACTTACACACTAGATCACAAAGCTAACCGACAGAGCAAGCAAATCGAAGCACAAAAACTTATTCGCCAGAAACACCATGATGTGAAAATAGCTCAACCTTCTAAAAAAGAGCTCTCCTGACACAGTATAAGCTGAAAAATATTTGTCTACCTATACTTATACCATCCATATCAGGAAAGCTGCGAGAGGTTAAATAGGGAGAACCTGAAGAAAGCGTCAGTATACAATGTCTGAGAGAACACTAAGTAGGCTTTTGGCCATGAATATTATTCACAATATTCCGGAAAACGTTTTCACTTAATTCCGGAATACATTTTCACAATATTTGAATTTTTGAAAAACACCTCAAGAGGTGTTTTCACTATTTTTGGATTCACTTTTTGCCCTTTTTAATTTTTTATTTTCTTAAAATAACCCAATATCCATAAAACTCTAAATTTTAAAAAATTTATTTTCAGTTTTTATACTTTTTAACTTCAAAACTACCTCATTTCGAAAATACTATGGCCAAACACAACTCCAACTCTATTTTTAACTTCAAAAATACCAAATAAAGTGAATATGTTTTTGATTTTCATGGCCAAACGGGTCCTAAATGTTTTCCATAACATTCAACACAGATGTTAGTTCAGATCATATGACTAATAAATATAAGGTACTACACATCCTACTAACAGAAGTAGTAGAGACTAAAGAGCTCGGCAACAGTATGCAACATTATCCACCAGAAATCAAGAAGCAACAGAGAGATACCCCTGAATAATTATTTCTAATAACAAGAACTGATGGAATTATCTATCTTGCATAGAATACAAGTTTAAACGAGTTTAGGGTTTGCTAAGCGTCCAATAGAACAAAATGGATGGTAAGATTCATATAGCCAAACCCAACTTAGGATTGAGGCACACTTTTCACTGTACGATAAGTGCTCCGTAGATATTCCACTGGGACTTGTTACTTTCCACCAACATAGGTATGGTGCCTATCCCACCGACGTTTAGGCAAATGGGAACAAACCACCTAGTGTCTTTTGCCTGTACTGGGCTTTTCAAATTGAGACCACTGGTTATCCTCCCACTTTATTGACCACTAGACCACACCCTTGGATGCTCTATTTAACCTTATGAAATAGTTCCGATTTCAAACTGTAAACTCTACCATAAGATTCTTCGACCACTGTCCATTAGTTCCGACTAGCAACACCCATATAATAGAAAATTCAAGCACTATATTACCAATGAAAGCCTAATCAAGCTTATCTGTTACCAACCTTAAGATCTAGGGTTTCCTTGGAAAAACACAAACTCATAAGCCGTCGAAGTTATAACCAACTGGTAGATCTTGGACCATAAAGCTTAAGTGCATGTAGTGCCTAAGTTAACTTCTCTGACAAGATAATTGTATTTTCAAGAATGGAGTTTCGAAGAAAGCAATTTGACATTAGAGTTGCTTCACACACACACAAGGAAAAAAAAAAAAGTAAAAAAATAAAGCATAGAGATGAATGAATCAGAAAGCATTATTACCTCATCTAGTTCTGCGAGTTTCCCCTCCAACGTAGATGAATTTATACTTAATTCTAACCTCTCCAGTTCAGCTTCAAGCTCTGCTTCAATTTTACTCCTAGACTCTTCCTCTGTCTTCTGGCTTTGACAGTCATCATAATTTGTTGACGAAGATGCCTGTAAAGCTCCATTGTGTGATGCCTGTAAAGCTCCATTGTTTGAGGAATCATTAAGTGTATCTTGTGACTCACAATCTTCAGTGCCAAGCACTTTCACAGTTAATGAATCTTTCATTTCAAGTTCCTCCTGTAGATCTTGAACCAAATACTCGGACTGTCTCAACAAGTCATTTAATTTATCCATTTCCTTTCTATTTTTCCAGAAAGAAGATATTATGCCCACAAATATTCCAAGACAGAAAAGACACATGCCATCAGATGATCCTGATTCAAGACAACCATAAAAGGAGAGATGTGTTGTAGAAGATGTTAATATTTATTGCCCCACAAAGAAAAAAATTGTAAGTTGTAAACGATTTTAAAAAAAAAAAGTAGTATTCACTTCTTGTGCCATTAGCAGGAAAGTCATGAGCAGTGGAGAGTTTTAAAGTCTCAGCATCTCAAGTAGAAGTCTAGAGAAGAAACAGACTTGACACTGATTAAGGTGAAAAAATGATTCTCTCTTACAAATTATTTTTGTGTTCCAACTGTTGCAGTAAAAGGATGAAACATTCATAAGTTTCATTATGTGAAAGTTAACTACCATTTGCACAACGCTGCGCTAGCATAATATCTTGATGGAATAATCTGGAGCTACACCTTTCTATTCTCTCTTGTACTTATATATGGCTTGCAAAAGCCACTTTCTTTATTCAATTGATTAGAGTATTTTCTTGCTATTTTTTTCTTCAACCCCATTCGATGTATCCAACGTCTTTCAGTAAGCTTTGATGAAAATAAGCTAAAAAGTTTGAAATTGCAGGAATGGTTTCAATTGGTGAGTTGTTCGTATTCCCGGCATTTTTGTCTTTGGTGAAATTGATGTTAGATAATTGTCCAATGGAATAAACAATGACATAGACGAGATTTCACAATGAAGAAAATTGTTAATAGTGATGAGGTTAAAGTGAAGAGAAATCGTTGGGATTTCAGTCAAAAAATAGTATGCACAGAAGGAAAGATAAACAGGGGAACAGTGAAGGAAAATTGTTTCTTCTGACGGAATTTCTTTTTTTACGGGAGACACTAGAGATGAAAACGAATTCATTCCGAGCAAAGATGGTGAACCCGGTCAGGTTGAGTTTATAGTCCAATTGATGCAATTTGCCAGAAATTGCTATGAAGCCGCTCGGTTATTGTATAGCATCAAAGTAATGGCAGACATAGTGATTTAATTGGGTCGGAGCAGATTGGATGAGGGTGATGGGTTTTTTCTTCAAACTTGGGTATCTATTTTGATTTGGGAATTTCCATCCAAATTAGGGGTATATGTAATAAGTTTGATAACGGCAAGGGCAAATATGACCACATAGTATGACGGAGGGTAAAGTTAGCTAATTAGTGAAAGAAGAGGGGTATTTTTGACACCCTTTTCCCTATATTTTATCCAGGAAAGAATGGAATAACCAAACCCTGCATAAAATAATACATAGATTTCCCTCGTAACTGATGATCTGTATTATTAATACCTGCATAACTCTAAGGAGCCTGTAACTATTCTAACCAGCTATCAAACGACCAGGTAACTATTCTATCCAGATGATTTTCCTAAACAAGGACATACAACTAGTGAAGTTAGAAATTCAACCTCTTGCGCAGGAAAAGTAAGACCTAAGAAAAAATTCAAGAGCCCTATTGCATGTAACACTCAATCTGCAGACTAGTGCCGGGAAGCCAATTAAGGAACATATAATTGTAGGGAGTACTAAAAGCGTGTACAATTACTACCTTTTGGCGGCATGGAGAAACATCAGAAAGAGCAAGCACAAGCACTGTTGGAAGTATTTCAGTAACAGAAACAAAACCTCGTAATCTTTGAGTAATCGGATCACGTAACCAATGATCTGGTAGACCCAAGTTCAATCTCTCCAGTAGTACTCGACGCATCATGATTCTTTTTCAAAAATTCCAGGTTAATGGAAACTTTGGTCATTTACAGGCAACCGCAATTTCTCAGATGAGTTATACAAGAATTACCTGCTTTCCTTTTTATTTAACAAACAATTTTTCCCTTCTACAACTAATCTAACCAGATGTGCAATTAGGCCAATTTGGAACATGGTCAAAACAATAAAAAAGACGTTACAACAGATATGAGTGAAGAATTATAATTAAATTGAAAATCATCCATTGTCAGCAAGGCAATCATGTTCCTAAAACGTCAACAGGTTCATCGAACATTGAACAACAAAGATCTCGAGCAATAGCCGAGTCAACAAATAAAACAACACACCTAGCAAAACGGACACAGGAAGAGCAGGCAAAGCTTTCTGATAAAATGCAAGAAGCATCAGAGTGATCCCAAGACCAGCTATAATAGCAAGATAGCAGGCATAAACTGTCATGAAATCATACATCGCAGCCCTGGCAACTGATACACTGTAGAATATGGAGTCTCCTAGCCCCAGCTTAATAGCACCTGAGGATCCCAAACCAATTCCTTCAAGTGCAAAATCATCATTTGACCCTTCCTGTAAATTCATTCGGACATTTATCCTATGCTGAATTAGCGGTGCAGCCAGCTCAGAATCTTCTCTTGAAACCTGACCATCCTCCATATCAACCGCATTCCTCTCATTCTCATCACTACCGTACAGTGGACGCCTTTCAAGAACAGAACGTGATTCCGAAATAGAATTAACATTTGAATTCAAGTTAGACCTAGAATCCAAATTTTCATCGGAACCAAATTCATTCTCCCGTCTTTCTCTCCACACTCTCCTTTGCACAAAACCACCCCTTGGAACCGACTCGCGATCAATAACAGGGCGAGCCTCATAAACCAAAGACGGAATATCTTCATCCCTAGACATCGCAAGCTCAACAAGCAACCTTAAAGGCCCACCGGGCAACAAAACAGCTGCAAGATCATACAATGTCATCGCTACCAAAAGCACCCAAGTAGTCCATTCAGCCAACACTCCAATAACAACCAAATACCCTTGAGTAACAACAGTCGCCATCTTCGACATAAACACAGCCAAAACCCCAACAACTGTAAAATTAAACAAAATCAAACCAAACGAAACACAATCAAAAGGCACCCTAAAGTTCCCAATCAAGAAAATAGCTATTTCACCGCCCATGAATCCCAAAAACAAGAAAAGACGAAAACCCCATATAATAGTTCAAGAATTTAGTACACCCAAAGTAGAAAAGCAACACTAAAAGGAATGTAACAGCAGTGACAACAACAACAACAAAGACCAAAGCATTCAAAAGGGCACCTTTTGATTTGTCCCAATTTGAGTCCGAGCAACTTTCATTATAAGCCACGGTTGCTATTGAGGTAAATGAGGGGTTTGATGAATCTGTGTCATTATTGAGTACTGTAACAAGAATGACCACTAAGAGCATCCAAATTGAAACTGGTGTTATTATTCTCACTATTTCTTCACCTAGTGAATCAAGAACACTTTTGGGTTTTGAATTTTCGTCCATCTGGAACACCAAATTGAAATGAATTTGGGAACAATTGCAAGAATTTTGGATTTAATAGGTGTTGAGAATTGCTTTTGGATTCTGGGAAAAATTTGGAACTTCCAATTTTGACTTTGGATCTTGAGAGACTTATCAAAAAAGTAACCCGACGACCCGAGTTAGATCCGAATTATGAATTTGTGATTCGTGACTCTGGCCCAAATTTAGCTATGAGTGGCACCTTATTAGATGTGTATATTACCCCTCAGTTTAAAAGAGAATGAAGTTACCATAAAGAATAAAGTAGTTTAAAAAGGAATGATCATTGTTTTTTAAAAAATTTAATTTAATTTTTTACATGTCATAGTTAGAATCACAGAATTAAAGAATATTTTAGTATATTTAAAATAATAATTCAAAAATATTCTTTTTTTCTTTAATTTCGTGTCATGTTAAAATAGATCATTTTTTTAAACGGAGAAAGTATAATAAGTAGATGTTTGGTAACGAGAATCTTTTCACTTTTTTTCAAAAGATTCTACGTGATCCAAAATAGTTTATAAAAATGAGTGGAGAAAAGTCTAAACTTTGAAGTCTAAAAGCTTTGCCAAAATCTTCCCAGTAGCCAAAACCTAATGAAAATTACTTTCATGCAGCAATATTATATTATTATTATTATTATTATTATTATTATTATTATTATCATGTATAATTTACAGTGTTTGAGTCATAAGGAATTAAGGACTCATGTCTTTATAATTGGCACGTGGGGCTTAATTTTTACTAATAATTAGCTAATGACCCACATACCTTCGTGAGCTTTTTAAAAAAAAAACAATTTATTTATTAAACTTATAGAACAGAAAGTTCATAGTAACATTTTTCTTTAAAGGGCTTATGATTAAAATAAAGTTAGGAGGTATATTTATGTAAATTTTCCTAAAATATAAGATTTATTTGTGGGATAACAATGGGGAAAAAACTAAAAAGGAAAAGAGGGCAAGTCCTATATATGTTAACTTAGTTACAAACAGGAAATTATTCTTCCTTCGTTTTAATTGCAGTATATTATTTTCCTATGTAGTCTAATTATAGAATAATATTTTTATATATATATATATTTGATAACTCTTTAATTCAAACATTTCATTTAACAAACACAAAACACAAATAACCTTTGGGAGGTTCATATAGGTTGCAACTATAATCCCGTTATTTTTCAAATTTTAAAATTAAATATTGCTTATCCTTTTTCGAGCAAATATCTTTGATAACCGCGGCATTCAAGCACACCTCAATTAATTCCACAAGACAGCTACCACCTCCCACAAGTAACGAGTACCATGCTAAGACAGACGGGAAGAAATCACCCTAGTGTTTTTTTTTTTTTTTTTTTTTCTCTCTGTTGAGGTTTGAACCTTAACCTTATGGTTCTCAATCCATTCACTGACCACTTTTTGAGCAGGAGCAGGCATTTTTGCTAGTTCAAAGCTTGATTACTTTGAAAAGCAAAAAAAAAAAAAAAAAAAGCTTAAGGCAGGGGATTTGGGGGTTGGGGGTGGTGGTGGGGGGGACTGGAGCAAATTGGCTCATAAGTTGTGTTCATGAAAGCAGTCAATTAACTGCAAAAAAAATTTATCCCCTTTTACTATATCTATATGTTGTGAATGTATCAATGTTCATTATCATCAAGGGAGAACAATGCTCTCTGCACATTTAAAGCTGCTGGAGAGCCTTTCCTGGCTTTCTCCACAAGATGCCTAATTAACAACTTTTCCATCTCATCATCACTCATTCCATCATTTTCATTCCAGTCAAAGTTATGCTCGCGTGAACGCGAGTTTTCTTGGTGGTTGATGTCCTTAACTCCTGATGCAACAGCAACATCCTCCTCCTCTGAACTTAACCTTGTGAACACGTCATAAGCCTCGTTATATGCATCTAAAGCATCTCCGCATAAATTGATTGCCACTGGCTGGTCTGCTGTACGTTGTTCAGCTTTAGCTATAGGACTACCGTGGGTGGAAGAAGAGCCCCCTTCACTGTTTGAGGAGTCCCTCCAAGAACTTGCAAGCTCTGCTTCCATATACCGAACTTTCCTTTCATTGTTCTGAAGTGACATCTCAAGCTTCTTGACCCGTTCTTCTAGTTGTGATTGGAGAACTTCGTGCAGCCGCAATCTCAGCTCTCTTGGCGAGACAGCATAGTTAACAGGATGAGGAGTCGAGGTCCCGCTACCATCCTGATCTGCATAAGGTTGACCTCCACCTTGTCTATTAAAGAGTTCAGTTCTTAACTCTCCCTCGGCTAGATCTGCTACAAAGTCTGGATCAACCTGCAAAAGATTGAACACTTGTTAAAGCTTCTCCAAAATAGCAGACAAGTAGCATAGCAGTGAGATTCATTTGCATTTACTAGTGGATGTAAAAGAGTGGCATCAGTAATAACTCCCCGAGTCTATCCTGACGACTCTCCTGTGAATTCTTATGACCTTGATTCGTTCTACAAACCACATATGGATGATACTGATCCTACAAATCATAAACTTAATGGTCTTCGAAATGAACACATGAAAACTTCTTCATTAGAGGATCAAGGACAAGAACAACCTGATGAAGATTGAGATTGATGATTCTTGCAAAAGCTAGAGATCAGAGTGACTGACTAAAAAAAGACAAAAAAATTCAACAAAAATCTGGAAAAGAGAAACATTATGAAGATCTCCAACACAGAAACAATGCAAACACAAGATATGACTAACTTACACACTAGATCACAAAGCTAACCGACAGAGCAAGCAAATCGAAGCACAAAAACTTATTCGCCAGAAACACCATGATGTGAAAATAGCTCAACCTTCTAAAAAAGAGCTCTCCTGACACAGTATAAGCTGAAAAATATTTGTCTACCTATACTTATACCATCCATATCAGGAAAGCTGCGAGAGGTTAAATAGGGAGAACCTGAAGAAAGCGTCAGTATACAATGTCTGAGAGAACACCAAGTAGGCTTTTGGCCATGAATATTATTCACAATATTCCGGAAAACGTTTTCACTTAATTCCGGAATACATTTTCACAATATTTGAATTTTTGAAAAACACCTCAAGAGGTGTTTTCACTATTTTTGGATTCACTTTTTGCCCTTTTTAATTTTTTATTTTCTTAAAATAACCCAATATCCATAAAACTCTAAATTTTAAAAAATTTATTTTCAGTTTTTATACTTTTTAACTTCAAAACTACCTCATTTCGAAAATACTATGGCCAAACACAACTCCAACTCTATTTTTAACTTCAAAAATACCAAATAAAGTGAATATGTTTTTGATTTTCATGGCCAAACGGGTCCTAAATGTTTTCCATAACATTCAACACAGATGTTAGTTCAGATCATATGACTAATAAATATAAGGTACTACACATCCTACTAACAGAAGTAGTAGAGACTAAAGAGCTCGGCAACAGTATGCAACATTATCCACCAGAAATCAAGAAGCAACAGAGAGATACCCCTGAATAATTATTTCTAATAACAAGAACTGATGGAATTATCTATCTTGCATAGAATACAAGTTTAAACGAGTTTAGGGTTTGCTAAGCGTCCAATAGAACAAAATGGATGGTAAGATTCATATAGCCAAACCCAACTTAGGATTGAGGCACACTTTTCACTGTACGATAAGTGCTCCGTAGATATTCCACTGGGACTTGTTACTTTCCACCAACATAGGTATGGTGCCTATCCCACCGACGTTTAGGCAAATGGGAACAAACCACCTAGTGTCTTTTGCCTGTACTGGGCTTTTCAAATTGAGACCACTGGTTATCCTCCCACTTTATTGACCACTAGACCACACCCTTGGATGCTCTATTTAACCTTATGAAATAGTTCCGATTTCAAACTGTAAACTCTACCATAAGATTCTTCGACCACTGTCCATTAGTTCCGACTAGCAACACCCATATAATAGAAAATTCAAGCACTATATTACCAATGAAAGCCTAATCAAGCTTATCTGTTACCAACCTTAAGATCTAGGGTTTCCTTGGAAAAACACAAACTCATAAGCCGTCGAAGTTATAACCAACTGGTAGATCTTGGACCATAAAGCTTAAGTGCATGTAGTGCCTAAGTTAACTTCTCTGACAAGATAATTGTATTTTCAAGAATGGAGTTTCGAAGAAAGCAATTTGACATTAGAGTTGCTTCACACACACACAAGGAAAAAAAAAAAAGTAAAAAAATAAAGCATAGAGATGAATGAATCAGAAAGCATTATTACCTCATCTAGTTCTGCGAGTTTCCCCTCCAACGTAGATGAATTTATACTTAATTCTAACCTCTCCAGTTCAGCTTCAAGCTCTGCTTCAATTTTACTCCTAGACTCTTCCTCTGTCTTCTGGCTTTGACAGTCATCATAATTTGTTGACGAAGATGCCTGTAAAGCTCCATTGTGTGATGCCTGTAAAGCTCCATTGTTTGAGGAATCATTAAGTGTATCTTGTGACTCACAATCTTCAGTGCCAAGCACTTTCACAGTTAATGAATCTTTCATTTCAAGTTCCTCCTGTAGATCTTGAACCAAATACTCGGACTGTCTCAACAAGTCATTTAATTTATCCATTTCCTTTCTATTTTTCCAGAAAGAAGATATTATGCCCACAAATATTCCAAGACAGAAAAGACACATGCCATCAGATGATCCTGATTCAAGACAACCATAAAAGGAGAGATGTGTTGTAGAAGATGTTAATATTTATTGCCCCACAAAGAAAAAAATTGTAAGTTGTAAACGATTTTAAAAAAAAAAAGTAGTATTCACTTCTTGTGCCATTAGCAGGAAAGTCATGAGCAGTGGAGAGTTTTAAAGTCTCAGCATCTCAAGTAGAAGTCTAGAGAAGAAACAGACTTGACACTGATTAAGGTGAAAAAATGATTCTCTCTTACAAATTATTTTTGTGTTCCAACTGTTGCAGTAAAAGGATGAAACATTCATAAGTTTCATTATGTGAAAGTTAACTACCATTTGCACAACGCTGCGCTAGCATAATATCTTGATGGAATAATCTGGAGCTACACCTTTCTATTCTCTCTTGTACTTATATATGGCTTGCAAAAGCCACTTTCTTTATTCAATTGATTAGAGTATTTTCTTGCTATTTTTTTCTTCAACCCCATTCGATGTATCCAACGTCTTTCAGTAAGCTTTGATGAAAATAAGCTAAAAAGTTTGAAATTGCAGGAATGGTTTCAATTGGTGAGTTGTTCGTATTCCCGGCATTTTTGTCTTTGGTGAAATTGATGTTAGATAATTGTCCAATGGAATAAACAATGACATAGACGAGATTTCACAATGAAGAAAATTGTTAATAGTGATGAGGTTAAAGTGAAGAGAAATCGTTGGGATTTCAGTCAAAAAATAGTATGCACAGAAGGAAAGATAAACAGGGGAACAGTGAAGGAAAATTGTTTCTTCTGACGGAATTTCTTTTTTTACGGGAGACACTAGAGATGAAAACGAATTCATTCCGAGCAAAGATGGTGAACCCGGTCAGGTTGAGTTTATAGTCCAATTGATGCAATTTGCCAGAAATTGCTATGAAGCCGCTCGGTTATTGTATAGCATCAAAGTAATGGCAGACATAGTGATTTAATTGGGTCGGAGCAGATTGGATGAGGGTGATGGGTTTTTTCTTCAAACTTGGGTATCTATTTTGATTTGGGAATTTCCATCCAAATTAGGGGTATATGTAATAAGTTTGATAACGGCAAGGGCAAATATGACCACATAGTATGACGGAGGGTAAAGTTAGCTAATTAGTGAAAGAAGAGGGGTATTTTTGACACCCTTTTCCCTATATTTTATCCAGGAAAGAATGGAATAACCAAACCCTGCATAAAATAATACATAGATTTCCCTCGTAACTGATGATCTGTATTATTAATACCTGCATAACTCTAAGGAGCCTGTAACTATTCTAACCAGCTATCAAACGACCAGGTAACTATTCTATCCAGATGATTTTCCTAAACAAGGACATACAACTAGTGAAGTTAGAAATTCAACCTCCTGCGCAGGAAAAGTAAGACCTAAGAAAAAATTCAAGAGCCCTATTGCATGTAACACTCAATCTGCAGACTAGTGCCGGGAAGCCAATTAAGGAACATATAATTGTAGGGAGTACTAAAAGCGTGTACAATTACTACCTTTTGGCGGCATGGAGAAACATCAGAAAGAGCAAGCACAAGCACTGTTGGAAGTATTTCAGTAACAGAAACAAAACCTCGTAATCTTTGAGTAATCGGATCACGTAACCAATGATCTGGTAGACCCAAGTTCAATCTCTCCAGTAGTACTCGACGCATCATGATTCTTTTTCAAAAATTCCAGGTTAATGGAAACTTTGGTCATTTACAGGCAACCGCAATTTCTCAGATGAGTTATACAAGAATTACCTGCTTTCCTTTTTATTTAACAAACAATTTTTCCCTTCTACAACTAATCTAACCAGATGTGCAATTAGGCCAATTTGGAACATGGTCAAAACAATAAAAAAGACGTTACAACAGATATGAGTGAAGAATTATAATTAAATTGAAAATCATCCATTGTCAGCAAGGCAATCATGTTCCTAAAACATCAACAGGTTCATCGAACATTGAACAACAAAGATCTCGAGCAATAGCCGAGTCAACAAATAAAACAACACACCTAGCAAAACGGACACAGGAAGAGCAGGCAAAGCTTTCTGATAAAATGCAAGAAGCATCAGAGTGATCCCAAGATCAGCTATAATAGCAAGATAGCAGGCATAAACTGTCATGAAATCATACATCGCAGCCCTGGCAACTGATACACTGTAGAATATGGAGTCTCCTAGCCCCAGCTTAATAGCACCTGAGGATCCCAAACCAATTCCTTCAAGTGCAAAATCATCATTTGACCCTTCCTGTAAATTCATTCGGACATTTATCCTATGCTGAATTAGCGGTGCAGCCAGCTCAGAATCTTCTCTTGAAACCTGACCATCCACCATATCAACCGCATTCCTCTCATTCTCATCACTACCGTACAGTGGACGCCTTTCAAGAACAGAACGTGATTCCGAAATAGAATTAACATTTGAATTCAAGTTAGACCTAGAATCCAAATTTTCATCGGAACCAAATTCATTCTCCCGTCTTTCTCTCCACACTCTCCTTTGCACAAAACCACCCCTTGGAACCGACTCGCGATCAATAACAGGGCGAGCCTCATACACCAAAGCCGGAATATCTTCATCCCTAGACATCGCAAGCTCAACAAGCAACCTTAAAGGCCCACCGGGCAACAAAACAGCTGCAAGATCATACAATGTCATCGCTACCAAAAGCACCCAAGTAGTCCATTCAGCCAACACTCCAATAACAACCAAATACCCTTGAGTAACAACAGTCGCCATCTTCGACATAAACACAGCCAAAACCCCAACAACTGTAAAATTAAACAAAATCAAACCAAACGAAACACAATCAAAAGGCACCCTAAAGTTCCCAATCAAGAAAATAGCTATTTCACCACCCATGAATCCCAAAAACAAGAAAAGACGAAAACCCCATATAATAGTTCAAGAATTTAGTACACCTAAAGTAGAAAAGCAACACTAAAAGGAATGTAACAGCAGTGACAACAACAACAACAAAGACCAAAGCATTCAAAAGGGCACCTTTTGATTTGTCCCAATTTGAGTCCCAGCAACTTTCATTATAAGCCACGGTTGCTATTGAGGTAAATGAGGGGTTTGATGAATCTGTGTCATTATTGAGTACTGTAACAAGAATGACCACTAAGAGCATCCAAATTGAAACTGGTGTTATTATTCTCACTATTTCTTCACCTAGTGAATCAAGAACACTTTTGGGTTTTGAATTTTCGTCCATCTGGAACACCAAATTGAAATGAATTTGGGAACAATTGTAAGAATTTTGGATTTAATAGGTGTTGAGAATTGCTTTTGGATTCTGGGAAAAATTTGGAACTTCCAATTTTGACTTTGGATCTTGAGAGACTTATCAAAAAAGTAACCCGACGACCCGAGTTAGATCCGAATTATGAATTTGTGATTCGTGACTCTGGCCCAAATTTAGCTATGAGTGGCACCTTATTAGATGTGTATATTACCCCTCAGTTTAAAAGAGAATGAAGTTACCATAAAGAATGAAGTAGTTTAAAAAGGAATGATCATTGTTTTTTAAAAAATTTAATTTAATTTTTTACATGTCATAGTTAGAATCACAGAATTAAAGAATATTTTAGTATATTTAAAATAATAATTCAAAAATATTCTTTTTTTCTTTAATTTCGTGTCATGTTAAAATAGATCATTTTTTTAAACGGAGAAAGTATAATAAGTAGATGTTTGGTAACGAAAATCTTTTCACTTTTTTTCAAAAGATTCTACGTGAACCAAAATAGTTTATAAAAATGAGTGGAGAAAAGTCTAAACTTTGAAGTCTAAAAGCTTTGCCAAAATCTTCCCAGTAGCCAAAACCTAATGAAAATTACTTTCATGCAGCAATATTATATTATTATTATTATTATTATTATCATGTATAATTTACAGTGTTTGAGTCATAAGGAATTAAGGACTCATGTCTTTATAATTGGCACGTGGGGCTTAATTTTTACTAATAATTAGCTAATGACCCACATACCTTCGTGAGCTTTTAAAAAAAAAACGATTTATTTATTAAATTTATAGAACAGAAAGTTCATAGTAACATTTTTCTTTAAAGGGCTTATGATTAAAATAAAGTTAGGAGGTATATTTATGTAAATTTTCCTAAAATATAAGATTTATTTGTGGGATAACAATGGGGAAAAAACTAAAAAGGAAAAGAGGGCAAGTCCTATATATGTTAACTTAGTTACAAACAGGAAATTATCCTTCCTTCGTTTTAATTGCAGTATATTATTTTCCTATGTAATCTAATTATAGAATAATATTTTTATATATATATATATTTGATAACTCTTTAATTCAAACATTTCATGTAACAAACACAAAACACAAATAACCTTTGGGAGGTTCATATAGGTTGCAACTATAATCCCGTTATTTTTCAAATTTTAAAATTAAATATTGCTTATCCTTTTTCGAGCAAATATCTTTGATAACCGCGACATTCAAGCACACCTCAATTAATTCCACAAGACAGCTACCACCTCCCACAAGTAACGAGTACCATGCTAAGACAGACGGGAAGAAATCACCCTAGTGTTTTTTTTTTCTCTCTGTTGAGGTTTGAACCTTAACCTTATGGTTCTCAATCCATTCACTGACCACTTTTTGAGCAGGAGCAGGCATTTTTGCTAGTTCAAAGCTTGATTACTTTGAAAAGCAAAAAAAAAAAAAAAAAAGCTTAAGGCAGGGGATTTGGGGGTTGGGGGTGGTGGTGGGGGGGACTGGAGCAAATTGGCTCATAAGTTGTGTTCATGAAAGCAGTCAATTAACTGCAAAAAAAATTTATCCCCTTTTACTATATCTATATGTTGTGAATGTATCAATGTTCATTATCATCAAGGGAGAACAATGCTCTCTGCACATTTAAAGCTGCTGGAGAGCCTTTCCTGGCTTTCTCCACAAGATGCCTAATTAACAACTTTTCCATCTCATCATCACTCATTCCATCATTTTCATTCCAGTCAAAGTTATGCTCGCGTGAACGCGAGTTTTCTTGGTGGTTGATGTCCTTAACTCCTGATGCAACAGCAACATCCTCCTCCTCTGAACTTAACCTTGTGAACACGTCATAAGCCTCGTTATATGCATCTAAAGCATCTCCGCATAAATTGATTGCCACTGGCTGGTCTGCTGTACGTTGTTCAGCTTTAGCTATAGGACTACCGTGGGTGGAAGAAGAGCCCCCTTCACTGTTTGAGGAGTCCCTCCAAGAACTTGCAAGCTCTGCTTCCATATACCGAACTTTCCTTTCATTGTTCTGAAGTGACATCTCAAGCTTCTTGACCCGTTCTTCTAGTTGTGATTGGAGAACTTCGTGCAGCCGCAATCTCAGCTCTCTTGGCGAGACAGCATAGTTAACAGGATGAGGAGTCGAGGTCCCGCTACCATCCTGATCTGCATAAGGTTGACCTCCACCTTGTCTATTAAAGAGTTCAGTTCTTAACTCTCCCTCGGCTAGATCTGCTACAAAGTCTGGATCAACCTGCAAAAGATTGACCACTTGTTAAAGCTTCTCCAAAATAGCAGACAAGTAGCATAGCAGTGAGATTCATTTGCATTTACTAGTGGATGTAAAAGAGTGGCATCAGTAATAACTCCCCGAGTCTATCCTGACGACTCTCCTGTGAATTCTTATGACCTTGATTCGTTCTACAAACCACATATGGATGATACTGATCCTACAAATCATAAACTTAATGGTCTTCGAAATGAACACATGAAAACTTCTTCATTAGAGGATCAAGGACAAGAACAACCTGATGAAGATTGAGATTGATGATTCTTGCAAAAGCTAGAGATCAGAGTGACTGACTAAAAAAAGACAAAAAAATTCAACAAAAATCTGGAAAAGAGAAACATTATGAAGATCTCCAACACAGAAACAATGCAAACACAAGATATGACTAACTTACACACTAGATCACAAAGCTAACCGACAGAGCAAGCAAATCGAAGCACAAAAACTTATTCGCCAGAAACACCATGATGTGAAAATAGCTCAACCTTCTAAAAAAGAGCTCTCCTGACACAGTATAAGCTGAAAAATATTTGTCTACCTATACTTATACCATCCATATCAGGAAAGCTGCGAGAGGTTAAATAGGGAGAACCTGAAGAAAGCGTCAGTATACAATGTCTGAGAGAACACTAAGTAGGCTTTTGGCCATGAATATTATTCACAATATTCCGGAAAACGTTTTCACTTAATTCCGGAATACATTTTCACAATATTTGAATTTTTGAAAAACACCTCAAGAGGTGTTTTCACTATTTTTGGATTCACTTTTTGCCCTTTTTAATTTTTTATTTTCTTAAAATAACCCAATATCCATAAAACTCTAAATTTTAAAAAATTTATTTTCAGTTTTTATACTTTTTAACTTCAAAACTACCTCATTTCGAAAATACTATGGCCAAACACAACTCCAACTCTATTTTTAACTTCAAAAATACCAAATAAAGTGAATATGTTTTTGATTTTCATGGCCAAACGGGTCCTAAATGTTTTCCATAACATTCAACACAGATGTTAGTTCTGATCATATGACTAATAAATATAAGGTACTACACATCCTACTAACAGAAGTAGTAGAGACTAAAGAGCTCGGCAACAGTATGCAACATTATCCACCAGAAATCAAGAAGCAACAGAGAGATACCCCTGAATAATTATTTCTAATAACAAGAACTGATGGAATTATCTATCTTGCATAGAATACAAGTTTAAACGAGTTTAGGGTTTGCTAAGCGTCCAATAGAACAAAATGGATGGTAAGATTCATATAGCCAAACCCAACTTAGGATTGAGGCACACTTTTCACTGTACGATAAGTGCTCCGTAGATATTCCACTGGGACTTGTTACTTTCCACCAACATAGGTATGGTGCCTATCCCACCGACGTTTAGGCAAATGGGAACAAACCACCTAGTGTCTTTTGCCTGTACTGGGCTTTTCAAATTGAGACCACTGGTTATCCTCCCACTTTATTGACCACTAGACCACACCCTTGGATGCTCTATTTAACCTTATGAAATAGTTCCGATTTCAAACTGTAAACTCTACCATAAGATTCTTCGACCACTGTCCATTAGTTCCGACTAGCAACACCCATATAATAGAAAATTCAAGCACTATATTACCAATGAAAGCCTAATCAAGCTTATCTGTTACCAACCTTAAGATCTAGGGTTTCCTTGGAAAAACACAAACTCATAAGCCGTCGAAGTTATAACCAACTGGTAGATCTTGGACCATAAAGCTTAAGTGCATATAGTGCCTAAGTTAACTTCTCTGACAAGATAATTGTATTTTCAAGAATGGAGTTTCGAAGAAAGCAATTTGACATTAGAGTTGCTTCACACACACACAAGGAAAAAAAAAAAGTAAAAAAATAAAGCATAGAGATGAATGAATCAGAAAGCATTATTACCTCATCTAGTTCTGCGAGTTTCCCCTCCAACGTAGATGAATTTATACTTAATTCTAACCTCTCCAGTTCAGCTTCAAGCTCTGCTTCAATTTTACTCCTAGACTCTTCCTCTGTCTTCTGGCTTTGACAGTCATCATAATTTGTTGACGAAGATGCCTGTAAAGCTCCATTGTGTGATGCCTGTAAAGCTCCATTGTTTGAGGAATCATTAAGTGTATCTTGTGACTCACAATCTTCAGTGCCAAGCACTTTCACAGTTAATGAATCTTTCATTTCAAGTTCCTCCTGTAGATCTTGAACCAAATACTCGGACTGTCTCAACAAGTCATTTAATTTATCCATTTCCTTTCTATTTTTCCAGAAAGAAGATATTATGCCCACAAATATTCCAAGACAGAAAAGACACATGCCATCAGATGATCCTGATTCAAGACAACCATAAAAGGAGAGATGTGTTGTAGAAGATGTTAATATTTATTGCCCCACAAAGAAAAAAATTGTAAGTTGTAAACGATTTTAAAAAAAAAAAGTAGTATTCACTTCTTGTGCCATTAGCAGGAAAGTCATGAGCAGTGGAGAGTTTTAAAGTCTCAGCATCTCAAGTAGAAGTCTAGAGAAGAAACAGACTTGACACTGATTAAGGTGAAAAAATGATTCTCTCTTACAAATTATTTTTGTGTTCCAACTGTTGCAGTAAAAGGATGAAACATTCATAAGTTTCATTATGTGAAAGTTAACTACCATTTGCACAACGCTGCGCTAGCATAATATCTTGATGGAATAATCTGGAGCTACACCTTTCTATTCTCTCTTGTACTTATATATGGCTTGCAAAAGCCACTTTCTTTATTCAATTGATTAGAGTATTTTCTTGCTATTTTTTTCTTCAACCCCATTCGATGTATCCAACGTCTTTCAGTAAGCTTTGATGAAAATAAGCTAAAAAGTTTGAAATTGCAGGAATGGTTTCAATTGGTGAGTTGTTCGTATTCCCGGCATTTTTGTCTTTGGTGAAATTGATGTTAGATAATTGTCCAATGGAATAAACAATGACATAGACGAGATTTCACAATGAAGAAAATTGTTAATAGTGATGAGGTTAAAGTGAAGAGAAATCGTTGGGATTTCAGTCAAAAAATAGTATGCACAGAAGGAAAGATAAACAGGGGAACAGTGAAGGAAAATTGTTTCTTCTGATGGAATTTCATTTTTTACGGGAGACACTAGAGATGAAAACGAATTCATTCCGAGCAAAGATGGTGAACCCGGTCAGGTTGAGTTTATAGTCCAATTGATGCAATTTGCCAGAAATTGCTATGAAGCCGCTCGGTTATTGTATAGCATCAAAGTAATGGCAGACATAGTGATTTAATTGGGTCGGAGCAGATTGGATGAGGGTGATGGGTTTTTTCTTCAAACTTGGGTATCTATTTTGATTTGGGAATTTCCATCCAAATTAGGGGTATATGTAATAAGTTTGATAACGGCAAGGGCAAATATGACCACATAGTATGACGGAGGGTAAAGTTAGCTAATTAGTGAAAGAAGAGGGGTATTTTTGACACCCTTTTCCCTATATTTTATCCAGGAAAGAATGGAATAACCAAACCCTGCATAAAATAATACATAGATTTCCCTCGTAACTGATGATCTGTATTATTAATACCTGCATAACTCTAAGGAGCCTGTAACTATTCTAACCAGCTATCAAACGACCAGGTAACTATTCTATCCAGATGATTTTCCTAAACAAGGACATACAACTAGTGAAGTTAGAAATTCAACCTCCTGCGCAGGAAAAGTAAGACCTAAGAAAAAATTCAAGAGCCCTATTGCATCTAACACTCAATCAGCAGACTAGTGCCGGGAAGCCAATTAAGGAACATATAATTGTAGGGAGTACTAAAAGCGTGTACAATTACTACCTTTTGGCGGCATGGAGAAACATCAGAAAGAGCAAGCACAAGCACTGTTGGAAGTATTTCAGTAACAGAAACAAAACCTCGTAATCTTTGAGTAATCGGATCACGTAACCAATGATCTGGTAGACCCAAGTTCAATCTCTCCAGTAGTACTCGACGCATCATGATTCTTTTTCAAAAATTCCAGGTTAATGGAAACTTTGGTCATTTACAGGCAACCGCAATTTCTCAGATGAGTTATACAAGAATTACCTGCTTTCCTTTTTATTTAACAAACAATTTTTCCCTTCTACAACTAATCTAACCAGATGTGCAATTAGGCCAATTTGGAACATGGTCAAAACAATAAAAAAGACGTTACAACAGATATGAGTGAAGAATTATAATTAAATTGAAAATCATCCATTGTCAGCAAGGCAATCATGTTCCTAAAACATCAACAGGTTCATCGAACATTGAACAACAAAGATCTCGAGCAATAGCCGAGTCAACAAATAAAACAACACACCTAGCAAAACGGACACAGGAAGAGCAGGCAAAGCTTTCTGATAAAATGCAAGAAGCATCAGAGTGATCCCAAGATCAGCTATAATAGCAAGATAGCAGGCATAAACTGTCATGAAATCATACATCGCAGCCCTGGCAACTGATACACTGTAGAATATGGAGTCTCCTAGCCCCAGCTTAATAGCACCTGAGGATCCCAAACCAATTCCTTCAAGTGCAAAATCATCATTTGACCCTTCCTGTAAATTCATTCGGACATTTATCCTATGCTGAATTAGCGGTGCAGCCAGCTCAGAATCTTCTCTTGAAACCTGACCATCCTCCATATCAACCGCATTCCTCTCATTCTCATCACTACCGTACAGTGGACGCCTTTCAAGAACAGAACGTGATTCCGAAATAGAATTAACATTTGAATTCAAGTTAGACCTAGAATCCAAATTTTCATCGGAACCAAATTCATTCTCCCGTCTTTCTCTCCACACTCTCCTTTGCACAAAACCACCCCTTGGAACCGACTCGCGATCAATAACAGGGCGAGCCTCATACACCAAAGCCGGAATATCTTCATCCCTAGACATCGCAAGCTCAACAAGCAACCTTAAAGGCCCACCGGGCAACAAAACAGCTGCAAGATCATACAATGTCATCGCTACCAAAAGCACCCAAGTAGTCCATTCAGCCAACACTCCAATAACAACCAAATACCCTTGAGTAACAACAGTCGCCATCTTCGACATAAACACAGCCAAAACCCCAACAACTGTAAAATTAAACAAAATCAAACCAAACGAAACACAATCAAAAGGCACCCTAAAGTTCCCAATCAAGAAAATAGCTATTTCACCACCCATGAATCCCAAAAACAAGAAAAGACGAAAACCCCATATAATAGTTCAAGAATTTAGTACACCTAAAGTAGAAAAGCAACACTAAAAGGAATGTAACAGCAGTGACAACAACAACAACAAAGACCAAAGCATTCAAAAGGGCACCTTTTGATTTGTCCCAATTTGAGTCCGAGCAACTTTCATTATAAGCCACGGTTGCTATTGAGGTAAATGAGGGGTTTGATGAATCTGTGTCATTATTGAGTACTGTAACAAGAATGACCACTAAGAGCATCCAAATTGAAACTGGTGTTATTATTCTCACTATTTCTTCACCTAGTGAATCAAGAACACTTTTGGGTTTTGAATTTTCGTCCATCTGGAACACCAAATTGAAATGAATTTGGGAACAATTGTAAGAATTTTGGATTTAATAGGTGTTGAGAATTGCTTTTGGATTCTGGGAAAAATTTGGAACTTCCAATTTTGACTTTGGATCTTGAGAGACTTATCAAAAAAGTAACCCGACGACCCGAGTTAGATCCGAATTATGAATTTGTGATTCGTGACTCTGGCCCAAATTTAGCTATGAGGGGCACCTTATTAGATGTGTATATTACCCCTCAGTTTAAAAGAGAATGAAGTTACCATAAAGAATGAAGTAGTTTAAAAAGGAATGATCATTGTTTTTTAAAAAATTTAATTTAATTTTTTACATGTCATAGTTAGAATCACAGAATTAAAGAATATTTTAGTATATTTAAAATAATAATTCAAAAATATTCTTTTTTTCTTTAATTTCGTGTCATGTTAAAATAGATCATTTTTTTAAACGGAGAAAGTATAATAAGTAGATGTTTGGTAACGAAAATCTTTTCACTTTTTTTCAAAAGATTCTACGTGAACCAAAATAGTTTATAAAAATGAGTGGAGAAAAGTCTAAACTTTGAAGTCTAAAAGCTTTGCCAAAATCTTTCCAGTAGCCAAAACCTAATGAAAATTACTTTCATGCAGCAATATTATATTATTATTATTATTATTATTATAATGTATAATTTACAGTGTTTGAGTCATAAGGAATTAAGGACTCATGTCTTTATAATTGGCACATGGGGCTTAATTTTTACTAATAATTAGCTAATGACCCACATACCTTCGTGAGCTTTTAAAAAAAAAACGATTTATTTATTAAATTTATAGAACAGAAAGTTCATAGTAACATTTTTCTTTAAAGGGCTTATGATTAAAATAAAGTTAGGAGGTATATTTATGTAAATTTTCCTAAAATATAAGATTTATTTGTGGGATAACAATGGGGAAAAAACTAAAAAGGAAAAGAGGGCAAGTCCTATATATGTTAACTTAGTTACAAACAGGAAATTATCCTTCCTTCGTTTTAATTGCAGTATATTATTTTCCTATGTAATCTAATTATAGAATAATATTTTTATATATATATATATTTGATAACTCTTTAATTCAAACATTTCATGTAACAAACACAAAACACAAATAACCTTTGGGAGGTTCATATAGGTTGCAACTATAATCCCGTTATTTTTCAAATTTTAAAATTAAATATTGCTTATCCTTTTTCGAGCAAATATCTTTGATAACCGCGGCATTCAAGCACACCTCAATTAATTCCACAAGACAGCTACCACCTCCCACAAGTAACGAGTACCATGCTAAGACAGACGGGAAGAAATCACCCTAGTGTTTTTTTTTTCTCTCTGTTGAGGTTTGAACCTTAACCTTATGGTTCTCAATCCATTCACTGACCACTTTTTGAGCAGGAGCAGGCATTTTTGCTAGTTCAAAGCTTGATTACTTTGAAAAGCAAAAAAAAAAAAAAAAAAGCTTAAGGCAGGGGATTTGGGGGTTGGGGGTGGTGGTGGGGGGGACTGGAGCAAATTGGCTCATAAGTTGTGTTCATGAAAGCAGTCAATTAACTGCAAAAAAAATTTATCCCCTTTTACTATATCTATATGTTGTGAATGTATCAATGTTCATTATCATCAAGGGAGAACAATGCTCTCTGCACATTTAAAGCTGCTGGAGAGCCTTTCCTGGCTTTCTCCACAAGATGCCTAATTAACAACTTTTCCATCTCATCATCACTCATTCCATCATTTTCATTCCAGTCAAAGTTATGCTCGCGTGAACGCGAGTTTTCTTGGTGGTTGATGTCCTTAACTCCTGATGCAACAGCAACATCCTCCTCCTCTGAACTTAACCTTGTGAACACGTCATAAGCCTCGTTATATGCATCTAAAGCATCTCCGCATAAATTGATTGCCACTGGCTGGTCTGCTGTACGTTGTTCAGCTTTAGCTATAGGACTACCGTGGGTGGAAGAAGAGCCCCCTTCACTGTTTGAGGAGTCCCTCCAAGAACTTGCAAGCTCTGCTTCCATATACCGAACTTTCCTTTCATTGTTCTGAAGTGACATCTCAAGCTTCTTGACCCGTTCTTCTAGTTGTGATTGGAGAACTTCGTGCAGCCGCAATCTCAGCTCTCTTGGCGAGACAGCATAGTTAACAGGATGAGGAGTCGAGGTCCCGCTACCATCCTGATCTGCATAAGGTTGACCTCCACCTTGTCTATTAAAGAGTTCAGTTCTTAACTCTCCCTCGGCTAGATCTGCTACAAAGTCTGGATCAACCTGCAAAAGATTGAACACTTGTTAAAGCTTCTCCAAAATAGCAGACAAGTAGCATAGCAGTGAGATTCATTTGCATTTACTAGTGGATGTAAAAGAGTGGCATCAGTAATAACTCCCCGAGTCTATCCTGACGACTCTCCTGTGAATTCTTATGACCTTGATTCGTTCTACAAACCACATATGGATGATACTGATCCTACAAATCATAAACTTAATGGTCTTCGAAATGAACACATGAAAACTTCTTCATTAGAGGATCAAGGACAAGAACAACCTGATGAAGATTGAGATTGATGATTCTTGCAAAAGCTAGAGATCAGAGTGACTGACTAAAAAAAGACAAAAAAATTCAACAAAAATCTGGAAAAGAGAAACATTATGAAGATCTCCAACACAGAAACAATGCAAACACAAGATATGACTAACTTACACACTAGATCACAAAGCTAACCGACAGAGCAAGCAAATCGAAGCACAAAAACTTATTCGCCAGAAACACCATGATGTGAAAATAGCTCAACCTTCTAAAAAAGAGCTCTCCTGACACAGTATAAGCTGAAAAATATTTGTCTACCTATACTTATACCATCCATATCAGGAAAGCTGCGAGAGGTTAAATAGGGAGAACCTGAAGAAAGCGTCAGTATACAATGTCTGAGAGAACACTAAGTAGGCTTTTGGCCATGAATATTATTCACAATATTCCGGAAAACGTTTTCACTTAATTCCGGAATACATTTTCACAATATTTGAATTTTTGAAAAACACCTCAAGAGGTGTTTTCACTAATTTTGGATTCACTTTTTGCCCTTTTTAATTTTTTATTTTCTTAAAATAACCCAATATCCATAAAACTCTAAATTTTAAAAAAATTATTTTCAGTTTTTATACTTTTTAACTTCAAAACTACCTCATTTCGAAAATACTATGGCCAAACACAACTCCAACTCTATTTTTAACTTCAAAAATACCAAATAAAGTGAATATGTTTTTGATTTTCATGGCCAAACGGGTCCTAAATGTTTTCCATAACATTCAACACAGATGTTAGTTCTGATCATATGACTAATAAATATAAGGTACTACACATCCTACTAACAGAAGTAGTAGAGACTAACGAGCTCGGCAACAGTATGCAACATTATCCACCAGAGATCAAGAAGCAACAGAGAGATACCCCTGAATAATTATTTCTAATAACAAGAACTGATGGAATTATCTATCTTGCATAGAATACAAGTTTAAACGAGTTTAGGGTTTGCTAAGCGTCCAATAGAACAAAATGGATGGTAAGATTCATATAGCCAAACCCAACTTAGGATTGAGGCACACTTTTCACTGTACGATAAGTGCTCCGTAGATATTCCACTGGGACTTGTTACTTTCCACCAACATAGGTATGGTGCCTATCCCACCGACGTTTAGGCAAATGGGAACAAACCACCTAGTGTCTTTTGCCTGTACTGGGCTTTTCAAATTGAGACCACTGGTTATCCTCCCACTTTATTGACCACTAGACCACACCCTTGGATGCTCTATTTAACCTTATGAAATAGTTCCGATTTCAAACTGTAAACTCTACCATAAGATTCTTCGACCACTGTCCATTAGTTCCGACTAGCAACACCCATATAATAGAAAATTCAAGCACTATATTACCAATGAAAGCCTAATCAAGCTTATCTGTTACCAACCTTAAGATCTAGGGTTTCCTTGGAAAAACACAAACTCATAAGCCGTCGAAGTTATAACCAACTGGTAGATCTTGGACCATAAAGCTTAAGTGCATATAGTGCCTAAGTTAACTTCTCTGACAAGATAATTGTATTTTCAAGAATGGAGTTTCGAAGAAAGCAATTTGACATTAGAGTTGCTTCACACACACACAAGGAAAAAAAAAAAGTAAAAAAATAAAGCATAGAGATGAATGAATCAGAAAGCATTATTACCTCATCTAGTTCTGCGAGTTTCCCCTCCAACGTAGATGAATTTATACTTAATTCTAACCTCTCCAGTTCAGCTTCAAGCTCTGCTTCAATTTTACTCCTAGACTCTTCCTCTGTCTTCTGGCTTTGACAGTCATCATAATTTGTTGACGAAGATGCCTGTAAAGCTCCATTGTGTGATGCCTGTAAAGCTCCATTGTTTGAGGAATCATTAAGTGTATCTTGTGACTCACAATCTTCAGTGCCAAGCACTTTCACAGTTAATGAATCTTTCATTTCAAGTTCCTCCTGTAGATCTTGAACCAAATACTCGGACTGTCTCAACAAGTCATTTAATTTATCCATTTCCTTTCTATTTTTCCAGAAAGAAGATATTATGCCCACAAATATTCCAAGACAGAAAAGACACATGCCATCAGATGATCCTGATTCAAGACAACCATAAAAGGAGAGATGTGTTGTAGAAGATGTTAATATTTATTGCCCCACAAAGAAAAAAATTGTAAGTTGTAAACGATTTTAAAAAAAAAAAGTAGTATTCACTTCTTGTGCCATTAGCAGGAAAGTCATGAGCAGTGGAGAGTTTTAAAGTCTCAGCATCTCAAGTAGAAGTCTAGAGAAGAAACAGACTTGACACTGATTAAGGTGAAAAAATGATTCTCTCTTACAAATTATTTTTGTGTTCCAACTGTTGCAGTAAAAGGATGAAACATTCATAAGTTTCATTATGTGAAAGTTAACTACCATTTGCACAACGCTGCGCTAGCATAATATCTTGATGGAATAATCTGGAGCTACACCTTTCTATTCTCTCTTGTACTTATATATGGCTTGCAAAAGCCACTTTCTTTATTCAATTGATTAGAGTATTTTCTTGCTATTTTTTTCTTCAACCCCATTCGATGTATCCAACGTCTTTCAGTAAGCTTTGATGAAAATAAGCTAAAAAGTTTGAAATTGCAGGAATGGTTTCAATTGGTGAGTTGTTCGTATTCCCGGCATTTTTGTCTTTGGTGAAATTGATGTTAGATAATTGTCCAATGGAATAAACAATGACATAGACGAGATTTCACAATGAAGAAAATTGTTAATAGTGATGAGGTTAAAGTGAAGAGAAATCGTTGGGATTTCAGTCAAAAAATAGTATGCACAGAAGGAAAGATAAACAGGGGAACAGTGAAGGAAAATTGTTTCTTCTGATGGAATTTCATTTTTTACGGGAGACACTAGAGATGAAAACGAATTCATTCCGAGCAAAGATGGTGAACCCGGTCAGGTTGAGTTTATAGTCCAATTGATGCAATTTGCCAGAAATTGCTATGAAGCCGCTCGGTTATTGTATAGCATCAAAGTAATGGCAGACATAGTGATTTAATTGGGTCGGAGCAGATTGGATGAGGGTGATGGGTTTTTTCTTCAAACTTGGGTATCTATTTTGATTTGGGAATTTCCATCCAAATTAGGGGTATATGTAATAAGTTTGATAACGGCAAGGGCAAATATGACCACATAGTATGACGGAGGGTAAAGTTAGCTAATTAGTGAAAGAAGAGGGGTATTTTTGACACCCTTTTCCCTATATTTTATCCAGGAAAGAATGGAATAACCAAACCCTGCATAAAATAATACATAGATTTCCCTCGTAACTGATGATCTGTATTATTAATACCTGCATAACTCTAAGGAGCCTGTAACTATTCTAACCAGCTATCAAACGACCAGGTAACTATTCTATCCAGATGATTTTCCTAAACAAGGACATACAACTAGTGAAGTTAGAAATTCAACCTCCTGCGCAGGAAAAGTAAGACCTAAGAAAAAATTCAAGAGCCCTATTGCATGTAACACTCAATCTGCAGACTAGTGCCGGGAAGCCAATTAAGGAACATATAATTGTAGGGAGTACTAAAAGCGTGTACAATTACTACCTTTTGGCGGCATGGAGAAACATCAGAAAGAGCAAGCACAAGCACTGTTGGAAGTATTTCAGTAACAGAAACAAAACCTCGTAATCTTTGAGTAATCGGATCACGTAACCAATGATCTGGTAGACCCAAGTTCAATCTCTCCAGTAGTACTCGACGCATCATGATTCTTTTTCAAAAATTCCAGGTTAATGGAAACTTTGGTCATTTACAGGCAACCGCAATTTCTCAGATGAGTTATACAAGAATTACCTGCTTTCCTTTTTATTTAACAAACAATTTTTCCCTTCTACAACTAATCTAACCAGATGTGCAATTAGGCCAATTTGGAACATGGTCAAAACAATAAAAAAGACGTTACAACAGATATGAGTGAAGAATTATAATTAAATTGAAAATCATCCATTGTCAGCAAGGCAATCATGTTCCTAAAACATCAACAGGTTCATCGAACATTGAACAACAAAGATCTCGAGCAATAGCCGAGTCAACAAATAAAACAACACACCTAGCAAAACGGACACAGGAAGAGCAGGCAAAGCTTTCTGATAAAATGCAAGAAGCATCAGAGTGATCCCAAGACCAGCTATAATAGCAAGATAGCAGGCATAAACTGTCATGAAATCATACATCGCAGCCCTGGCAACTGATACACTGTAGAATATGGAGTCTCCTAGCCCCAGCTTAATAGCACCTGAGGATCCCAAACCAATTCCTTCAAGTGCAAAATCATCATTTGACCCTTCCTGTAAATTCATTCGGACATTTATCCTATGCTGAATTAGCGGTGCAGCCAGCTCAGAATCTTCTCTTGAAACCTGACCATCCTCCATATCAACCGCATTCCTCTCATTCTCATCACTACCGTACAGTGGACGCCTTTCAAGAACAGAACGTGATTCCGAAATAGAATTAACATTTGAATTCAAGTTAGACCTAGAATCCAAATTTTCATCGGAACCAAATTCATTCTCCCGTCTTTCTCTCCACACTCTCCTTTGCACAAAACCACCCCTTGGAACCGACTCGCGATCAATAACAGGGCAAGCCTCATAAACCAAAGACGGAATATCTTCATCCCTAGACATCGCAAGCTCAACAAGCAACCTTAAAGGCCCACCGGGCAACAAAACAGCTGCAAGATCATACAATGTCATCGCTACCAAAAGCACCCAAGTAGTCCATTCAGCCAACACTCCAATAACAACCAAATACCCTTGAGTAACAACAGTCGCCATCTTCGACATAAACACAGCCAAAACCCCAACAACTGTAAAATTAAACAAAATCAAACCAAACGAAACACAATCAATAGGCACCCTAAAGTTCCCAATCAAGAAAATAGCTATTTCACCACCCATGAATCCCAAAAACAAGAAAAGACGAAAACCCCATATAACAGTTCAAGAATTTAGTACACCTAAAGTAGAAAAGCAACACTAAAAGGAATGTAACAACAGTGACAACAACAACAACAAAGACCAAAGCATTCAAAAGGGCACCTTTTGATTTGTCCCAATTTGAGTCCGAGCAACTTTCATTATAAGCCACGGTTGCTATTGAGGTAAATGAGGGGTTTGATGAATCTGTGTCATTATTGAGTACTGTAACAAGAATGACCACTAAGAGCATCCAAATTGAAACTGGTGTTATTATTCTCACTATTTCTTCACCTAGTGAATCAAGAACACTTTTGGGTTTTGAATTTTCGTCCATCTGGAACACCAAATTGAAATGAATTTGGGAACAATTGTAAGAATTTTGGATTTAATAGGTGTTGAGAATTGCTTTTGGATTCTGGGAAAAATTTGGAACTTCCAATTTTGACTTTGGATCTTGAGAGACTTATCAAAAAAGTAACCCGACGACCCGAGTTAGATCCGAATTATGAATTTGTGATTCGTGACTCTGGCCCAAATTTAGCTATGAGTGGCACCTTATTAGATGTGTATATTACCCCTCAGTTTAAAAGAGAATGAAGTTACCATAAAGAATGAAGTAGTTTAAAAAGGAATGATCATTGTTTTTTAAAAAATTTAATTTAATTTTTTACATGTCATAGTTAGAATCACAGAATTAAAGAATATTTTAGTATATTTAAAATAATAATTCAAAAATATTCTTTTTTTCTTTAATTTCGTGTCATGTTAAAATAGATCATTTTTTTAAACGGAGAAAGTATAATAAGTAGATGTTTGGTAACGAGAATCTTTTCACTTTTTTTCAAAAGATTCTACGTGAACCAAAATAGTTTATAAAAATGAGTGGAGAAAAGTCTAAACTTTGAAGTCTAAAAGCTTTGCCAAAATCTTCCAAGTAGCCAAAACCTAATGAAAATTACTTTCATGCAGCAATATTATATTATTATTATTATTATTATTATCATGTATAATTTAAAGTGTTTGAGTCATAAGGAATTAAGGACTCATGTCTTTATAATTGGCACGTGGGGCTTAATTTTTACTAATAATTAGCTAATGACCCACATACCTTCGTGAGCTTTTAAAAAAAAAACAATTTATTTATTAAATTTATAGAACAGAAAGTTCATAGTTACATTTTTCTTTAAAGGGCTTATGATTAAAATAAAGTTAGGAGGTATATTTATGTAAATTTTCCTAAAATATAAGATTTATTTGTGGGATAACAATGGGGAAAAAACTAAAAAGGAAAAGAGGGCAAGTCCTATATATGTTAACTTAGTTACAAACAGGTCATTATCCTTCCTTCGTTTTAATTGCAGTATATTATTTTCCTATGTAATCTAATTATAGAATAATATTTTTATATATATATATATTTGATAACTCTTTAATTCAAACATTTCATGTAACAAACACAAAACACAAATAACCTTTGGGAGGTTCATATAGGTTGCAACTATAATCCCGTTATTTTTCAAATTTTAAAATTAAATATTGCTTATCCTTTTTCGAGCAAATATCTTTGATAACCGCGGCATTCAAGCACACCTCAATTAATTCCACAAGACAGCTACCACCTCCCACAAGTAACGAGTACCATGCTAAGACAGACGGGAAGAAATCACCCTAGTGTTTTATTTTTATTTTTATTTTCTCTCTGTTGAGGTTTGAACCTTAACCTTATGGTTCTCAATCCATTCACTGACCACTTTTTGAGCAGGAGCAGGCATTTTTGCTAGTTCAAAGCTTGATTACTTTGAAAAGCAAAAAAAAAAAAAAAAAAGCTTAAGGCAGGGGATTTGGGGGTTGGGGGTGGTGGTGGGGGGGACTGGAGCAAATTGGCTCATAAGTTGTGTTCATGAAAGCAGTCAATTAACTGCAAAAAAAATTTATCCCCTTTTACTATATCTATATGTTGTGAATGTATCAATGTTCATTATCATCAAGGGAGAACAATGCTCTCTGCACATTTAAAGCTGCTGGAGAGCCTTTCCTGGCTTTCTCCACAAGATGCCTAATTAACAACTTTTCCATCTCATCATCACTCATTCCATCATTTTCATTCCAGTCAAAGTTATGCTCGCGTGAACGCGAGTTTTCTTGGTGGTTGATGTCCTTAACTCCTGATGCAACAGCAACATCCTCCTCCTCTGAACTTAACCTTGTGAACACGTCATAAGCCTCGTTATATGCATCTAAAGCATCTCTGCATAAATTGATTGCCACTGGCTGGTCTGCTGTACGTTGTTCAGCTTTAGCTATAGGACTACCGTGGGTGGAAGAAGAGCCCCCTTCACTGTTTGAGGAGTCCCTCCAAGAACTTGCAAGCTCTGCTTCCATATACCGAACTTTCCTTTCATTGTTCTGAAGTGACATCTCAAGCTTCTTGACCCGTTCTTCTAGTTGTGATTGGAGAACTTCGTGCAGCCGCAATCTCAGCTCTCTTGGCGAGACAGCATAGTTAACAGGATGAGGAGTCGAGGTCCCGCTACCATCCTGATCTGCATAAGGTTGACCTCCACCTTGTCTATTAAAGAGTTCAGTTCTTAACTCTCCCTCGGCTAGATCTGCTACAAAGTCTGGATCAACCTGCAAAAGATTGAACACTTGTTAAAGCTTCTCCAAAATAGCAGACAAGTAGCATAGCAGTGAGATTCAATTGCATTTACTAGTGGATGTAAAAGAGTGGCATCAGTAATAACTCCCCGAGTCTATCCTGACGACTCTCCTGTGAATTCTTATGACCTTGATTCGTTCTACAAACCACATATGGATGATACTGATCCTACAAATCATAAACTTAATGGTCTTCGAAATGAACACATGAAAACTTCTTCATTAGAGGATCAAGGACAAGAACAACCTGATGAAGATTGAGATTGATGATTCTTGCAAAAGCTAGAGATCAGAGTGACTGACTAAAAAAAGACAAAAAAATTCAACAAAAATCTGGAAAAGAGAAACATTATGAAGATCTCCAACACAGAAACAATGCAAACACAAGATATGACTAACTTACACACTAGATCACAAAGCTAACCGACAGAGCAAGCAAATCGAAGCACAAAAACTTATTCGCCAGAAACACCATGATGTGAAAATAGCTCAACCTTCTAAAAAAGAGCTCTCCTGACACAGTATAAGCTGAAAAATATTTGTCTACCTATACTTATACCATCCATATCAGGAAAGCTGCGAGAGGTTAAATAGGGAGAACCTGAAGAAAGCGTCAGTAGACATTACAATGTCTGAGAGAACACTAAGTAGGCTTTTGGCCATGAATATTATTCACAATATTCCGGAAAACGTTTTCACTTAATTCCGGAATACATTTTCACAATATTTGAATTTTTGAAAAACACCTCAAGAGGTGTTTTCACTATTTTTGGATTCACTTTTTGCCCTTTTTAATTTTTTATTTTCTTAAAATAACCCAATATCCATAAAACTCTAAATTTTAAAAAAATTATTTTCAGTTTTTATACTTTTTAACTTCAAAACTACCTCATTTCGAAAATACTATGGCCAAACACAACTCCAACTCTATTTTTAACTTCAAAAATACCAAATAAAGTGAATATGTTTTTGATTTTCATGGCCAAACGGGTCCTAAATGTTTTCCATAACATTCAACACAGATGTTAGTTCTGATCATATGACTAATAAATATAAGGTACTACACATCCTACTAACAGAAGTAGTAGAGACTAAAGAGCTCGGCAACAGTATGCAACATTATCCACCAGAAATCAAGAAGCAACAGAGAGATACCCCTGAATAATTATTTCTAATAACAAGAACTGATGGAATTATCTATCTTGCATAGAATACAAGTTTAAACGAGTTTAGGGTTTGCTAAGCGTCCAATAGAACAAAATGGATGGTAAGATTCATATAGCCAAACCCAACTTAGGATTGAGGCACACTTTTCACTGTACGATAAGTGCTCCGTAGATATTCCACTGGGACTTGTTACTTTCCACCAACATAGGTATGGTGCCTATCCCACCGACGTTTAGGCAAATGGGAACAAACCACCTAGTGTCTTTTGCCTGTACTGGGCTTTTCAAATTGAGACCACTGGTTATCCTCCCACTTTATTGACCACTAGACCACACCCTTGGATGCTCTATTTAACCTTATGAAATAGTTCCGATTTCAAACTGTAAACTCTACCATAAGATTCTTCGACCACTGTCCATTAGTTCCGACTAGCAACACCCATATAATAGAAAATTCAAGCACTATATTACCAATGAAAGCCTAATCAAGCTTATCTGTTACCAACCTTAAGATCTAGGGTTTCCTTGGAAAAACACAAACTCATAAGCCGTCGAAGTTATAACCAACTGGTAGATCTTGGACCATAAAGCTTAAGTGCATGTAGTGCCTAAGTTAACTTCTCTGACAAGATAATTGTATTTTCAAGAATGGAGTTTCGAAGAAAGCAATTTGACATTAGAGTTGCTTCACACACACACAAGGAAAAAAAAAAGTAAAAAAATAAAGCATAGAGATGAATGAATCAGAAAGCATTATTACCTCATCTAGTTCTGCGAGTTTCCCCTCCAACGTAGATGAATTTATACTTAATTCTAACCTCTCCAGTTCAGCTTCAAGCTCTGCTTCAATTTTACTCCTAGACTCTTCCCCTGTCTTCTGGCTTTGACAGTCATCATAATTTGTTGACGAAGATGCCTGTAAAGCTCCATTGTGTGATGCCTGTAAAGCTCCATTGTTTGAGGAATCATTAAGTGTATCTTGTGACTCACAATCTTCAGTGCCAAGCACTTTCACAGTTAATGAATCTTTCATTTCAAGTTCCTCCTGTAGATCTTGAACCAAATACTCGGACTGTCTCAACAAGTCATTTAATTTATCCATTTCCTTTCTATTTTTCCAGAAAGAAGATATTATGCCCACAAATATTCCAAGACAGAAAAGACACATGCCATCAGATGATCCTGATTCAAGACAACCATAAAAGGAGAGATGTGTTGTAGAAGATGTTAATATTTATTGCCCCACAAAGAAAAAAATTGTAAGTTGTAAACGATTTTAAAAAAAAAAAGTAGTATTCACTTCTTGTGCCATTAGCAGGAAAGTCATGAGCAGTGGAGAGTTTTAAAGTCTCAGCATCTCAAGTAGAAGTCTAGAGAAGAAACAGACTTGACACTGATTAAGGTGAAAAAATGATTCTCTCTTACAAATTATTTTTGTGTTCCAACTGTTGCAGTAAAAGGATGAAACATTCATAAGTTTCATTATGTGAAAGTTAACTACCATTTGCACAACGCTGCGCTAGCATAATATCTTGATGGAATAATCTGGAGCTACACCTTTCTATTCTCTCTTGTACTTATATATGGCTTGCAAAAGCCACTTTCTTTATTCAATTGATTAGAGTATTTTCTTGCTATTTTTTTCTTCAACCCCATTCGATGTATCCAACGTCTTTCAGTAAGCTTTGATGAAAATAAGCTAAAAAGTTTGAAATTGCAGGAATGGTTTCAATTGGTGAGTTGTTCGTATTCCCGGCATTTTTGTCTTTGGTGAAATTGATGTTAGATAATTGTCCAATGGAATAAACAATGACATAGACGAGATTTCACAATGAAGAAAATTGTTAATAGTGATGAGGTTAAAGTGAAGAGAAATCGTTGGGATTTCAGTCAAAAAATAGTATGCACAGAAGGAAAGATAAACAGGGGAACAGTGAAGGAAAATTGTTTCTTCTGATGGAATTTCATTTTTTACGGGAGACACTAGAGATGAAAACGAATTCATTCCGAGCAAAGATGGTGAACCCGGTCAGGTTGAGTTTATAGTCCAATTGATGCAATTTGCCAGAAATTGCTATGAAGCCGCTCGGTTATTGTATAGCATCAAAGTAATGGCAGACATAGTGATTTAATTGGGTCGGAGCAGATTGGATGAGGGTGATGGGTTTTTTCTTCAAACTTGGGTATCTATTTTGATTTGGGAATTTCCATCCAAATTAGGGGTATATGTAATAAGTTTGATAACGGCAAGGGCAAATATGACCACATAGTATGACGGAGGGTAAAGTTAGCTAATTAGTGAAAGAAGAGGGGTATTTTTGACACCCTTTTCCCTATATTTTATCCAGGAAAGAATGGAATAACCAAACCCTGCATAAAATAATACATAGATTTCCCTCGTAACTGATGATCTGTATTATTAATACCTGCATAACTCTAAGGAGCCTGTAACTATTCTAACCAGCTATCAAACGACCAGGTAACTATTCTATCCAGATGATTTTCCTAAACAAGGACATACAACTAGTGAAGTTAGAAATTCAACCTCCTGCGCAGGAAAAGTAAGACCTAAGAAAAAATTCAAGAGCCCTATTGCATCTAACACTCAATCTGCAGACTAGTGCCGGGAAGCCAATTAAGGAACATATAATTGTAGGGAGTACTAAAAGCGTGTACAATTACTACCTTTTGGCGGCATGGAGAAACATCAGAAAGAGCAAGCACAAGCACTGTTGGAAGTATTTCAGTAACAGAAACAAAACCTCGTAATCTTTGAGTAATCGGATCACGTAACCAATGATCTGGTAGACCCAAGTTCAATCTCTCCAGTAGTACTCGACGCATCATGATTCTTTTTCAAAAATTCCAGGTTAATGGAAACTTTGGTCATTTACAGGCAACCGCAATTTCTCAGATGAGTTATACAAGAATTACCTGCTTTCCTTTTTATTTAACAAACAATTTTTCCCTTCTACAACTAATCTAACCAGATGTGCAATTAGGCCAATTTGGAACATGGTCAAAACAATAAAAAAGACGTTACAACAGATATGAGTGAAGAATTATAATTAAATTGAAAATCATCCATTGTCAGCAAGGCAATCATGTTCCTAAAACATCAACAGGTTCATCGAACATTGAACAACAAAGATCTCGAGCAATAGCCGAGTCAACAAATAAAACAACACACCTAGCAAAACGGACACAGGAAGAGCAGGCAAAGCTTTCTGATAAAATGCAAGAAGCATCAGAGTGATCCCAAGACCAGCTATAATAGCAAGATAGCAGGCATAAACTGTCATGAAATCATACATCGCAGCCCTGGCAACTGATACACTGTAGAATATGGAGTCTCCTAGCCCCAGCTTAATAGCACCTGAGGATCCCAAACCAATTCCTTCAAGTGCAAAATCATCATTTGACCCTTCCTGTAAATTCATTCGGACATTTATCCTATGCTGAATTAGCGGTGCAGCCAGCTCAGAATCTTCTCTTGAAACCTGACCATCCTCCATATCAACCGCATTCCTCTCATTCTCATCACTACCGTACAGTGGACGCCTTTCAAGAACAGAACGTGATTCCGAAATAGAATTAACATTTGAATTCAAGTTAGACCTAGAATCCAAATTTTCATCGGAACCAAATTCATTCTCCCGTCTTTCTCTCCACACTCTCCTTTGCACAAAACCACCCCTTGGAACCGACTCGCGATCAATAACAGGGCGAGCCTCATACACCAAAGCCGGAATATCTTCATCCCTAGACATCGCAAGCTCAACAAGCAACCTTAAAGGCCCACCGGGCAACAAAACAGCTGCAAGATCATACAATGTCATCGCTACCAAAAGCACCCAAGTAGTCCATTCAGCCAACACTCCAATAACAACCAAATACCCTTGAGTAACAACAGTCGCCATCTTCGACATAAACACAGCCAAAACCCCAACAACTGTAAAATTAAACAAAATCAAACCAAACGAAACACAATCAAAAGGCACCCTAAAGTTCCCAATCAAGAAAATAGCTATTTCACCACCCATGAATCCCAAAAACAAGAAAAGACGAAAACCCCATATAATAGTTCAAGAATTTAGTACACCTAAAGTAGAAAAGCAACACTAAAAGGAATGTAACAGCAGTGACAACAACAACAACAAAGACCAAAGCATTCAAAAGGGCACCTTTTGATTTGTCCCAATTTGAGTCCCAGCAACTTTCATTATAAGCCACGGTTGCTATTGAGGTAAATGAGGGGTTTGATGAATCTGTGTCATTATTGAGTACTGTAACAAGAATGACCACTAAGAGCATCCAAATTGAAACTGGTGTTATTATTCTCACTATTTCTTCACCTAGTGAATCAAGAACACTTTTGGGTTTTGAATTTTCGTCCATCTGGAACACCAAATTGAAATGAATTTGGGAACAATTGTAAGAATTTTGGATTTAATAGGTGTTGAGAATTGCTTTTGGATTCTGGGAAAAATTTGGAACTTCCAATTTTGACTTTGGATCTTGAGAGACTTATCAAAAAAGTAACCCGACGACCCGAGTTAGATCCGAATTATGAATTTGTGATTCGTGACTCTGGCCCAAATTTAGCTATGAGTGGCACCTTATTAGATGTGTATATTACCCCTCAGTTTAAAAGAGAATGAAGTTACCATAAAGAATGAAGTAGTTTAAAAAGGAATGATCATTGTTTTTTAAAAAATTTAATTTAATTTTTTACATGTCATAGTTAGAATCACAGAATTAAAGAATATTTTAGTATATTTAAAATAATAATTCAAAAATATTCTTTTTTTCTTTAATTTCGTGTCATGTTAAAATAGATCATTTTTTTAAACGGAGAAAGTATAATAAGTAGATGTTTGGTAACGAAAATCTTTTCACTTTTTTTCAAAAGATTCTACGTGAACCAAAATAGTTTATAAAAATGAGTGGAGAAAAGTCTAAACTTTGAAGTCTAAAAGCTTTGCCAAAATCTTCCCAGTAGCCAAAACCTAATGAAAATTACTTTCATGCAGCAATATTATATTATTATTATTATTATTATTATCATGTATAATTTAAAGTGTTTGAGTCATAAGGAATTAAGGACTCATGTCTTTATAATTGGCACGTGGGGCTTAATTTTTACTAATAATTAGCTAATGACCCACATACCTTCGTGAGCTTTTAAAAAAAAAAACAATTTATTTATTAAACTTATAGAACAGAAAGTTCATAGTAACATTTTTCTTTAAAGGGCTTATGATTAAAATAAAGTTAGGAGGTATATTTATGTAAATTTTCCTAAAATATAAGATTTATTTGTGGGATAACAATGGGGAAAAAACTAAAAAGGAAAAGAGGGCAAGTCCTATATATGTTAACTTACTTACAAACAGGAAATTATCCTTCCTTCGTTTTAATTGCAGTATATTATTTTCCTATGTAGTCTAATTATAGAATAATATTTTTATATATATATATATTTGATAACTCTTTAATTCAAACATTTCATGTAACAAACACAAAACACAAATAACCTTTGGGAGGTTCATATAGGTTGCAACTATAATCCCGTTATTTTTCAAATTTTAAAATTAAATATTGCCTATCCTTTTTCGAGCAAATATCTTTGATAACCGCGGCATTCAAGCACACCTCAATTAATTCCACAAGACAGCTACCACCTCCCACAAGTAACGAGTACCATGCTAAGACAGACGGGAAGAAATCACCCTAGTGTTTTTTTTTTGTTTTTTTTTCTCTCTGTTGAGGTTTGAACCTTAACCTTATGGTTCTCAATCCATTCACTGACCACTTTTTGAGCAGGAGCAGGCATTTTTGCTAGTTCAAAGCTTGATTACTTTGAAAAGCAGAAAAAAAAAAAAAAAAAGCTTAAGGCAGGGGATTTGGGGGTTGGGGGTGGGGGTGGGGGGGACTGGAGCAAATTGGCTCATAAGTTGTGTTCATGAAAGCAGTCAATTAACTGCAAAAAAAATTTATCCCCTTTTACTATATCTATATGTTGTGAATGTATCAATGTTCATTATCATCAAGGGAGAACAATGCTCTCTGCACATTTAAAGCTGCTGGAGAGCCTTTCCTGGCTTTCTCCACAAGATGCCTAATTAACAACTTTTCCATCTCATCATCACTCATTCCATCATTTTCATTCCAGTCAAAGTTATGCTCGCGTGAACGCGAGTTTTCTTGGTGGTTGATGTCCTTAACTCCTGATGCAACAGCAACATCCTCCTCCTCTGAACTTAACCTTGTGAACACGTCATAAGCCTCGTTATATGCATCTAAAGCATCTCCGCATAAATTGATTGCCACTGGCTGGTCTGCTGTACGTTGTTCAGCTTTAGCTATAGGACTACCGTGGGTGGAAGAAGAGCCCCCTTCACTGTTTGAGGAGTCCCTCCAAGAACTTGCAAGCTCTGCTTCCATATACCGAACTTTCCTTTCATTGTTCTGAAGTGACATCTCAAGCTCCTTGACCCGTTCTTCTAGTTGTGATTGGAGAACTTCGTGCAACCGCAATCTCAGCTCTCTTGGCGAGACAGCATAGTTAACAGGATGAGGAGTCGAGGTCCCGCTACCATCCTGATCTGCATAAGGTTGACCTCCACCTTGTCTATTAAAGAGTTCAGTTCTTAACTCTCCCTCGGCTAGATCTGCTACAAAGTCTGGATCAACCTGCAAAAGATTGAACACTTGTTAAAGCTTCTCCAAAATAGCAGACAAGTAGCATAGCAGTGAGATTCATTTGCATTTACTAGTGGATGTAAAAGAGTGGCAGCAGTAATAACTCCCCGAGTCTATCCTGACGACTCTCCTGTGAATTCTTATGACCTTGATTCGTTCTACAAACCACATATGGAAGATACTGATCCTACAAATCATAAACTTAATGGTCCGGAATACATTTTCACAATATTTGAATTTTTGAAAAACACCTCAAGAGGTGTTTTCACTATTTTTGGATTCACTTTTTGCCCTTTTTAATTTTTTATTTTCTTAAAATAACCCAATATCCATAAAACTCTAAATTTTAAAAAATTTATTTTCAGTTTTTATACTTTTTAACTTCAAAACTACCTCATTTCGAAAATACTATGGCCAAACACAACTCCAACTCTATTTTTAACTTCAAAAATACCAAATAAAGTGAATATGTTTTTTATTTTCATGGCCAAAAACGGGTCCTAAATGTTTTCCATAACATTCAACACAGATGTTAGTTCTGATCATATGACTAATAAATATAAGGTACTACACATCCTACTAACAGAAGTATTAGAGACTAAAGAGCTCGGCAACAGTATGCAACATTATCCACCAGAAATCAAGAAGCAACAGAGAGATACCCCTGAATAATTATTTCTAATAGCAAGAACTGATGGAATTATCTATCTTGCATAGAATACAAGTTTAAACGAGTTTAGGGTTTGCTAAGCGTCCAATAGAACAAAATGGATGGTAAGATTCATAAAGCCAAACCCAACTTAGGATTGAGGCATACTTTTCACTGTACAATAAGTGCTCCGTAGATATTCCACTGGGACTTGTTACTTTCCACCAACATAGGTATGGTGCCTATCGCACCGACGTTTAGGCAAATGGGAACAAACCACCTAGTGTCTTTTGCCTGTACTGGGCTTTTTAAATTGAGACCACTGGTTATCCTCCCACTTTGTTGACCACTAGACCACACCCTTGGATGCTCTATTTAACCTTATGAAATAGTTCCGATTTCAAACTCTAAACTCTACCATAAGATTCTTCGACCACTGTCCATTAGTTCCGACTAGCAACACCCATATAATAGAAAATTCAAGCACTATATTACCAATGAAAGCCTAATCAAGCTTATCTGTTACCAACCGTAAGATCTAGGGTTTCCTTGGAAAAACACAAACTCATAAGCCGACGTTATAACCAACTGGTAGATCTTGGACCAAAAAGCTTAAGTGCTATAGTGCCTAAGTTAACTTCTCTGACAAGATAATTGTATTTTCAAGAATGGAGTTTCGAAGAAAGCAATTTGATATTAGAATTGCTTCACACGCACACAAGGAAAAAAAAAAGTAAAAAAATAAAGCATAGAGATGAATGAATCAGAAAGCATTATTACCTCATCTAGTTCTGCGAGTTTACCCTCCAATGTAGATGAATTTATACTTAATTCTAACCTCTCCAGTTCAGCTTCAAGCTCTGCTTCAATTTTACTCCTAGACTCTTCCTCTGTCTTCCGGCTTTGACAGTCATCATAATTTGTTGACGAAGATGCCTGTAAAGCTCCATTGTGCGATGCCTGTAAAGCTCCATTGTTTGAGGAATCATTAAGTGTATCTTGTGACTCACAATCTTCAGTGGCAAGCTCTTTCACAGTTAATGAATCTTTCATTTCAAGTTCCTCCTGTAGATCTTGAACCAAATACTCGGACTGTCTCAACAAGTCATTTAATTTATCCATTTCCTTTCTATTTTTCCAGAAAGAAGATATTATGCCCACAAATATTCCAAGACAGAAAAGACACATGCCATCAGATGATCCTGATTCAAGACAACCATAAAAGGAGGGATGTATTGTAGAAGATGTTAATATTTATTGCCCCACAAAGAAAAAAATTGTAAGTTGTAAACGATTTAAAAAAAAAAATAGTATTCACTTCTTGTGCCATTAGCAGGAAAGTCATGAACAGTGGAGAGTTTTAAAGTCTCAGCATCTCAAGTAGAAGTCCAGAGAAGAAACAGACTTGACACTGATTAAGGTAAAAAATGATTCTCTCTTACAAATTATTTTTGTGTTCCAACTGTTGCAGTAAAAGGATGAAACATTCATAAGTTTCATTATGTGAAAGTTAACTACCATTTGCACAACGCTGCGCTAGCATAATATCTTGATGGAATAATCTGGAGCTACACCCCCCTCGCTCTACTCGTTTTTAGTTCTTCCAGAGAATGCTGCTATTCCAGTGTTCAAAAGCATGGAAAATAATATGTATCTATTTCATTAAATTTTACAATGGAACCATGAAAAATCATACTTCAAACACAAAAAAGTACCTTGTAAACTGCTTTGTCTCTCATTGTTCATTCCAATGGAATCACTTAATCTTCCAGAATGATCCTTCACCTTGTCTTTCCTCAAGAGCTCCATGGATCCAACAATAGGTAGCTGAGGGACTCCAAACAAAGTATTCATTGATGAAAAGTTATACTTCTGCTTATGATGTCCAGCACCTCTTGAGGCACTTAAAGAATTAGAATTAGCTCTGCTTATGATTTTGCTCCCGTCAGTAACTACAAAAGGCCGTACAGTAGGAGTCCATGGTGAAGAGTTTGAACTGTAAATATAGTCTTCACCACGTTCCTTGTATAATTGCGCCATGAGACAGCTTTCTAGAGAATTCAAAGGCTTTATAAGATGCCCAATTTTTCTTCTACTCCTAAGGTTGCTATTTTTTCTTGAAGTACCATAAGAAAAGGCCAATTCAGTTGTAGAAGGGGAGAGTGCTGGCTCATATCCCAGTTCATTGATGTTACCACATATGCTTCCACCCTGATCTCCTTGAAGTTCTTTATCACTCGGAACCCCATAGTTCAAATCGAAACTATCAGAAGCACGTGACGTCCCTAGTCTTTCACCACTCAAACTACTGGTGCCCACTTCCGGATCATGAAAAGCCAATCCTTCAGCAGCACGATCACCTAGTTTCTTTCTCGGTGTCTCTACAGGGGAGGAACAATTCTTATCCAGGACTTGATGCATACGCGTTAACGAGTCATTTCTTATTAAACTAGGACTACCAGGAGATGATTCTAACAAATCATGCCTACTTCTTAAGAGATTCTTCCAATGCTGAGCTATATACCCAGCACCAGCAGCTGCAGCCACAACCCAAATATCCATATCCACTGCAATCCTCACAGCAGATATACTAACCTAGTTCTACAACCCGAATCTCCCTGTTAGAATTGTCTAAAACTTCTCCAACACTAAAACAAGATATAATCACAATGAACCAGAAGTCAATACTAAACCTCTTTGTTTTAATTCAAAAGGGTATGAAAAGAACAAGAATTCCCTCAATTTCTCCAAGTGAAACAAAGACAAAGACAAACTTATCTAGGTTCACTAGAAAGGTAAAAAAGTTCTCTTCTTGATAAGCTATAACCCTAACTAAAAGAAGTGCAGTCTGGTGCACTAAAGCTCCCGCTATAAGCACGGTCCAAAGAAGGGCCAGACCACAAGGGTCTATAGCCAAGAACCCTAATGCAAACCGGAAAAAAAGAGCGAAAAATCACCAAATGATATAAGATTACTCTTCAATCAACAATCAATGTCCAAACATATTCAATTTTCTATAGCCAGAAACACCAAACACAACTTGTCAAACCTGTAAAAACCTTAAGAACAATCACAAGCCATGCTCAACAACCACAACCAACAACCCCAATCCCTAAAAAGCACACCCAAAAACAATCCAATTAAAAAAAAAAAAACGAATCTAAAGGCTACCCATTTTAATGGAACAAATGAAGTACAAACCCCACCAATAAAAACAAACAACTATGCCACCACTATAAAGTAAAAGAACTGTAAGGTTGATGACAACAATAAATGAAAAAAAAAAAAAAAAAAAAAAAAAAAAAGAATCTTGAAAATAAATTTATTTATTTTTTTGGTGGGGAGTGGGGTGGGGTGGGGTGGGGGGGGTTCAAGATAGAGAAAAGCCTCTTTTTTCACAGGTTGGTGAGAAAAAGGGTCACACAAGTTTGGAGCATTTGTTGAAGATTGGGTCCTCCTCTCATTTTGCCCCCATATATTATCTAAAGAGAGAAAGGCCAAGGTTTTTACAGTAAACAAATTCTCCAATTGGATCAAAAAACATATGGTTTTATTTGGTGTTGGAATACTTTTATTGCCAAATGGAGATGATGATTATAGTGTGTACTAATTTTTACTAGGTTTATTTATATGATCGACCCTTAAATTTATCATAATATTTATTTAAATACTCCAACTTAATCGTGTTTTACTTGAAAGTTAATACGTAAAAATGATCATAAACTTGACATCAAATTATAACTTTGATCTTAAATTTTGATAGTGCACAAATAACACATTTAACTATTCAAAACCTGAACAAATATGACCTCCGATTTTGCAACTCCATGCGTGAGTCTCACTCGCGCCTACGTGGAAAGGTAATCCAATCACATGGTGTCACATCGTTAAAAGGGATGACTTGAAGAGAGATCATATTTGTACAATTTTAAATAGTTAAAGGTCATATTTGTGCACTGTCGAAGTTTTGCTTTTTGTGTTAAAACAACGTCGTTTTTGTTATTATTATTATTATTATTATTATTATTATTATTATTTATTATTTATTATTATTTTTATTATTTATTTCTATAGTAGCAGCACCTAACTTTTTTTAATTTAAAAACAAAATAACCACTAGCAGGGATCGAATCCGCACAGTAGACTTGAAGGAAGCGCCCAAGAAGAGCAAATAACACCCATGGGCTATCTAAGTGTCTTATTTTATGTGGTTCAACATTAATATACGTACATAAATATACATTTTTTATCTTATATATATACAATGTAATATACATTCATTGTATTACTGTGCACGATTTATGAATTTTATACGAGCTTACCTAGAGTTTGACAATATTATTCATATTATTATCATTTTAGAGTAAACTACATTCTTTGATCACGATATATTATGTATTGTGATGATAATAATGCCCTTAAAATTAGCTTGCCCTTTTAATAAGTCATATAGATTGATTCAAATTCAACTTTATGTATTTTCCCCCATAATTACAAGGAGCAAAAAAAGATCTATTGAGAATTTCAACCAATGTCAATTTGGGGGAAAAAGAACTTGTCAACTGTTTGAAAGGTGAAATATATGTAAACTAGATATTTTAGCACGTGCCACGGGCGCAACATATGTTATTTGAGTTATTGCAAGGGAAAATTTCAGAAATAGCAACTATAAAGTCTTAATTGTAACTTTTATAGCAACAGTTTCATAATTACAAAAAATAACAAATTGTATTTTATATTTAAGTAAACTGTTGTTATACAAATACACATACAACAACATTTATTACCCTTGTTTTACTCAAATTAGTTAATTTAAATAAGGAATAATTATCCCATCTAATTGAATTACCATAAATTACTCTTATTTATATTAGTAGATTCTTTTTCCAAATCAAACTCAAATATGAAGTTTATTATTTCCATGATCTTCCAAAATTTCAAAATATCATTCTCTTATATCTCGAATTTTTCATCTTTTAATCTTTTTTTTTTAATTTATTTTCATTTCTTTCTTTCCACTGAATTTTCTCTCTTCTACTTCTCTTATTTTTTTTCCTTTTTCGTTTTTTATTTTTATTTTTCTTTTTTCGCTTTTTTTCCTTTTCTCATATTTTTTTTCGTTTTCTTTTTCTTCTTCTTTTTTTTTAAAAAAAAATCGCTTTTATTTTTACACTTGTTTCTATTTCTCTTTTTTTTTTTTTTCCTTTTTCACTTCTTTTTTTTTTAGAATTTTTATTTTTCGTTTTTGTTTTTTTTTCTTTTTCTTTTTCTGTTTTTTTTTTTACCCTTCTATCTCTATCTTTTATTTTTAGAAGACAAATATCTATATCATATATACATATTCAAAAAATATACAAAATAAATAGACATACAGATCTACATATGTATTTACAGTAAAAAACATACATATATATCTGCATTTGTATTTACAAAAATACATATCTGACTCACATGTATATATAAACATATAAGACACAAAATCTCTATAACAAAAATGACAATTATATACATATACATATAAGTAATAAAAAATACATGATACATATCTTAAACAGTAAAAGAAAATAAATAAGTACATATGTTACCCTCTAAAATGACATAGTATGTACACAAATCCAACGCCGTATAAAATACATATAGCTCTGCATATGTATTTACAGAATACATACCTGATCCATATGTATATTCTTATTTTATACGAGTCACCTTTGTATTTCGCAAATACATATGAAGATATACAATATAGTTATGTTTGTTACAGTTTAATATGAATGTGATATGTATTTCGTAAATACATATGTATGTTTTGTACCGTAAATATATATCCAGATCTGTATGGCTATGTATTTTATATGTTTTTTAAATATATGTATGTGATATACATATTTGTCTTTTCAATATAAAAGTTAGAGATATAAGAATAAAAAAAGGGAAAAAAGAAAAATATATAAAAAAAACGAAAAAAAGAGAAGTGAAAAAGAAAAAAAAAGGAAGAAAGAGAAATAGGAGTGTAAAAATAAAAGAAAAAAGAAACAAAATAAAAACGAAAAAAAGAAGAAGAAAACAAAAATAGAAAAAGAAAAAAAAGATATGAGTAGGAAAAAAAAAGAAAACGAAAAAAAAAAAGAGGAATAGAAGAGAGAAAATAAAGTGAAAAGAAAAAAAAAAAGAGATCAAAATAAAAAATAGATGAAAAAAATAACAAGTAAAAAAAAGGTAAAGATATAAGAGAGTGAAAGACAGTAATGATATTTTATTTTTAAATCTTGAAAATCATGGAGATAATTATTTTCAAATATGAAAAAAAAAATGAAAAAGGAAAAAAAGTGGAGAAATAGAAGAGAGAAAATAAAGTGTAAATAAAAAATAAAAATAAAAAAAAATAAAACAAGAAAATAAAATGTTTTAAAAAAAAGATGAAAAAAGGGGTAAAAAATATCGCTATATTTGGGGGAGGTGAAATAGTGGAGTGAAAATAGGAAAATGTAAAGTAGTGAGAGTAAGACATGCACTTGCCTAGTTAATGAGTAAAATAATGTTACCCTTGCTATAAACTGTAATTTTACAAAAGTGTTGTTATTTATTGTAATTGTAGTCTTAAGTATAATACTTAGTGTAATTTTTTTTTATTTCAATTCATGTAGCACAAATAGCATTTGGAGTATAAAATATAAATTTTTAAATAATTTAAGTTGTTAATCATTGTAATTATAGTACCTTTTATATAATTATCAAACAATTTATGTTACTCGCTTTGTCTCAATTTTAGAATTTAGAGAGTCAATCAAATTTTTACTAATATATTTTTAAATATTTTAAGTTGTTAATCGTTGTGATTTATAGTATCTTTTAATGAAAATTCAAGTAATTTATGTTATTTGCTTTATCGCAACTTATGTGACACTATTAGAATGTCACGCCCCAAAATTCCATCGGGCCGGACTGGCACCCGAAGCCGAGAAGGCCCGGGAGAACCCGTTCAAATACCGTACTTTCACTTACATGTCACAAAAAAAATTTGGACAGCACTTCGTTGCATATAGAAGGATCTAATTACCTGTATCGACACAACACGCACAAATATATATATATATAATACTTGGCCGTCGGGGCCACCACATATACAGATATAACATCACTATATAAACTTCCATGACTTTACCCTTCCTTATGTCTATAAAGCCTCTAGGATATACATGACATAACTAGGGTCGGGACAAACCCCCGCCCACACATGACTCCTGTACAATAACAAAACATAAGGAACCGACTCGGAAAGCTCCGAAGCAAACTGAAGCTCACCAACAATAGATGTATGGCCTGGCTCCTACTTGTGCGGTGTATGAGCTGAGGTACCTGTGCCTGCAGCATGAAATGCAGGTCCCCGTGGGGGACGTCAGTTCGAAATATGTACTGAGTATGTAAAGCTATAGATAATCACATATGATATAGGAGCTCAATAGAAATCAGAAACAAGTGAATAAATCGTAATAGGAGTGGACCACACTTACTAGAACTTGTGACAATCTGTACATTGTATTTATTCAATCACTTTACCTTCGTTCTTATCGTCTTTGTAATCATTACTGTACTGTACTGTGACCATTAGGCTGCCTCCAGTACATATCAACTGGGATCGACCCATGCTAGGCTTATGCCCCTGGGATACCACCCATAAACACATAAATAGGGATCGACCCATGCTAGGCTTATGCCCCTGGGATACCACCCATAAACACATAAATAGGGATCGACCCATGCTAGGCTTATGCCCCTGGGATACCACCCATAAACACATAAATAGGGATCGACCCATGCTAGGCTTATGCCCCTGGGATACCACCCATAAACACATAAATAGGGATCGACCCATGCTAGGCTTATGCCCCTGGGATACCACCCGATAAGAGAGAACTTCCATCACTTAGTTCAATTAATCTTTGAGATTGTTATTTCGGTCGCCACCACATTTTTGATACTTTGAAACAATGATACATCAATAGGAACCAAGTAATAGACCTTCTATACAATAACGATGTAATAAAGACTCATTGGTACATCAACAATGTGTTTCAGAATCATCAATATCACAACAATGAAATAGGAGCCTTTTGGTATATCAATGAAACATTTTGACACTTTATAGGATGGAAACAACTTCGTTGGTAACGTAGAACAATACATGTTTTTGGACAACCTCGGAATCTTACTTGATGGAACATTGGTGTTTTCATGCCAAAGAACATTGTTAGAGTATGCTTTACATACCTCGTCGTAGATTCGGATACCAATTCAACACAACCTCCCGCCTTTACAAATCACTTATCTACAATGAAATGTTTGGCATCTAGTATTAGCAACCCAACACCACAATTCTCTTCCATAATTCCATACAACCAATATTTGCATAGCATTCCAAAAATCAACTTGAACAATAGGTTTATGTGTGTATATATATATATAATCATCATTTCAATACCACATCATCACACCAAATTCCTTCACAATTCAACATAATCCAACATCATTTCCCAATCATCTTTCAACAACAATCAAATAACATACTTCTTATGCTCACATGCATATATATATATATATATATATATATATATATATATATATATATATACATATCCATATAGATAACACCAACATAATTTACATCCTTACCATAAAATGGCCCTTTTGATTTTGAAGTCCTGTTGGCACAAATAAGGGGTGCTTCTCGAAGCCCTCGAGACGGTGAACACAACTACGGAATCAATTTGGATTTTCTACGGTTGAATCACAAGATAATTGGAGTTGAAATTAGGCTAGGGTTTCTTATTTTCAATAATTTGATGATAATTGATGGATATGAGACTAATTATATGTATATAATGACCAATTTTCATCCATGAGGTGATGGAAAATGACCATATTGCCCTTAAAAATTTAAGTAAATCCGAATCTGTCCATGGTGGACTGTTTTGACAGGCTAAAGTAAATCGGTCATAACTCTTTGCTCCGATATCGGATTTGGGTGAAATTGGTATCGTTGGAAAGATAATTCAAAGGTATTTCATTTAATATAAATTAGGCCACCCATTTCGTCCTGTACAAGGAGTTATGATCGTTTGAATTTGACCCTAAAAAGCTGTTTTGAGAGGCTGAAGTAAAACGAGTATAACTCCTTACTCAGATGTTGGATTTGGATGAAACCAATTGAATTGGAAAGAAGACTCAAAGATCTTTCTTTTGATAGGTGGTAAATCTCCCAGTTCATTATATTAAGGGAGTTATGATCATTCAAAGTCAACCCAAAAAACTGGCAGGCCTCAGTAGTTTGTGTGCAAGAAATTTTCCTGCACATTTACTGTTCACAACATCCCGGCCACCGTTTTATAGTTTCGAACGTGCTCGATTATAACTAAAACTTATCCGTTTTTGGAAATCTTTATATCGTTGGAAAGCTTATTCAATAACCTTCGTATGGAACCATCAACGGGCAAATTCCGATATAAATAAAGTCGATTCCTACTCACATATAATCAAACTATACACTTGAAACCATCTCAAAATAATCAATACTCATACTTAAACTCATATATACCTAACTTAGGATCAATACATATACTCCAACACATATAGCAATGGATAATGCACGTAATTAAGTACGGGGTGTTACATCCTTCCCCCCTTAAGGACATTCGTCCTCGAATGTGAATATAGTTATTTAGCCGAAACTAGTTCGAATTCATAATTGATATTCACGTCATCATATAGATATTATGCATATGTAAAAACTTACTTGTTAGCATCCCAGTTCCACTCCTTGCACTACTTTTTCACCTTTGAACAAATAAGGGTATTTCGATTTCATTGCTTCCTCCGCTTCCCATGTAATCTCTTCCCTTTGTTGATTTCTCCAAAGTACTTTCTCCGATGCTACTTCTTTATTTCTCATCTTCTTAACTTGACGATCTAATATAGCAATAGGCATCTCCTCATAGGTAAGATTTTCTGTTACTTGCACATCTTCAGTGGAAGTAATAAGGGACGGATCTCCGATGCACTTTCGAAGCATCGATACATGAAATACTGGATGCACTGATGAGAGTTCCTGGGGTAGCTCTAATTCATAAGCAACTTGCCCACATCTTCGAATAATCTTATATGGGCCTATATATCGTGGACTCAACTTTCCTTTCTTGCCAAATCTTATCACCCCTTTCATTGGTGATACCTTCAAAAATGCCCAATCGCCTAACGAAAATTCTAGCCCTCTTCTTCTACTATCCGCATATGACTTGTGTCGACTTTGGGCTGTTTTCAACCGTTGCTGAATCACCTTGACTTTTTCTATGGCTTGATACACAAGATCCGGTCCGAACATAAGAGTTTCACCCGCTTCGAACCATCCTATTGGTGATCTACACTTCCTCTCATATAAAGCTTCATATGGTGCCATTTTGATACTTGAATGATAGCTATTATTGTAGGCAAACTCAATAAGAGGTAAATGATCATCCCAGCTGCCTTTAAAGTCTATAACACATGCTCGTAGCATATCTTCAAGTGTTTGAATGGTGCGCTCTGCTTGTCCATCCGTCTGAGGGTGAAAAGTTGTACTCAGATTCACTTGTGTTCCCAAACTCCGTTGGAAAGACTCCCAAAAGTTTGCGGTAAATTGAGTTCCCCGATCCGATATAATAGAAGTTGGCACCCCATGTAATCGGACTATTTCTTTAACATACAGCTTCGAATATTCTTCAACTGTGTAAGTGGTCTTAACGGGTAAGAAATGTCCGGATTTAGTAAGCCTATCCACAATCACCCATATAGAATCAAATTTCTGAGCTGTACGAGGAAAACCTGTAACAAAATCCATGTTGATCATGTCCCACTTCCAAATTGGAAGATCTATGCATTGCATATAGCCTCCGGGCTTTTGATGTTCCACTTTAACTCGTTGGCAATTTGGACATTCAGCTACAAATTCTGCGATGTTCCTTTTCATGTCATTCCACCAATACATATCTTTCAAATCTTGATACATTTTGGTTGATCCTGGATGAATGGAATACCTTGAAAAATGTGCCTCTGTCATAATCTTCTTTCTTAGCCCATCTACATCCGGCACACACAATCGGTTTTGGCACTGAAGTACTCCTTCTCGCGTAAGCTCAAATGCCTTGGTCGCACCACTCCGAATGTTCTCCTTAAGCTGTAATAAAATAGGATCTGCATCTTGCTTCTCTTTCACCTCAGCTACTAATAAGGATTCTGCGGCATTATGCACAATAAGCTCCTCTTCCGGAGTTTCGAGAAGACGAACTCCTAGACTAGCTAATTGATGAAGATCTTTAATCATCCCTTACCTTTCTATAGGTGCCATCATATCCTTACGACTCAACGCATCAGCTACTATATTCGCTTTCCCTGGGTGATACAAAATATCAACATCATAATCTTTTAATAGTTCCATCCACCTTCGTTGCCTCAGATTTAGATCCTTCTGACTGAAAATATATTGTAAGCTCTTGTGATCAGTATATATATCAACATGAACCCCATATAAATAGTGGCGTCATATTTTTAAAGCAAAGATAACCGCTGCCAGCTCAAGATCATGTGTGGGGTAATTTTTCTCATGTGGCCTCAATTGCCTTGAGTCATATGCTATCACCTTACCATGCTGCATTAATACACATCCTAAACCAATTCTCGAAGCATCACAATACACTGTATACCCTTCTGTACCTTCTGAAAGTACCAACACAGGTGTAGAAGTCAACTTATTCTTCAATTCTTGGAAACTCTCCTCACACGCATCATTCTATTAGAACTTGGATGCTTTATGCGTTAGCTTGGTTAAGGGTGCTGAAATGGAAGAAAAGTCTTTAACAAACCTTCTATAATAACCGGCCAACCCGAGAAAACTACGAATCTCCGTAGGCGTTGTGGGCCTTGGCCAGTTCTTCACAGCTTCTATCTTTTGAGCATCAACCTTTATCCCTTCACTAGATACAATATGACCCAAAAATGCCACCGACTTTAACCAAAACTCACATTTAGAGAACTTTGCATAAAGCTTACAATCACGAAGAGTCTGCAATGCCTGTCGTAAGTGATCGGCATGGTCCTCTTCTGATCTAGAATAAACTAGAATATCATCTATAAAAACTATCACAAATACATCCAGGAATGGCTTAAACACCCTATTCATCAAATCCATAAAAGCTGCAGGTGCATTTGTTAGCCCAAATGACATAACTAGAAACTCATAATGACCATACCGTGTTCGAAAAGCTGTCTTGGGTATATCCTTCTCTTTGACCCTCACTTGGTGGTAACCTGACCTCAAATCAATCTTAGAAAAGCACTTGGCGCCCTGTAACTGATCAAATAAATCATCAATTCTTGGGAGAGGATATTTATTCTTAATAGTCACCTTATTCAATTGCCGATAATCAATACACATCCTCAGCGAGCCATCCTTTTTGCGTACAAATAACACTGGTGCTCCCCAAGGGGAAATACTAGGCCTAATGAACCCCTTTTCTAGCAAATCTTTCAATTGCTCTTTCAATTCTCGTAATTCTGCTGAGGCCATTCTATACGGAGGAATGGAGATTGGTTGGGTGCCTGGTATTACATCAATACCAAACTCTACTTCTCGTTCAGGAGACAAACCTGGAAGATCTTCAGGAAATACATCAGAAAATTCATTTACCACCGGAACAGCGTGAAGAGTTGGTGGCTCCGCTTCTGTATCCCTTACTCTAACTAAATGATATATATATCCCTTGGAAATCATTCTTCTCGCCTTAAAATAAGAAATAAATCTACCTCTTGGCGCGCTAATTTCACCTTTCCATTCAAGGACTGATTCATTTGGAAAATGGAAATATACCTTTTTCGTGCAGCAATCAATTGTGGCATAACAAGACGCCAACCAGTCCATACCCATTATAACATCAAAATCTACCATTTCTAACTCCACAAGATCAGCCATCGTATCACGACCACAAACAGTTACTATGCAGTTTCGATAAACCCTTCTAGCTATAATAGATTCCCCGACCGGTGTGGACACTTCAAATGGCTTAACTAACAGTTCGGGTATTCTTTCGAACTTTCCAGCAACCAATGGAGTAACATAAGATAATGTAGAACCGGATCAATTAAGGCATATAAATCGAATGAAAATATAGACAGCATACCCGTAACCACATCTGGGGAAACCTCTAAATTCTGTCGATCCGCTAGAGCATACGTACGATTTTGAGCCCCGCTAGAACTCGTGGCTCCTCTATCACCTCTAACACGACCCATTGGTTGTGCACCCCTTCCTAAATAAGGCATCGATGATGATGATACAATAAATGACCCCGTAGGTCGTGCTATACCCCCTATGTCCCTTCGTGGGCAGTCCCTCATCATATGCCCCGACATACCGCACCAAAAGCAAACATTGGTCCCCAGCCGATATGCGCCCAAATGATACCTTCCACATTTATTGCATGGCTCTCGAGGAGGTCTCGATTGGCTCATATTCCGTTGCCCTTGGTAACCCACTGATCGTGAACTATGACCCTCACTTCTTTGCCCAAATTGACTGCCTCTGAACCTCTGATGCTGTGGTGGAGCACTAGCTGCAGAATAAGAAAATAATGGCCTAGGTGGTCTAGCAGAAAATTGAGGTCTAAAACCTCCCTGTGGCGCCATAAACTGCCCTGTAGATTTGACCCTCTTAGAAGATCCGCTTTCAAATTCCTGTGTTCTTCTTCTTTGCCTCTGATCTTCCATTTTCTGTGAAAATGCTTGGATCCTAGCTATATCCATGTCTTTATTCAGTGCAGCAATAGTACAATCCCTAACCAAATACGGATCCAATCCAACCACATACCGATGAACTCTGTCATCCATAGTAGCTATAACATTAGGAGCATATCTGGACAAAGAATTAAATCGAAGACTATACTCCCTCACACTTGTATTACCCTGCCGAAGATTTAAGAACTGATCCGCACGGGCCTGGCGAGTCTCATATGAAAGGTAATGATCAATAAATGCCTCTTTGAACTCTTTTCAAGTAGCTGGGGGTGCATCAATGCCCCTTGACCGTTTCCAGTCTTCATACCAATATATAGCCTCACCTTTGAATCTATATGCGGCTAACTCCACTGTCTCTCTGCCTGATACATGCATCATCTCTAGGGCCCTTTGGATCTGATCAATAAAGTACTGCGGATCTTCATTAAGATCGGATCCGGTAAAAGTAGGCGGATCCATCTTAAGAAAATCTTGCGTCCGAAGACTAGCCGCCCTATCAGTACCGCTAGAACCCGTGGCAGGAATAGCTTGCCCTTGGACTTGCCCAACAACTATACGAGTCAAAAGTTGCACTGCATTTCTAAGATCTTGATCAACAGCATTAATAGGTGGCTCTGGGGATATAGTTCTCCTCCCCCTTATTTCTTCCGGACTGGGGGAAATTTCTGATGCATGCTCAGCTGGAGCCTCACTTTGATTAGCTGGTATAGTGGGTGACTTACTAGTCCCCTCTCCGGCAGCCACATCTACTTGCTTACCGGTATTCTTGCTTCTGGTAATCGGCATCATTACTATAATAAGAGAAACAAATGGATTCAGTGGTCAACTATGACTTCATATACAATATAAGCTCTATCGCACGATCTAATACATGAAGAAAAGAAACAATTCCTAAATGTCCATAGCCTCCTGTTTATAGATGTGGTGCACAACACACAGATAAACAAGACTCTACGTAGACACGGCTTTGTAGACTCACTAGGACGAACCGCTCTGATACCACTTTTGTCACGCCCCAAAATCCCATCGGGCCGGACTGGCACCCGAAGCCGAGAAGGCCCGGGAGAACCCGTTCAAATACCGTACTTTCACTTACATGTCATAAAAAAAAAATTGACAGCACTTCATTGCATATAGAAAGATCTAATTACCTGTATCAGCACAACACGCACAAATATATATATATATATAATACTTGGCCGTCGGGGCCACCACATATACAGATATAACATCACTATATAAACTTCCATGACTTTACCCTTCCTTATGTCTACAAAGCCCCTAGGATATACATGACATAACTAGGGTCGGGACAAACCCCCGCCCACACATGACTCCTGTACAATAACAAAACATAAGGAACCGACTCGGAAAGCTCCGAAGCAAACTGAAGCTCACCAACAATAGCTGTATGGCCTGGCTCCTACTTGTGCGGTGTATGAGCTGAGGTACCTGTGCCTGCAGCATGAAATGCAGGTTCCCGTGGGGGACGTCAGTACGAAATATGTACTGAGTATGTAAAGCTGTAGATAATCACATATGATATAGGAGCTCAATAGAAATCAGAAACAAGTGAATAAATCGTAATAGGAGTGGACCACACTTACCAGAACTTGTGACTACCTGTACATTGTATTTATTCAATCACTTTACCTTCGTTCTTATCGTCTTTGTAATCATTATTGTACTGTACTGTGACTATTAGGCTGCCTCCAGTACATATCAACTGAGATCGACCCATGCTAGGCTTATGCCCCTGGGATACCACCCATAAACACATAAATAGGGATCGACCCATGCTAGACTTATGCCCCTGGGATACCACCCGATAAGAGAGAACTTCCATCACTTAGTTCAATTAATCTTTGAGATTGTTATTTCGGTCGCCACCGTTTTATAGTTTTGAACGTGCTCGATTATATCCGAAACTTATCCGTTTTTGTAAATCTTTATATCGTCGGAAAGATTATTCAATAACCTTCGTATGGAACCATCGACGGACAAATTCCGGTATAAATAAAGTCAATTCCTATACACATATAATCAAACTATACACTTGAAACCATCTCAAAATAATCAATACTCATACTTAAACTCATATATACCTAACTTAGGATCAATACATATACTCCAACAAATATAACAATGGCTAATGCACGTAATTAAGTACGGGGTGTTACATAGAATTTCAAAATTTAATCATTTTTTTTATTATATGTGTTTAAAATATTATAAGATGTTAATAGCTATGACTTATAATTATTTTTTTTGCATAAATTTTAAATATATAATACTTTACTAAAATAAATGAATAAAGTACTAAATTTTCAAAACGTGTTAAATTCGAAAACATCATTTGGATCAACAAATCATTAAATTAAAGAGAAAATGCATCTTTTCACCCCCGAACTTGTCGCCACAACTCACTTTAGCACTTAAACTTAACTTCCGTTTATTTACCCCCTTAACATCTTTAAAGTGAATTATTTTCACCCCTCAAAACTAAATACCACTCTCACGACGGAGAGTGCGCTACAGACGCACCACGTCATTGCCAAATCAGTGCCATGTCATTTGCCACGTAAGATTTTTTATTTTTTTTTAATAATCCCACACACTAACTTTTTATATATTTTATATATACTATATATATAATATTATTTTATATATATATATATATTTATTTAAAAGAGTATATTTTTTTATAAAAAAATATATTTTATATAAATAAAATAGACCCCACCCCCTTTCCTTCCTTCTTCTTCACAACCCCCACCCCCTTCATTCTTTCACAGCCCCATCCCACCCCACCCCAAATCCTTCTACTTCTTCATTAGACAGCAACCCCCGTCCCCTCCCCCTCCTCCTCCTTCTTCTTCTTCTTCACATAAAAACACCACTTTTTCTATTTCTTTCTCCATTACCACAAGTTTTTTCAATGAATTTTTTTCTTCATCAAATGCAAAATTAACTCGAGCAAATCCATCAATGAACTAAATAAAAGTACATGATCACAAAAACACATCAATACACAAAATCTCAAATCCAAATTCTTTTACAACCAAAACCCAAAATTTCAAAACTCCTAAATTTTTAATTTCTTACTAAAAAATGTCTATAGAAATGGCATAAACAGTCCGAAATTCGAAAATGGCATAGATGATATTCGCATGACATGAAATTCTTGGCCAAGAATCAAACTTGTTCATCAATCTTGAACCCTTTTTGATTGTCGAAAAATAAAATATTGGATTAATTAGGACTTGATAGGAAGGAAATTACGAAGAAATGGGGTGGGGTTACGAAGAAGATAAAGAAATGGAGTGTTAGGGGCAGGGAAGGGGAGTGATGAAGAAGATGAAAATGTCTTCCATGAAGACATTTTTCTTTTAATGTTATATATATATGTGTGTGTGTGTATGTAATAATAATAATAATAATAATAATAATAGCAATAAAATGGTCTTTTAAAAAAAAAATCACTCGTTTTTTTTTTTTCCACGTCAGCGATAGGGGAAATTTAATTCATTTGAAAGTTGTTAAGGGGGTAAATAAACGAAATTTAAGTTTAAGTGCTAAAGTGAGTTGTGACGACAAGTTCAGGGGGGAAAATGTCTTTTCTCTAAATTAAAACATTAAAACACGCGAACTATAAAATGCCAAAACTATCCTTGAATTTATATGACACAAATATAATTTAGATAATCAATCATATGTTTAATATGTTTTACATATTTTAAATTGTTAGTTATTGTAATTTATAATATTTTTTATGTAATTCTCAAATAATATATGTTACTCTCCTTGTCAAGTTTTTGTGGCTTTGATAGTCAATTATATTCTTAAAATAATTCAAGTTTTTAATTATTATGATTTATAATACTTTTTATTCTATTCCAATTTAAGTGGCACTGAAATAATTTAGAGAGTCACCTAAATTTAATGATTGAAGCAGCGAAGCGGATATATCCGAAATGACTTATAATACCTAATTATAATTAGAAGTGATATAACAAAAATACTATAAAAAAAATATTTGTGAAAAAATTTAAATGAGTCTCATATAAGATTTCATGTTAATTTAAAATATCAAGAACTAATTTATCATTTTATGTCAATTTTATTTTTTTATTAAATATTACTAATTCTTTAATACCTAAATGACTTATAATAAATAATTAGGGGTGATGTAGTAAAATTACGGTTGAAGCAGCTGAAGAAGACATGTCATTGTCTATTTTTTTTATTAAATATTATTAATTTTCTTATATGTAAATGACTTACTATAATTAATTAGGGGTAATATAGTAAAATCGTGGAGCAAAAATACTTGTGAAATTTTTGTAAATGAATCTCATATAAAATGTCCTATTAATTTTTAAAAAAATTAAGAATTAATTTATCATTTATGTCTATTTCATTATTTATTAAATATTATTAATTTTTTAATACCTAGATGACTTATAACAATTAATTAGATGTGATATATTAAAATTACGATTGAAGCAGCTGAAACAGACATGTCATAAATATCTATATTACTTTTTTTATTAAATATTATTAATTTTCTTATATATAAATAATTTAAAATAATTAATTAGAAATAATATAATAAAATCACGAAGCAATTGAAGCGGTAAAGAAGCAGGCATGTTGAAGAATAGCTGCCTGCTTCTTCAGACTTATTAACAGTAGTAATGCGATGTCACATTCTTGCAATTGTCAATCCGAAAGACCAGCTCTATATTTGTCATTAATATCTACTTTTCAATTCTTTTAAAAAAATTATATAATATCAACCTAAATCTTATAAAGATAAATAAACATTTGAAAGAAGGCCATGAGAACCGTGTGATTGGAATATTTTTTTTATGTATATTATATGTATTTCAAAAAATAGCTAACGTAACGGCTAACTTCTGTTTATTTATATTTTTTTTCTGGAGGGAGAGGGATTTTTATTTTATTTGTGAGATGTCAACTTAATTGGAGCCATGGTATTCATTGGACCCTGCATAAAATAAATAAGGTCCTTGAACCATTTATTTTATTTAAAGAATATGATCCACATGCAAAACTAGTTGTTATCATGAAAACTGCTTTTATCTTAAAGGGAAATGGGAAAATAATGAGAGCAACAAGTGAACCAACAGCCTCTACTGAATTTGATCAAAAATCATATTTGGACATCATTAACACCCACAACCACAACCTCAAGAGTTGATAAAATCAACCTCAATAAGTACTAGTGCAGCAAGAACGATAATGGAATTCGTGAAACGCGTATGGCATTACTCCTACCTCCGCTAGACCCTCGGCCAAGGAAGTATTACAAAAATTCTCAAACAACTTGAAAGTTGCGGTTGAATCATGAGATAATTTGGACAAAAATTTATCTCTTATCACCATTTATAAATAGAATAAAAGAATCATGATCTTCTTAGATCTCTTATTCCTTAAATATAAAAAAAACGTAAAAAGGAACTTAAAAAACAAATGCAAGTTTATGAAGAGCTACAGAATCAAATCTCCCGTGATTTGGGGTATTGACATTGTTTGGGGACTTACAATGTCCTCTAATTTCGCATCCGCAATTAATTCCCTAGGAACTCCTATCCTTTTTGTTTCCTTGATAACTCAAACTCACAATCTCCGAGTTGGAAGTGAGGGTTATTTACCATCTGGGCAACTCCCTCTTACTTAATTCATCACATCATATTTTATGTTTACTTATCAAACACTTGACAAATATATTATGAGGGGAAACATTTTCTCCTAGTTTCCTACCAAACACACCCAAAAAAAATCAACGACGAAGAAATTAAAGCCCCTATTAAAAGTGGAGTTAAAGACAGGTTGTCACGTTGTGGGGATCTAGCTAGCAGCTGGGGCATTCCTCTCTCATGGGTTGTAACGAACTTAGCAGGACAAAGGGACCATTACTATTCACCTCTTTTTGGTAAATGACAAGTGTCAGAGATGATTCCATCTTGCATCAAAACAAAATACCAAGACTTATCGTACGTACCATAGGAACAAGAAACAAGTTACAATTGACAACACGATTATTTTGAGAGAATGAAATATCATTGGTTAAGATCCACCACACCAGCTTGATTGAGTTTGACACTTGCTATCAAGAAATATCTTGGTTGCTTTTCCAAACAGATTTGGTATTTTAAACAGTGATATTATTTCCAAACATAAGACTTAGCAACTCACAAATTATAAATAGTAGTAGTACCTAATAGTCTAGAACACTGCAGTTTTTTTAGGCGAGGAAGTTTATGTGGCCGCCTAAGCATTTGAAAAAGCTAATGTACTACGAGAGGATTTTGGCTGCTCCTCTGTCGAATTATCTCTCACATAAGCTATTATCACAATTCCAAGTTCCAACATGTTTTTATTAGAAAGAAAATACAAACTCGTTTTCGACAATCTTTAAATTATTTCCTAAAAAAAAAACAAAAAGAAACTTCTAAGAAAAGAATGTAATCACCCGGTCCTTTCTGATATGAAAGCCCCCCTACCCCCACCCAAAAAATGGCAACGTTGACAACAGCGTAGCAGAAAAGAGGATCTACCATAGTTATCTGCAGCTGATTAAGAGTGATCTCCAGTTTCTTTATCAAAGATTTTGCAACAATAGATTGTAGTAAGAAGTAGGACATTTGTGTGGTGTAAAAGAATTCACTGTTGCTAATATTGCAAGAGCTCATCTTCACTGCTGTTAAGCTGAAAAGAAAACCTAAACTAAACTGATGCGCTAAATGCTTCTTTTTTTTATCAGTAATCGTGCATTAATACTCTTCTCACATCTACAAAATTAAGTTCCAACTTGAGCTTATTTCAGACAAGAACAATCATCTAAGCATGCACTTTCATAGGTCTCCACTTTCGTTCTGAAGAAATTGGGTTACCTTTGCAAGTACCAATATAAACTATATGTATGTTGATATAGTCGAACTGTCATGGTTGTAAATGTTTCATAGCCATTTTTTTAGGCTAATAGAATCACTTTATTCTGGACTTAAATATCTTACATAGGGAAGAAACATGATGAAAAGGTACGGGTTTCAGAGTACAGACCAAAAACATGTATATTAAGGCAAAGGGGCTTTTCAAGAAAATTTTCTTGAACAAGTTACGGCCATTCAGGCCCCGTAGCCAAAAAAAATAAATGAAAAGAAACAGATGAAATGGTATTTGTGACTACTTTGAAACAGCGAAACCAATTTGTTTCCCAGAAATAAAGTTAACCAGGAGATTATTCAAAAAACAAAACTGATAAACGGTCAACTCAGGGTGCTAGGAAAGACTACAGACTTTTGTTGTCTCCGTCAGAGAAAGCAGTGGCTAATCCAATTAACCCTCCAGTGCTGATGCTCCTGATATGATCTCTATCAGTTCTGTGGTGATAGATGCTTGACGGGTTCTGGTTTACAGAAAAATTAGAGAAAGACTGGTTAAAATGACAGGTAACAAAGAACTAATTAATTTTCTAAATTATATGTTATCCTCATAATTATACAGATGTCAACTCTGTAAATCATGACATATCAGCAGCCATTGGCCACTGTAAGTGGTGTATACAAAGCCGGTAGTTTAGCTAATCCGCATAATGATGGTCATCAATAAAGATCACAACAATTTGTTTGTAGGTTCGTAACTGCATAAATGTAGATATGCATGTGCAATTATTAGGGCACTTTTGAGGAATTTTATTTAGTTAAATGTTTTTCTCTGGAGCATCCATGTACATGCCAAGTTTGAGTGAGATAAACATGTCTTTCTGTTCGATTGAGTATGCATGTATGAGAGCTTGGCAGTGCAAATGCGTGTGTGATAGACAGAGTGAAAAGTAAGACCTGTTGTAAGTAAGAGTGAGACGATCAAGCATGTCGCCAGCATTTCTGCTTGAACTATCCATAGCAGACATTCTTGCTCCTTGCTCACTAGTAGCGTTCTCTAGAACTGCATTGAACATAACCTGGAAAAGACATTGCCATTTACCCAATTTTAGAACACTCCAATATCATTTTTCATCACCTTGAAGGAAATCATTTTATTATCAGTCAATATATCTATTTGAAACATGGTCAAGACTAATTTCATTCACCCACTATCAAATCAGTACACTACAGCCATTTAGATGCCGTGAAGATCAATAACAAGCTTATTAGAGGATCCTAACACTAAAATGGCAAAACTTACGCATGAAAACTGAAATTCGGCGAGGTTCTGAAGAACTTCACCCTTTGTCTCAGCACCTTCAACTTCGTATAAATCCAATTCTCCAAGCTTTCCACCAGATTCAGCTTCCCTCTCCACAACCTGCATTAAACCACAAAGAACTAGTTTCAAGAAACAGATACTCAATAGAAAGAAACATAGTGAACAGCAAGATCTTCAAGTTTAGACACCTCTGGAGATAAAATAGTGGACACTGTTGGTAAAAATGAGACAACTGACTGGAATTTATTATAAACAATCCTCAGTGCATCAAATTCGACATTCTTCAAGATGTCATCTGCAATCACAGAAACCTGCAAGAGGAATGGCATATATCAGTAGATGGAAAAAGTTAGAGAAATCAATATAAATAGCTGTTGCTGTATTCTTTCAGTGCATAGGTATTGAAGCCACCTAAGATTTTCATTTAATTCACAGAAATTTGAGGTTGCAATGGTGCAATCAAACTGTTTTTGAAGAAATGCCAAGTTCGTTTTTACACATGTAGAACTGACAAGAATGTAAATCTGCCAAAGTTGATATTCTGAAAAACGAAAATAAAGGTGAATGAGACATAGCTCTCAAAATATCTACTATTTCTACAAGAAAATGCAACACATAGATTATATCACAGATTCATGTACAAATCAAACCAAAAATAATGTGAGCCTTTATTACATGGAATTGGCTAATGATCTGGTTAAATAAGGTGTGTGCCAAGTATCCTTATACAAAAAAAGGTGTGTGCTAAAAGGTGTGCAAGTATCCTTATAAAAGAAAAGGTCTGTGCAAGTACCAGATAAATCTAAGGGCAGTTCTTTTGCTTAATTATAATTCGGGTAAATACAGTCCTAGCTAATTTGCCTGTATGTTTGAACATCATGCACAAAGTAAAATCCCCGATGCCACGCCAGCGACACAACGGTACGCTAAGGCAAATGAAAAATCCATGTAGCAGAGAGTGAGCCTACAGCCGCACGGTCTTAAGCAAAGAGTTGTCAACAATAAGGAAAAAAAATAGTGTGTGCTTCACACAAAATTGTAATAAGGAAGATGTAAAACTTCATAACCTGTGTGTAGTTAAGAGGATTTTTCTGCAACTCAGTCATGATCAGTTCAATGTCCTTTTTCGAATCTCGCACCAGCTGAGCCTTTGCCTTTTCCCCCAAGACAACATACTTATTTTCCTTTTCAGGACCTAGCAATTACAAATAAAGCAATACTAAAATAATTCCTCAAGAAATAGATATACTAATATTATTAAACAATCTTGCATTTTACCAGAATTCAACTTATGCAGAGCCCTGCTTATCTTGACAGATGTAGAATTGATTCCACCACAAAGACCTTTGTCTGAGGAAATGGTAATAATAACATTCTTCTTGACATCAACACCTGAAGAAAACGTTAAGACGTGTTACCAACCAAAGATTGAAATCTTATTGACTGCTTAAAGTTGACGGCATCAAATTTAAAAACCCAGGTTTAGCTAAAGGTATCTCAGAAAGTCTCATCAACAACACGCATTTCCACAAGATGATCATTTAGTTATTGCATCAAATACAAAGAACATTGGCATTGGACTGCAAAAATCAACAGGCAGAGAGAGGAGGACAATTTTATTTTATCCTTTTTCCCACATTTATGAAGTATCTCAACTCAAAATATTCTGGGAATGGACATTCCCACAAGGTGATTCATCCTCTCCTTCCGCCACTTTCTCTCACTAACTGATTCAAGAATTTGGTAAGATCCAGACAATCTAATCATGAACTTACTAGGAGTGTCACCAAGAAGTGCAGTAAATGGCTGCCATAGGCCACGAGAATTTTCAGCTCTAGTTTGAATAGCTCTAAGCTTTGAAGCAGCAACCATCTTCATAGCCTTTGTAATCTTCTGAATATTTTTAACACTCTTCATCCGGTTTCTGACTGCCCAAGGGAATGCTCAATGTGAACACTTAATGTAGAAACAAGAAAATTGGTAGAAGTTCAAGTGAACATAGGAGTGACAAAGGAAAGTGGGGTGCATCAAATGGTTACAGCTATCTCTTACCAACTTGAGTCGAAATACATCGAACTCCTGACAAAACCGGTTCCCTGCATAAAAATGTAGGTCATAAAAAAAAAAAGAGTAGAAATGCTATGAAATAGAACCGAATTTTTTTAAAAAAAGAAAAAAAAAAGGGGGGGGGGGGGGGGGGGGGGGACAGGCTATTGGATAATATATAATTTTAAGCCAAGGTGCTGGGATGAGCCTATTAAAGATACAGATAAGGAGATCATCACTCTTCTGTTGATACATAAAGGGCCATGGAACAAATTCCGTGTCAGTGCAATAACCCTCATAAACCATTCAAAAGAATTCAACAACAACATACCCAGTGTATTCCCCAAAAGTCGGGTCTGGAGAGACAAAAGTGTACGCAGTCCATACCACTACCTCAGAATGAAGTAGAGAGCAGTAATAGATTTTATTTGAACTACAACCATTTCTACAATTGTTCTCATTTCTGTTCCAAGAAACTCTTGTCTGTTTGGATTGACTTATTTTAGGTGCTTTAAAGCCAAAATAGAGCACCTTTTCCGAGTTTGGGTAAGATAAACAAGTGTCTTTATGTACTTGCTTTCAAGTCAAATTAACAAAAATAAGCCAAAAGCTGTAATAGGATGTCTAACTTATGAATTATGCTTACAACCCATAAGTTATAAGCCCATCTAAACAGGCTATCAACATTTTGTAGTTTGTACTTCTTCCAAGTTCCAAAATCACTATCCAAGCTCAGATCAAGTCAATTAGTCTATCTGAGGGCAAAATTTAAGCCAACCTCTTTCTTTCGGCCCAAATAGATAGTATATTCTTAAATCTGAAAAAAAGAGAAAGACATCCAATCGTGACAAGTATATAATCATTTCACCAACAAATCTTAATCCAGTGAACTTCATACAAGCTTTGCCAGCATAAACTATCAATTTTTAGGATTTTGATCTGCAGACCACTTTCGAAAAAAAGGAGGTGAAGCGACAATACATTTTTGCTTTTGTCCTGCTTATTAGATTGAATAAAAAGCAAGTTACCTCCTTTGGGTGAAGAGGAAAGGGCAAATACATCCAGGTCAAAGATGACAACGCGAACAGTGCTAATACCTAGAACCAAATTACTTCACTAACTGAAGAATAAAAAGAAGAGTCTTCGTTTGAAAAAGTCAAGTTTTTAATTGGCTTTTCTTGCTTCCTTAAATAATCAAATCAAGTTTCAAGTCGGTAAGGTCAATCATCTCAGAGGAAGAAAATAAAGGCTGAATGAATATCGACCCTGTAAAAAGGGAATGCTGGAAAATGAGCTTCAAGCTTGAAATTCAGATTCCACTGAACTTTTACACAAAATCTAAATGTTGTTATCCTAAACAGTAGTGAGGTAATTTCAACCCTAAAGTCGCAGCTGAGACTTCATCACCGATAAATCTGCCCTTATACAAAACAAAACAAAACAAAACAAAACAAAACAAAACAAAACAAAACAAAACAAAACAAAACAAAACAAAACAAAACAAAACAAAGCAATTTCCATCTGGTACTAGTATCCTAACGGTTAATAGAGTTAAAGTCGCAACATTAGAGAACCAATATGCAAATTCCTCCATCCATCCTATCTGCGAAAACCTTGGTCGACCTAGGTGCACACTAGCTATCTCTGACACCACCATTACGAAAACAACAACAAAACAGAGCAATCAATCAATCAATCAATAAATTTCAACTCTGTCTCAAATTAGCTGGTATCATCTCTACTTAAGGCTGTATACAATAGATCTTTGTGCTCCGTCCCTTCCCCAGATCCCACAAATACCAGGAGCTTTAAAAATGATTAAAAAAAACAATAATAGTAACAGTTTTAGGGGAAAAAACTAAAACTTACTCGTAAGGAACGAGAGAAGAACGAAGAGCATTGGCAGGATTGGGAGAAATGAGAGGTGTAGCGAAACGTCTTCCTTCACGCCTCAATGCCGCCATCGCCATTTTGAATCTGATCGGTGTCTTCCTTGATCGACGAAAATTGGTCTAGGGTTTACAGTTAGCTTGAAATGTGAGTACAAGGATCCGAGTCGCTCGCTGGGTGAGTGAACACTTATACGACCCGACTGTCTTTTAAAGCTGATGATACGACGTCGTTGGCTGTTTCGCTACCGAATGGGTCAAAACAAAAGTTTTACAACGCCACCATTCAGCGTCTTTGATAAAAAAAAATTATTGTATATATTTACTAAGTAATATATTTATTAGGGTCTTAAATATGTCAATATAGTATTTAAATATCTATAAATTTTAAAATTGTATTATTTTAAATATATCAAGATAGTTACACTAGGAAATGTCGTCATTATATAAGTGTAACAAAAAGTTTAAATTTTATACATTCAAAGTAAGAGATTTATTCTTTTTTGAACTTATTAAACATTGATATTATTTTTTGAAAAATAGAACGAGTTCTTTCACCTCATTTTATAGATACTTGAATGGACACAAATATTGTAGAAAGAAATAAAGAAAATGGTGCATATTATCTTAGAATTTAAAAGATGTTATAATGCTTTTGTTTTTAAGATTAAGATATAAGAGATGCCATTTTTTTAAAACAAATTAAAAAATAATAATGCCATACAAAAGGACACATATAAAGTGCTAATTAATTAAGGTGAGACTTTTCTATAACGTCATTTTGTTTTAATGGTATTTCATTATAGTGGTCTGATCTTTTCTTAAATCGATTTTTTACGCTATATTTTACTTCTCTATAACAACATTCTATCTATAACAACAATGACGTTTGATATAACAATACACTCTTTGTAAAACTACATCTCTATAACAGTATATTCAAATATTATGAAATAATATTTTATAAGAAATATATTAAGTACAAAACAAAATACCAAAATAGTTATAGTAATCATCATTAAGGTCTTGCATACAAATGATATTTAAATGGTGCACATCAATTATTTCATAACTTCACGAGGAAAAGACTATTGATATTTATCTTTTTTATATGCATATTCTTTCAATTTTTGTATACTTTTGTTTATAATAGTTAAATGAAATTTGAATATCAAGTATCAATATATATATATATATATATATATATATATATATATAACAACACCTCTTTATAGTATACATTAAACTATTAAGAAGTTTGACTGTGCTTGTTTGAAAAACTTCACCTTTTGCTTTACTTAATTGTTACATATTATGTGAGATTGTTTTGTTTTACATTCAGAACGATGTGCATTATTGTTGTCAATCCTCCAAGTTTACTAGATTATAGATTCAAGGTATTTAAATTTTTCTTTTTTGGACATAACTTCACTTCATGTTTGCGTTGGTGATGGGCGTGTTGATGCGGAGTATTCAAGGTGAGGTGCCTTGGTGTATGTTATTTGCGGATGATGTAGTGCTGTTTGATGAGACGAGGGGTGTGTGAATGAAAAATTGGAGGTATGGAGGCAAACCCTAGAATCTAAGGGGTTCAGGTTGAGTAGGTCCAAGATGGAGTATTTGTAGTGCAAGTTTAGTGACTTGAGGCAAGAGGACGAAGTGGTGGTGAGGTTGGATGCCCAAGATGTTTGTAAGAGGGATAACTTTAAGTATTTTGGGTCTTTGATTCAGGGGAATGGAGAGATTGATGAGGATGTCTCTAATCGTGTTAGAGCAGGTTGGATGAAGTGGAGGCTCGCCTCAGGAGTGTTATCTGATAGGAAGGTGCCCCTTAAGCTTAAAAGCTAATTCTATAGAGTGACAGTCCGCCCAGCCATGCTGTATGGAGCGGAATGTTGACTTGTTAAGAACTCTCATATTCAAAAATTGAAGGTGGCGAAAATGAGAATTTTGCATTGGATGTGTGGACTTACTAGAGGGGATAAAGTCAGGAATGAGATTGTCCGGGAAAGGATGGCCCAGTTCGTAGGTGTGAGAGGCTAGCTTTGGATGACTTTAGGAGGAGTAGAGGTAGGCCGAAGAAATACTGGAGGGAGGTGATTAGACATGACATGGAACAACTTCAGTTTACCGAGGACATGACCCTAGATGGGAAGGTGTGGAGGTCGCGGATAAGGGTAGAAGGCTAGGGTGAGTGCATGGGTTGTAGCAAGTAGTTAGGAGAGTCCCTGTTTAGTCGGGTTAGTAATCGTAGGATTGTGTCAATAGGTAGGAGACGCTAGTCAGGAGAGTTTGGGTGTGGTGGGTGGCTTTGTAATAGACTACATATATAATTATTAAATACATCTGGGTTATTCTGTAATTAGTTATTCTTCAGTTCTCTATATATACAGCTGTAACCCCTTCAATATTAAATAAGATCAATTAATTCTTAAATCGGAAAAGAGGAGAGATTAGGGTTTGGGCGGAAGAAGAAACCCTAGCTTTGATACCATGATACAGATTTAAGAATTAATTGATCTTATTTAATATTGAAGGGGTTACAGCTGTATATATAGAGAACTGAAGAATAACTAATTACAGAATAACCCAGATGTATTTAATAATTATATATGTAGTCTATTACTTTGGTCTGTGAGTGTAGGTTACTACTAGGCGGGTGTCATATTTCATATTTCTTATTGCTTATGACTCTTAGTTCTCCTATTCCGTATTGTTCTGAGTTCTATTTTACTATTTCTAGTTTTTTACTCCTGTTAAGCCACCCATCCTGCTTCACGTTTCATCACGACTTTATTTACTATTCTTTATCTTGAGCCGGGGGTCTACCGGAAACAGCCTCTCTACTTCTTCAGAGATAGCGGTATGGACTGCGTACATTTTACCCTCTCCACATTGGCCTTGTTGTTGTGGACATAACTTTACTTTCAAATCTCTTGAAACAAAGCTCTCGTAAGTGTATCGATCTTCACTTTCAGTTTGGTTCATGCGTTACGTCACTGACTTACACTCCAAATTGTTGTACTCCTACTTAACTTGAAAACATTAGATTTTGGGGGTATGTATGTCTGCAAACGTCCCGTCTAACATTTACTTCGTTGCATGTCTCTTTGATTGATGTTGTGTCGTCTACATTCTACAAATAACATAAATCTAATAAGTCAAACATAAACACATCATAATCGAGAAGTGTTATGGGTTGCCCCTAATCATTCTTACACGGGGTTTGAGTCAGTAATGACCCTAATGTAAGCCACGAATGCAGCTCAAGACTCCAAATATTTATATGGAATCTCCTTGAAAAATCTATCAAGTGCTTTTTCGAGATTAATGAACACTATGTATATGTTTCTCTTCTTGTCTCTATACTCTTTCAGTAATCTCCCTACAATGCAAACTAAGATGAATGACTTCTGTAATTAATCACTCCAGCATGATTTCAAGTTTGTTTGTGTCATGTCAACCTTGTACAACGATGTTGTTTGGCGGGTTCGTTCTTTTCCTCCTCAACCTTCACGGACATTATGCACTTATAATAATATTCAGAAATTTTACGATTATCATGTTGCTTCTACTCTCTTAGCATGCCCTTGCTTATTAAATAGTGTATTTTTCCATTTCAATCCTTCATGCACTTCGCTCAATTCAACTCATAAGTCCATGTTTTTTCCTGCATTAACATACTTATACAACTTCTTAACTTTTTGTTAAACTCCTAAAGAATAATGTCTAAAGTAATTTATGTTGAAATTTTATCTTGAGTAAATATATCAAATCCCTCCTCAACTTGTCAGCAAAACTTACTTTAGTCTCTAAATTAATTGGATAATTATTTACCCCTTTAACAACTTTAAAGTAAATTAATTTCAATCTCAAAATTAAAATCTCACTCTCACAACGGAGAGTGCACTACACACTCGCCTAGTTATTGCCAAATCAGTGTCACATCACGTAAGAAATTCTCATTTTTTTTTTAAAAGCAATCCCACACACATACTTTTTATATATTTTTTTAAAAAGAAAAAAAATATATATAGTACTATATATATATATATATATATATATCTTTTTAAAATATATATATATATAATATACTTTTTAAAAGCTAGACTGATACCAATAAGATAGACAAGTTAATATAATATAGCTAGATAGATAATAATAGGTAATATAGACAGACAATAATAAAAATAAAATGAGAAAAGACATGTTTTTCCCCCTGAACTTGTCCGCTAAACTCACTTTAACACTTAAACTTAACTTCCGTTTATTTACCCCCTTAACATCTTTAAAGTATATTAATTTCACCCCTTAAGCTGACGTGGAATTAAAAAAAGAATAAAAAACGCGATTTTCTATTAAAAAACTGATATGGTCCCACTTTTTTCAATTATATATATATATATATATATATATATATATATAAAACCACCCCTTACCTTTCACCCCACCCAATCTTCATCTTCTTCGTAAGCCTCACCCCCTCACCCCACCCCGTTTTCTTGTATTTCTTCTTACACCCCGCCCCAATTCCCTTTCCTCTTCTTCTAACTCTCCATCTTCACTTCTTTTATCTTCATTAATTTCTTCAAGAAAGAAAAAAATGTGTGTGGAAAGTTATGAATTTTAACGGGTTAGAAAATAATTTTGAAAAAGAAAGTCTTTCAATACATGATTGTTGAACTAAATTACTTATGTGAATTTTCAAGAAATCTGTTGTTGGATTTATGAGATTGCCTTTTGTATCCACCGTTGTTGAACCTTAAAAAAGCTTGAAGACAAAAAAAAAAATGAGTGTCGAATTCATGGTTGATGTTCAAATTGATTATTAGGGTTTTCTAATGATGATATGAAGTTGTACTTGAATTTTGAGTTTGATTGGTATGAATTTTGCTAGTTTAATTTTGTATCTATCATTGTTGAAGCTTGAAAAAGCTTGAAGACGAAAAAAATGAGTTCGTCGAATTCAAGATGAGATTGATGTCGAAATTGATTATTGAAGTTTTCTGATGATGTTGTAAAGTTGTACTTGAAATTTGAGTTTGATTGGTATGAATTTTACTAGTTTAATTTTGTATCCACTATTATTGAACCTTTAAAAAGCTTGAAGACAAAAAAAAAATGAGTTTGTTGAATTCATGGTTGATTCCAAATTGATTATTGAGATTTTCTAATGATGTTGTGAAGTTGTAGTTGAAATTTGAGTTTGATTGGTATGGATTTAGCTAGTTTATATTGAAATTTGAAACTCGAAAATGAAGAACCCATACATGGGCAATGTTGAAGATGACAGATGACGGCGGGGTGGGTGAGGGTGTGGGTGAGGGTGGGGGTGGGCAGGTGGGTGGAAATGTATGTGAAAAAAATATTAATATATATATATGAAATTATTTTTAAAAAATACTTTTCTTGCGTGGCTCCGACGTGGCGCTGATTTGTCGGTGTGTGTGCACACTCTTCGGTGTGAGAGTGGTATTCAGTTTCGAAGGGTGAAATTAATACACTTTAAAGATGTTAAGGGGGTAAATAAACGGAAGTTAAGTTTAAGTGCTAAAGTGAGTTTGGAGGACAAGTTCAGGGGGGGAAACATGTCTTTTCTCAAATAAAATAGACAAGTGGTTATAATAGAGACGGATAAGTAATAATAGATAGATAATATAAACAAAAATAATAGCTAGCAATATAAGTCTAAGTATATATATATATACACATATATATATGTGTGTGTGTGCGCGCGTGTGTGCGTGAATTTGATTACTTGTTCCATTCTAGATCACTAAATTACAAAGAAAATAAAATAAAATAAAGACCTCTTATTCCATTTATAGAAAAAAATAGAAATATTTAAAGAATTTCAAATTAAAGAAGAAAAATTAAAGAAGAACTAAGATAATTAATTAATTTAGAATTTTCCGTTTTTAGTTTGGAGAAAAAAATAAAAGAAAGAAGAGAATTTGTATAAGAGTAATATATAGTTTGAAGGTTCTACTAACTAAATAAAATGGAAATAAGTATAATGGAAATAAAATCGAATTTCAGTCGAGGAATCTTGTAGTGAGATATGCCCTACAATAAACCAATAAACAAAGCCAAACTAGGAGGTTCGACCAAAATGAATTCTTGTTTTGACTAATATAGTTATGGATGGCTTGATAATTCTAATTCGAATCGACCAATCGAATCCGGTATATTTTCCACGTTCATTGGAGTGTGTTTATGTTTCTACTTTACGAATATGATTTTTATTTTTATTTTGGAGGGGGGGGGGGGCTGAGGGTATATATATATATATATATATATATATTAAATAGACTCCCCCACCCCCCGGCTCCTTCTTCTTCACAACCCTACCTCAATTTCTTTTTTTTTCTCCAGCATACGCCCCACCCCCCTCTTTCTTCTTTTTTCACAGCCCCCCAACCCACCCAGATTCCTTCATCTTATTCTTCAGCAGACCCTCTTTTCCGTTCCTCCTTCTTCTTGAAATAGCCCCACCCCATTTTCTCCTCCTTTCTCCATTGTTGCAAGTTTTTCAATGAATTTTTTTTCTTCATCAAATAAAAAATTGACTTGAATTAACTTGAGCAAATTCAATAATGGACTAAATAAAAGTACATGATCACAAAAATACATCAATACACAAAATCTCAAATCAATTTAAGATTTTTCCTCCATTAAAATATTATATAATGGCGGGGTTGAAGAAGATGTTTTCTTCTTCTTATTATATATATATATATATATATATATATATATATATATATATATATATATATATATAAAGAAAGAAAGAAATTTTATAAAATTTAAAAGGTGGACCCCATTTTTTTTACGTTTTTTAAGCTATTTACGCGCTGATTTTTAAAAAAATTGTTACGTCAGCAATTAGGGTGGTAAAAAATCCAGTTGAAAGTTCTTAAGGGGAGTAAATAATTATAAGTTAAGTTTAAGTGCTAAAGTAAGTTTTTGCGTCAAGTTGAGGGGGGAAATGATGTATTTTCTCTTTTATCTTTTTAATCACAATCTATTTTTTCAGATCAGAAAAGGTTCAAAAATACTCTTGAACTATCTGAAATAACTCAAAAATGCCCCTCATTAGATTTTTGGCTCAAAAATGTCCCTCCGTTAAATATTTGTCTAAAAAATACCCCTTCCTCTAACGAAATTCGAAAAAGGATCAAAAATACCCCTGAACTATCTGAAATGGGTCAAAAGTACCCCTCTGTTAAATATTTGGCTAAAAAATACCCCTCCTCTTAACGAAATTAAATTATTTCGATTGAATTAAACCCTAACTTTAACTTTTTAACCCTAATACTTTAATTTTTTTACATAAAAGTATTTTTTTAATTTAAAAATAAGATAATGAAAAAAAGTATTTGAATTATAATATAAATTGGTTGAATTTGATTTGAAAAATAAACATACATTTATTCTAAAAAGGTATTTTCACTTTACATCTTTTTAATCTTTAAAGAAATTAACGAAATATAAATTAACAAAATTAATGAAATATAAATTTTTACTTAAAGAAATTAACAAAATAAAAATTAAATGATGAACTTTATATAAATTAACGAAATAATAGAAATAATTTAATTTCGTTAAACACCCCTCTATTAAATATTTGGCTCAAAAATACCCCTCCCCTTAACGAAATTAAATTATTTCGATTGAATGAAACCCTAACTTTAACTTTTTAATCCTAATACTTTAATTTTTTTACATAAAAGTATTTTTTAAATTTTAAAATAAGATAATGAAAAAAAGTATTTGAATTATAATAGAAATTGGTTGAATTTTATTTGGAAAATAAACATACATTTATTTTAAAAAGATATTTTCATTTTACATCTTTTTAATCTTTAAAGAAATTCACGAAATTAAAATTTCCACTTAAAGAAATTACCGAAATATAAATTAAATGATGAACTTTATATAAATTAACGTAATAATCGAAATAATTTAATTTCGTTAAATACCCCTCTGTTAAATATTTGGCTCAAAAATACCCCTCCTCTTAACGAAATTAAATTATTTCGATTGAATTAAACCCTAACTTTAACTTTTTAACCTTAATACTTTTTTTTTAAATAAATGTATTTTTAAAATTTTAAAAATAAGATAATGAAAAAAAATATTTGAATTATAATATAAATTGGTTGAATTTGATTTGGAAAATAAACATACATTTATTCTAAAAAGGTATTTTCACTTTACATCTTTTTAATCTTTAAAGAAATTAATGAAATATAAATTAACGAAATTAACGAAATATAAATTTTCACTTAATTAATTAACGAAATATAAATTAAATGCTGAACTTTATATAAATTAACGAAATAATCGAAATAATTTAATTTCATTAAGGGATGAGTATTTTTTAGCCAAATATTTAACAAAGGGGTATTTTTGACCCATTTCAGATAGTTCAGGGGTATTTTTTATCCTTTTTTTGAATTCCGTTAGAGGAAGGGGTATTTTTGAGTCAAATATTTAACGGAGGATATTTTTAAGTCAAAAATCTAACGAAAGACATTTTTGAGATATCTTAGATAGTTCAGAAGTATTTTTGAGCCTTTTCCATTTTCAGATTGATACGTCCCTTAACAAATTAATCATTACAAAAATTAAATAAGTAAAATAGTATAACTAAGTTTTTTGTTCATACTACCTCAAAATAGACACGAGTTGGGATATTTTAGTTTCATCAAGTTAACTATTTACATTCCAAATAGAAACTAAAACAAAGTACGAAATCTGAATTACTTATGATTTAATATTTAGCATTTATTAAATTATACTCCTTCCGTCTCAAATTATCCGTCCCAAATTTTCTAATTTGATTTCCCATTTTACTTATTTTTTTTCATTAATCAAGAAGAGACAATTTTTTTTCCCATGTTTTACCATTTACATTAATTATTTTTTCTTTAAATTAAAATGTAAACATCATTTAATAGGGGTAATTCGATAAACTAATCATGTTATTAATTATTTTTCTTAATCAATGCGTTATCTCAATTTGGAACGGGTAATTTGGTACGGAGGAGTATCTACACTCATTTGTTTATCCAATTCATATTGAAATAAGTTTTTCAATCCTAATCCATTTTGAAGTTCTTATGCTAATCAAATTTGATTTTCTAGTATTATATAAGGGTGGTTATTGAGCAAAGTTTCAAACTCGTATTATACAATTTGACGTTTTTGTTTCCTTCTTATTATATCCCTTGTTTAAGCTGATCACAAAATAAAATAATTCTGTATTTTATTCGTATAATTTACCAGCCATGTTTTGGAGAGGATTGTTGGAGTCCGTTTTAAATATCGTACAATTTCCCTTACCAGCCAAACAGCCCCTAAGCGACCAACCTCCTTTTTCCCCATTGAAAAACCCTAATAACGCTAATCAAACAGAAGGAAAGAAAACTAATCGTTCTTTCCCGGCGGCAATGGCGGCTGAGGCGGCGGAGAAACGATGCTTATACGAGGTCCTCGGCGTTAGCCGCGACTGCACCGCCGACGAAATCCGGTCCGCCTACCGGAAGCTCGCCCTGCAACGCCACCCTGACAAGCTGGTCCGATCAGGCGTACCGGAATCCGAAGCTACAGCTGCATTCCAGGAGCTTGTGAACGCATACGAAGTTCTCTCCGACGCGCGTGAGCGCGCGTGGTACGATTCGCATCGATCTCAGATACTCTTCTCCAATTCCGGTCCGACGAGTTCGGGAAATTCCGGTTCTGTTCCTAACCTGTTCTCGTTCTTTTCGAATTCGGTGTATTCTGGATATTCCGATAAAGGGAAAGGATTCTACAAGGTGTATGGTGATTTATTCGAGAAAATATATCAAAGCGAATTGAATTTCGCGCGGAAATTAGGTACGGAGTTTCCGAAGGAAGCTCCTTTAATGGGGAATTTGGAGAGTCCGTACGCTCAGGTGACGGCATTTTACAGCTATTGGTTAGGGTTCGTTACAGTGATGGATTTTTGTTGGGTTGATCAGTATGATGTTATGGCGGGACCGAATAGGAAGTCAAGGAGAGTGATGGAGGATGAGAATAAGAAGCTGAGGAAGAAGGCGCGGAGGGAGTATAATGAGACGGTTAGAGGATTGGCGGAGTTTGTGAAGAAGAGAGATAAGAGAGTGATTGATATGCAGATGAAGAGGAATGAGGAAATGGAGAAGAAAAAGGAGGAGGAACGGAAGAGAAAGAAGGAGCTCGAGAGAGAGAAGGCTGAGAGAGCGAAGAAGTATGTAGAGCCTGAGTGGTCGAAAGCTGAGGAGTTAGAAGATGATGGAATTGAGGAGGAATCGGATGAGGACGAGAAGAAGAAGGTTGATGGGAAGGAATTGTACTGTGTGGTGTGTTCGAAGAAGTTCAAGAGCGAGAAGCAGTGGAAAAATCACGAGCAGTCTAAGAAGCATAAGGAAAAGGTGGCAGCTTTGAGAGAAGCTTTTGATGACGAAGATGATGAGTATGCTGAGTTGGTGGAGGATGGGGCAAGTAAGGATATAGATGATGGGGTGGATGAGTTAGCGGAGCGTTTAGAAAGTAGTACACGAATTCAAGAAGATGAGCGTGGGGATGATGAGGTTCAGAGCAGCGAAGAAGATGAGACCACTAATTATCAAAGCGGCTCTAATTTAAAGAGAGCGGTTGATGAACTTGGATTAGATGATGATGATGAAGCTAGTGTACTTGAAGCTATGATATCTGGCCGCAAAAGTAGGAAGAATGCAGGTTCAGGTGGCAGTCGTCAAACTCCAACAAAGAATGTTCAGGGTGAATCTGGTAACGATGAAATGGACTTCATGGAATATAATAATCTTAGAAGTACTAGGAGAAATAAGGGTGGCCGGAAACAAAGAAACAGGAGACCACAAGAGGAAGAAGAAGAAGCGGGAGGAGGAGGAGGAAATAGCGAGCAAGTTCAGCTCAACACAGAGGTAGATAATGCATATAATGATAGCTCAGCTTGCCAAGGGCTGTCATCCCAGACTTCGGCAGAAAGAGCAAATGATCACGAAGGAGATGACGTTTCAGGAGATGGTGAGAAAGTTACTAGTAAAGGTACAGAAAAGAAAACTACCGTGAAGAAGGACAAAGTAAACAAATCAAAAGACACAACCAAAGGAAGAAAACAGAAGGTAGTCAAATATTAATCTGTTGAAGATAATCCTGTCTTGCTTGATGTCAATCTCTTTGTGATTCTCTTTGTCACTCGTCAACATATTTTTAGAATTGACTTACCCTCCCCAGAACCCACTTGGTGGGAATATACCGGGTATGTTGTTGTTGTTGACTCATTTATGCAACCTTATACTCTTCTGGTTTCAAGTGAATCTTTTAAATGGACAAAGAGAAGCTTATATTAGTTTTATAGTAGTCTTGTGATGTGGTTGTGTATGTATCCAAGAAGCTTTGGAATTATTTGTTGTATCCGAGTTTCATTTCGGAAACAGCATCTACCTCCACTTGTGGGATTACACCGGGTATGTTGTTGTTAACACAGTTTCATTTGATTCAGGCAAAATCAAAATCTTCTAGCAACTCGTGTGATACATGTGGGGAGGAGTTCGATTCAAGGTGACTGAATCTTTATGTTGATTAATGAGTTTTTACTTCCTCTTCTTTTCCGTATCTAATTATCTGTTTCTCCCACCACACCACAGGAATCAGCTACACAAGCATCTGGGATCAACGGGGCATGCTAAACTAAAATCTCGGTGATATGGCAGAATCCTCATCGACTGCAACTCAAGCTGATCGCTGGATGGTTGGGGCAGGATTATTTGTTCCTTATTCTTTATGGTTTACAGATTACTGTGTACGATTTAGCAATTATCATTGTATACCATATTCAAATGAGTTAGAAATCAAAGGATTTTGTATCTCTACATGATGTTTGTTGCATTTTACTGATGGATCCGACAATAGCCAATAATTGATATTTGACAGGATATATATATATTTTTTTGGTTATGGTTAAACCAAGTATACAATGATTTGTCTTCATTTAGAATGTATTAACTTGGATCTACCTACACGAGATGCCGATGACTTATACGAGGCTCAATTCCATCCTCTGACAACTCAAAAAAATGAATTAATAATTGACTATCAATGCAACTGTAACATAATTGAAAACCAAAAGGTGACAATCTGCGCTTTTAAAATTCTAAATCACACAATATAACAAACCATTCATAAAAATCAGCATCAGCTTCAATGGACATCACTAGAGTAATCGTTTGTAGACAAAAAACATTTCACTGCTAAGCTAAAATACTGCAATGAGAGCAGGACCCTAACAATTCACACCGGCAAAAATCTATGCCACATCAAATAAGTTATATACACCCTGACCAAATGGGAAGAAGTTGCTTCCTCAAAAAAGATGGTACAAAAACAATTTCTGGAGCATTTGATCTTAGGCATAGAGTAGTCAAATCATTATTTCCATACTGCACTCTCAATTTTCAACTAAATAAAGAACCAAGCAAGAAACCAGTCACAATGGTCCGTTGGTTGCTTGTTGTAAGTAAGAGGTGGCTTCCTCTTCTGTTAGCTGCTTTCCTTCTACCAAACCTCTAATCAGAGTATTGGCATATCCTTTAGATGGTTTGCACATGCTTGCTTTACCTGATTTGAAGTTATCAACATCTGAGAGTTGGCATCTGACAGAGAAGCAGCAAAGTATGGATGAGATTCAGTTGGACAAGAAAATACATAAACGAAAGAGCATAAAAAGTAAAAGAGAACATGCTTACGTCATTGTCAAAATGGGAATACCATTCTCCTTCCCCAGGTAAAGCACATTGTGGTACCAGCCATTCTACATGAAAGTCAAAGCAAAATCATACAATGAGAAAAATCACCTAGCTCAGAGTTAATGTCAAGCAAAGACCAGATGTCTGGGTCGGGGGTAAGAATGAAAGGATTGGATAAAAACTATTCTGTCCTGTTATCAAGCTTTGATGGGTTTGGTGCACCACACAGTAGGTCCAAGATTCTTACATTATCTTTCAAGGCAATACTCTTCATCTTTTACTATCAATCAATCAAATACCTCTCAGTCCTAAATCGCCTGGGGTAGACAATATGAGTAATTAAGTTTTTCACATTAAACACCTCCAGACAGTACCATTCACCCCAGCTCAGGTTTAGCACAGGTAAAGGATTTTGTTTAGTAAGAAAATGAAAAATAAATAGAAAAAGAAAATGTTGCAAGTTATTAGAGACTAAAAATTTCTTGGCAGAGACGTAAATTCAAGATGCGGGAGAAAATTATGATTGCCGTTTTTTAGTAAAATATGGGACACTTTGAGTGCCTAAATTATCTTTCTTACGATTATTTTTTGGCTTCATCACTCACTTGAACCAAGTTCCAAGATATGGTATTCTTGTTGACAACTTAATAGTGAGATGAAAACACAATTTAACGTTAGTGATTGTAGATCGACCACCTATTTTCTTTTATCAAGTAAAAGTGTTTTCATTCATAA